>JAODJU010000138.1:23239730-23288781 GCA_026776725.1 Gnathonemus echidnorhynchus | reverse complement strand
ATATGGGCCCCACATGGGTAAAATGTGAGCTGGGCCAGCCCAGATGGCCCATGTCTTTCCCATATGGGCCCCATATGTACTCTAAAACCGTCTGTTATGTCTGTGTTTATCCAGTGGATCATAAACTAAACAATGCTCTTCTATTTCAATTCCTTTCAGATGTTATAAAGTAATAAATAAAAAAAATCTAAAAATATAAAACCATGCATTGCTTTCTATCAGACACAGAAAGGCCCATAAGGAAACGTCTGCATTCCTACATCATAAAGACTCTAATCCACGCATTTATGAGATTAGATTTGTAGTGCCTGCAAATTTTTATATTAGATGAGACTAAAAATTGAGAAATCTCAATACACGCAAGTCGTTTTTCCCCATAAGAAGGATGATATCAAGACTGTGTCAACATTTACACATCAAATTATGACATATCTGAGTAGCCCAGAATGTCCTGAAATCAAAACCATGAAGCCCAAGTGGTTAACTCATGTACATACAATGTAATAAGCCTAAAATCAAAGGGATAGTAAAACGCTCAAAAATGGACAGGGTTCAAAGGATTAATACAGTACTGTGATTGGGTGTAAAACGCCCTGCTTCAAAGTTCAAATGTAACCAATAAGGTGTGTCTTACCTGAAAAAATGTTACATTTGTACAGAAGCATTTATATTGAAATTTTAAGAAAAAACGTCCATGGTTCAAATTATGCTGTGACACAAATTTTAGGCCATACTACCTAGACCCAAGATGGTGCCTATGCTCCACATTTTACAGTGTGTTATGTAGACTCAAACATAGTCCGTTTCTGACTATGGTCTAGCCCTGCCTTGGTCTTGGTCATGTCTCGGTCTCGCCCAGCCTTAGTCTTGGTCTTTTCTCCTTCTCGATACACTCTGGTCTTGGTAATAATTTGGTCTCAGTTTAGGTGGTCTTGACTACATCACTAGCCCGGTGCTGCCAGAAGACTCACCGATTTTCCGCATCTCCATAGAAGTCTCATATTTCTGGCCCGCCGCTATCAGCAGAACCACGCAGTTGATACCCGAGTGTAACGTTGACTCTGTTTCGAAGGCCTTGCCGTACCTAGAGCAGAAGGAGCAGGAAAACCGGCGTCAGGATGATGTCAGATGGGAGTACTGAGGATCTTACGTAAAAGACGTCACTAAGTGTCAGTCTGAAGCTGACACTTCCTGAGAAAACAGGGTCCTGGCAATCAAATCAGATTGGAATAGACTAGAAATAAGAATATTAAAAATGCATGCAGAATAAAATATAAAGCATATGCAATGATGAAGGTAAACGTGAAAACCGCTGTAACCTTGACCAGGATAACCAGTTGAACAATGAAGAATAAACAATAACATTGTAAAAAAATGAGTCAGCATGCATCTGGGGAAGTAAGAAAACCCGGCCTAGCTGGATTGCGTGAGTACTATGCATTATTCCTGCTAGCTTTTAGTAGGGCTTATATAATTATTTAGCTGTATTCGATTTGACCTATTTATGCAAGTACGTATTTTACAGGTGCAATTCTGGTTAATGAATTGAAGGGTGTACCATAAGGTACCCACTGGAATCACCTGCAGCTGCTGTGCTCTCATCCATATCCATTACACTCAGTGTTACCCTAACCCTTGTAGGATTTATTTCAGTGGGGTCTTAGTTTGGGCTCTGCTCATCCTTCTCACCAGTAGCAGGCCTGGTCTCGCGCCCGTGGGTCGCTGAGGTTAGAGCTCAAGAAGATGTCCTTGTAGATGCGGCCGCAGAGGCAGTAGACGTCCGATGGTACCCGATCCCCAGACTCCACTATGGGGATGATGATGGACAAGGCCTTGTCACGGTCACCTGGGGCATTCCTCCTGCTCGCAACAAAAAAAAGAGAAACAAAAAAACACCAAACCAATTAATCATTAATCATTAATCACTGCAGGCTGCCTGCAGATTAACACTTTGGGTATGCTGAATGACATCCCATGCAATGTGATACTAGTAAGAATGTATTAACAGAAACCACAATTACACAGCAACAGAGAAACACTGAATTAACTTGACGAGGCACCAGGCTGAATAGTTGGTGAATTATCAACACTCTGATGGCTCTCATTGAACAGGGCCGAGTCTGTGGACTGGATTCTGAGGGCCGTATTATGGGGTGCCGGCAAATTCAGGAGCAGGTACCTGTTCAGGGCAAATATATAGTGGAACTTGATGTTCTGCTGCGTGGCCACTACACAGGTGGGGAGCTGCATCAGGGTCTCCACCAGGTTAATGACGCCACCGTAGTCCTGGAATAGATACCGTGCATGTCAGGCTGCATGACTGATGAGTCAGGTGTACAATAGAGAGGCACGACATGCCATACCAACATGAGAGGTTCTGGTTACTGCCTGGATGGATGTGATACGTCAATATTCTTTCAGGCGATACAGAAAAAGAAAGCAAAACTCCTGCTGCCACCTGCCAACCGTTTGAGGGGAAACCCCTCCTAGTTTCTTCGTTTCTGTTGTCATTGATGACTCATCAGGGTGGGACACCCCCTCACCTGGATATCACGGTAACACAGGAGCAGGTTCATGATGATGTCTGGGCTAAGCTGCTCCATCGTGTCCAGTCGCTTCTGGATCTGGCCCAGTTCGTGGCTCAGGTCGGGGCCACTGAACCGCTCACGGACGGTCCGGATCTCCTGCCGGATCTTCTCCTGAGAGTACTCGCTGCGGGGAGGATGAGGTGCTCTAGTGTCAAACTGATCACACCTAATCGCTTCCCCCCTCCCCAACTGGTGGTAGGTGTGCAGGCGAAGGTCAACCCTGCCAAAGCAGCGTGGAAGCAGGCCTCAGGACTGGACCCACCTGTGGTGGATCTGCACGTTCTCCAAGAGCTGGAAGAACTTCTCCACCAGTGGGGTGAGCAAGGGCTCCAGCTTGATCCTAGGAATCAGCAGCTCCTTGATGCCCGCTGCTGTGCCAGCCTCGCAGGTGAACGCCTTGCCTTGGGGTGACACCAGGTACTGGATAAAGGTGTAGGTCCCACATCCTTCCTGCAGGACAACACCCACACATAGCTGTGAAAACATGGCTCCAGTAACAACAATTCAGAGGGGAAACTAGTTAAAACCAAAACAAAGAATATCAGCTGATAAAGTTTTACAAGTAGATAATGTTTTGGTCCATGCATGACCACACATAGGACAAGGGAGGTGGATGTTTTAGTCCCACACCAAAATGAAGATCAATTAAACACCACATCTCTGACAGCCTAAGACTTCTACACAGTACAGTTTATTGTTCTCTTCATTTCTGTTTGCTACTCCACCCAAGACAGTCACCCAGAATTCTACATAGTCAAACAACACAATAAACATATATGTGTTAAAGAATATGGGGATGACTTCATTCGGCATTGTTTTAACACTGCACGCGACATTAGAAGTCACATCCTGCTTATAGATCCTAATTTCGCGTCGCTCTTCTGATTTGCTGATAAGAATTCCGCAGTATGTCGGTTATCAGGTCATATTTTCAGGAACAGGGCCTAAGTACTACTAAAATGAGCAACCTACAGCAAAGCGATTTTCCAGGAAACCGCCGTCGGGAACATGTCGTCATAGAAAGTGCATAGGAATACTGAAATTTATATTTTATATTACATTAACAGACATAGTCATTACGCTTTTAGCAGACGATTTTGTTCGCTTTATTCGAGTGAGGCAAACAAGCAGTCAGCGGGGCATAAATACCCACACACAAGTGTGAGCAATATTGGAGTAAGAACTACACATCATCTCCCACAAAGCAATAATCTGCTATTCAGTGCAAAAATGAAACGGCTCGTTGCCAACACTGAAGAAAGCAGAAGGAATAAAAGATGAGAGAGGTACAGAAATGCATGGAGAGTCAATAGTAACTGCGAAAATTAAGTAAAGTTTTCAGGTGATTTAATATACATTAGATCTGTACCCTCAAAGTGAGCAGATCGCCCCCCTGCTCGCTGCAGTACAGGATAACGTTGTTGGTCATTTGGAAGCTCTCCCTCACGCCCAGGTGGTAGAAGAGAGACTGCTGACAGGAAGAGTCGCTCATCTCTACCACGGCCACGTCTGAAAGGCGAAAACCAAAGCAATTACCAGCCCGATTGTTCACATGGATCAGGTCCGCGAAAGGCGAGAACGTGAATTTTACAAGGAATCAAAGATATTTGGATGCTTAAATTAGCTGCAATGTGGTGTGTGTGTGTGTGTGTTTCCACCCGCACAGCGCTGTCTTCTTAGATTACAAGACCTTCTGCCTATACATGGTCTCCCTGTCCGTACTTGCCTGAGTTGTAGAAGGTGTCCAGGACATCCGGAATGCTCAGCACAACTTTATCCAAAGGGACACTTTTCAAAGAAGCGTGCGCTTCTTCGCAGGCTTTTTGCAGGCATGCCAGCGCTACGTCCTCACCGGTTTCGGGCAACGACGCGCGGGGGACCACGTAGACTACGGTGACATTTCTGGTCCGGCTGTGTGTGGAGGCGACGATCACGTCCTTGTTGGATATATCCACTGCCTTTGGGTCCTGCCACATGCTTCCAGCCGGCAACGCGGGCTCTCTTTTTCCGCGGTCCGTCGTGGCCATTCTCACATCGTGCCGCACAGCTGCCTGTCTCACGAATGAAACCTAAAGTATAAACTGATCACCTTCCGCGCTTGACCATGTTATCCCAGATTCCTAAGCTAGCGCGCGTCCCGAGGACGTCCGGGGATGCACCGCCTCCGCGAAACGCCTCCTAGCTCCGTGTGACATCAGTGCCTCCTCCTTTCCTACCGCAAAATGTGACCGGGACAGATCAACACGTGCATATATGCAAACAAATAGTGTTTTATAAATGTAATACCGCCAAGGCACAAAGCGATATTTATTTTTTAGTTATTTCAAGAACGCACACATCGGAAATATGAAACCCTTAAACAAATTCTGGTTGCCTAATCACCGTCAGCCAGTGATTTAAAAAAGCCTTTACAAAGTTATCTAATATATCTGGTTTTATGATGTTAAGGATACTTTCCATTTATACCGTTTATAAAATCGTGCGCTTTGGGATTAAACGGCCGCAAAAGTGTAACAGAAACTTCGGCGGAAGTACAGCATTTACACAAAGACAAGTATGTGGGACCAACTTACAGATCCACGCCCGTATTTTCATTGAGAAAGGAATCATGCCCTTTTTTTCTAATTTCTACTGCGGCGTTTAAGTCAAACTTTTCCTATCAGTTTTACGCCAGAAGATGTAAATTTTGACACTAGTGTCCCCCAGTGGCTGCTTGCCGCCATATCCTGCAAGAGAAGTAGGATTCCAGTGAAGTCACGCATCCGCTTATCAGATGGTTATCCAATACGGGATCGCAGAGGGGGACACTATAGGGAATTCAGCGACGTCAATTCACATTCATGATTTTTGATCGTGAAGGACCTCAATAACACACCATACTCAACATACAGGTCAGAGACAGGTACAAACCACCATGAAATTACTCAACTACTCATGCTGCTATAAAAAGATCTGAGTCACTGGGATAAACAACTAAGATCTGTGATACTCCGATCCTTTATGACTCCTTCAAAAGCTGTTTCCATGACCGGTTTGTTCCAGCCCTATAGAGACTCAGATGACCACAGCTGCCGAGTATTACAGCACTAAGGCAACTAAGCTATTTTGAGCAATAACCATTTTGTATAACCGGTTAAGATTGCTAGGTGGTTTATTTTAACTAGTGGTAACACTTGAACTGAATGTTAAGGATGAGGTTGAGCATTTTTAGAATATGTCATATTAACATGACGATGGTACACGCGTACAACCCCATTTCCAAAAAAATAATAATAAAGTTGGGACACTGTGTAAAACATAAATAAGCACAGAATGCAATGATTAACAATTCATATAAACCTATATTTAACTGAAAACAGAGAAATTTAGTTGTTTTATGATAAATACAAGCTCAATCTGAATGTGATAGCAGCACATTTCTTAAAAAATGAGAGAGGGGCATGTTTACCACTGTGTTGCATTACCTCTTCTTTTAATGACAGAAGTTTTGTAAGTGAAATGTTGTCCCATTCTTGTCTGATACAGAATTTCAACTCAACAGTTTGGGGCTCCTTCGTCGTATTTTCATTTCATGATGTGCTAAATGTTTTCAGTGGGTGACAGGTCTGGACTGCAGGCAGGCCAATCTAGCACCCGGACTCTTCTGCTACGGAGCCATACTGTTGTAAGATGTGCAGAATGCAGTTTTTTAGGACCTTACCCAGCACTGAAAGCAGTGTTATCCCTCTGTATTTACCACAACCCAGGCGATCACCCTTCCCTTTCCAGATAGGGACTACAAGTCCTGTTTTCCAGTCAATTGGGATGATGCCTGACTCCCAAATGGAAGCAAAAATTGCCTGCAATGCCAGGAGGACAGCCTTACCACCAGCCTGGAGAAGTTCACCCCGGATACCACGGAACCCTGTGGCCTTCCCTACCTCCAGTCGATTCACCACCCGTGCAATCTTAGTGAGATTAAGTGGTTCACAGCTGATTGGAGGATCAGCCTCAGGAACCGTTGACCCAGAGAAGTCCAACATCCTAGCTGGAAGGTCAGCTTTAAACTGCTCAAAGTAGTGGGTCACAACTGTGGTGTCATCCATAAGGATGTTCCATCACCCACCCTGACTGCAAGTCTCTGAGGAATAGATTCAGATGTACATAATGCTTTGATTCCTCCGTAAGCAGGATGTGGGCCACTAGACCTCAGATGGTGTGTCACCTGCTCACGGATTCGTCTAACACAAGCCTCCTTATCTGCCCTCAGAGCCCTCACAGCCTTCCTTGTCAGTTCCTGGTACAGACTGGAATTGCCATCAAGTCATGCGCTGTGACTCCTCTCGATAATATCCAGGGTGCCCTGCAAGACGAAACACTTCCTTCTGGGAACACTGGCAACACCAACACAACCCTTGGCAGCCTTCAGAGTCTTATCACAGAAGGTCTCCCGCATCAAATTAGAGTCAGCAGTCACACCCAAGTCTGCAAGTTCCTCACACAAACTGTGTGCAAACTCATCAGCTTGATGTTGGAGTCCGGCCAAGTCCAGCCTCATTCTCCTAGTAGGTGGTAGCCTAAGCTGAATCTTCAGAGTAGCAACAAGTCTGTGGTCAGAATTCACAAACTGGGCACTTCTGTAGACCCTGCAGTTCTGCAGGAGCCTCCATCATCTGCCCATGAGGATGTGATCTTCTTCACCGCACCACCAGTATTGGAGTACCAAGTTTAACAATGTGGCTCAGGGCACTGAAACCCAGATCCAGCGACCCACAGCCCCTGATCTTTCACAAAGTCAAGGAACATGGAACCACTCTCACCCAGGTCTCCAGACCACTTAGCCAGCCCTGTCAGTGCCTGTGGTCGCACTGAAATCACCCGCGACCAGAGGAGTGTCACCTCGTGGGCACCCATCAACCACCGAGCAAAGCTGCAAGAGAAATGTTTCCCTCAACATCACTCACTGTGGTCAGAGCATACACTGAGACAACAGACAAGACACCCAAGGAGTGCCTTAGCCTGAGTCTCATAATACACTCGCTGAGTGACATCAGACACCATCGGGAGGAGCTGCTACAGCAACAGCTGCTCCCTTAGCATGGCAGTCATCAGAGCAACCAGACCAAAAGTAGGTATACCCACCTACGGAGGTCTGGCCACTCCCTGGTCTGCGTACCTGAGAGAGTGCCCCCACTGAAATGCAGAGTTTAGGAAGCTACCCCGACTGCAGAGAAAGATAGTCTTGCTGGAGAGACAAGATGTTCCACACACCTACCTGGATGGGCCGCCTCGAACCGGGACCCAAGTGCCGGCATGCAGTAGGTGACGCCTCAGTTCTCTGACGGTTTTAATTACTTAGGAATATTATTCCTAAACTGCTGCACTATTTGCCCACGCAGTCTTTCACAGAGTGGTGAACCTCCCCACCCAGGGAGCTGGGGGTTAAGTGCTGTGCTCAGACCTTCTGATCACTGGCACAGAGGCTTAACCCGCTGAGACACATGCTGCCCTACAATCGTCTTACTGACCTGTTGCCTATTAACCTAATTAGGTAAGATATTCAACCGGATGTTTTGTTTTAGCATTACACAAATTTACACTATTTTTGGAAATATGTTGCTGGCATCAAATTCAAATTGAATATATGTCATAAAACAACGAAATTGTTCAGTTTCAACAATTGATGTCTTGAACTAAATATGGGTTCATATCATTAGCAAATAATTGCATTTTGCCTTTACATTTAGTACAGCATACCAACGTTTTTGAAAATGGAGTTGTATAGGAAAATTCTACTTCATTTTACTTACCTCTCTACTAATACTGTATTACTTTATTTACAAGCGTCAAGGCTTTTTGCAGGTTATTGTTAAACTAGTGCAACCCTACAGGACTTTAAATAGCCAAACATATCTTCCTTAACTATTTGAAAATCACTGCAGTTTCTAAGCAAACAGAACAGGACATGTACTGTACACTGTTAGACTGAAAACAAACAGAAACACCATTTTGATTCCACTGAGGATTAAATAACTTACCCAGATTAACAACAATCTTTATTTACAAAAGAAATATTAAAAAACCCAAATATATACTTAAACTTCAGGTGTTCAAAACCATAAAAATTACTTGTAAATGAAATTACCTAGTAACTTGCGGAGCCATTCAATGATTCCTGAAGATTCAAAGTAACCCATTTTTTTCCCCAACTCAAAATATCCTGTACAATGGGAAAAATATATGAACTGATGCATACATATTGCACTATATAAAGCAACAGTTAATTCTGCATACAGGGTTACAAAAAGAGAAGCAAATTTTAATTTTATTTAAAAAAAAAAAAAATGAAATCTTTCTTCTTGTATCACAGCCGCATATTTAACCGATAAATGTTGGTCAGGACCTGTGATCTTGGTGGAGGTGGGTGATATGCAAACTCCAGGGTTAGCGATCATTTGTGTTTTCACAGTATCTTATGCGGGTGGCTCTTCAAAGAGCCCGTAATCAAGAGTTTGGTTCGAAAAAATATTTTATTACCATCTGTGCGGATGCTGATCTACTGGTTTAAAGGGTTTAACGTTCAAGCGAACGGGACAATAACTGTCACTGTACACCAGTCAGCCATCAATAAGCAAACTACCGTACTTACATACAACGACCTGAGTAGTTAAAAAGGAAAAAAAAAAACTATACTGTAAGGGACAGAGGCTCTTCCCCCTAACAGAGTCCTCACAATGCCCCTTGCCTAACCAGATTCTGGATCAATTTTCTGCAACGGCCTTGAGAAAACCCAACTTCACGCAGTCTCGTGTCTCCCCGCGATCGCTGCCATCTCACTCGTCCACACCCTCGTCCTCCTCGTCTCGCTTCTCGTCCACCTCGGTCGTGTCAGAGAACTCGTGCAGCAGGACGTACTCGCGGCTGCTGAAGCCAAACTTCAGCACGTCCTTCTCCTTCAGCTCATAGTAGCGCTGCGCCTCGATTCGCTGGTTATTCAGGTACGTGCCGTTGCCAGATCCCAGGTCGATGATGTACGGCTTCACCTTCCTGCCCGTGGTCCCATCTGCTCGCGTGAACTCCACCAACCTAGCCACAAAACAACATTCACTCAACTGGTCAGGGCCGACAGAATCCCCACATCCTGTTTATACGTGAATAAATAACCCAATTGGTTTTGATTTGCTTTTTCTGATCTGTATCGTTTATCTTTCACTGAACATTTACACAACGGATCGTCCAGTCATACAACTTCAGCAACTTTTCCCATTGCTCACCTGTACTGAAACACGGCATGCTGTTTGGAGCAAGAGGGGTGATCAATGGGGATGTCCGCGATCTTCCTCTGCCGGCCCAGCAGGTAGGCGCTCTGTCGGTGGATGTACATGACGGGCAGCGGCTCGTCGTTCTTGAAGGGGTACAGCCGCCACCTCCGCTTGGGTATGCGCGCCTCGGGGGGTTCATTGTATTTAATCACCACCCCCCTAAAGGTGTTGGTATCTTCTACGAGGGCACCCGAGAGCTCAAAGTTGGGTTTCTCTTTGTCTGGCACTGGGGCCCCGCTGTCCGCCTGCGAGCCAAAGGTGGGACTTTCAGGAGCATCCTGGCCTCCAGCCTCTATGCACTGTCGGTGCTCCCTCCTCCGCTCGTCGTGCCGCTCCCGCTCAGCCTGCTGCTCATTGTAAACCCTTGCGTCTCTGTCCCTCTGCCGCTCTTCTCCCTCTCTCCCTCCTCGCTCTCTGTGCCGTGGCCGCTCAGCCTCCCGTCCGCCCCGTCGCTCATCTTCGCCATCCCTGCGGTTGTGCCGCCTCCGGTCCTCTTCCCCGCAGTGATTGTCCCGTTCCTAGAAGGAATGTGGGAAAATGGACTATTACATCAAAAGGCACAAAGAAAACTGCTCCTTCTTAACAGTGCTACCTCCTACCTTAATTCATACAAAACAAATACAATGTTAGAAAAATCAGTTAAGTGGGAACACCTTGTCACACTAACCATATTCGGCAAAATGCATAAGGTGACATGAAATTGTGTTCCCCACGACTGCAAGGCCACATATGTGCATAGACAAGGTAAGAGCAGAGGGAAAAAAAAAACAAAACAATGACACAAAGTAAATATGAGCAATGATGGAATATTTGCAATGGGCAATGACTGAAGCAGCAAAGAACATGAGTGGTATGTAGAAGTAAATAAATATCACAGACACATAATACTGGTAACAGTGGCAGTAAGGGCGCAAATGGCAATGAAAGGACAAAGTGGTGGGGGGAGATTTATGGTTTGTTCCTTTTGAGAGTCAGAAATTTCAACTGGAACACCCCCCTGAAGTTGATACTCTGACTCAGAAAGTCAGAAAATCCTCTGCAACCCTTGCCACAGAATTCAACATGGCTGCTCCCTTCATCTGAAGTGAAAATTGTGGTTATATACTGTTTATTAGCACTAAGGTCTTATTTATGTCTCATTAAATCAGTCATGCACATAGCATATCTATGGACATGGTGCTATAGTGTTTGTAAGTGTAAAATACCATGTAATGTGCCATCAATTGGTATTGCTAAATGGCTGAACCTGGCTAGAACTGGTATTGCTAAATTGCTTTCTGACTTGTACTGGAAAGTGGTTCACCAGGTGTGATGTTATCCCCAGCCCCTACTTCCAATCTCTGAGGTAAATGGAACGCAGCATTAGTGTAAATTTCAAATCTGTGGGGAGGGGGCAGCAAAGAGTTCAATGTCTGGATGACCACGGGAAAAGCTCTACAGAGCTTGAACGAGCACAACTATAAGAAACACTATGTGCATCTGTATCTGCAGCAGCTCCTCCGATAATAGATTACTAGGCCTCGGACAACAAACGGCAGCTTGTGATACAATCTTCATATCAGTTCCTCGAATTACCCGTTTTATTTTAACATCACTGCCACGTGGGGGGCTTCGGCTCCGTTTACGCCGGGGGGAACGGCTCTCCCTTCGGCCTGACGACCTGTCCCCCCTCCTGGCTGGTGATCTATTCCAACAAACAGCAAAAAAAAAAGTGAATCCCTGACAGTTAAAAGTACCCATCTAGACAATGTTGTTGTTTTTTTTTAAGTAAAAATCTCAGCCTTAAACAAGACAGCAACAGGTGGTGAAGTGGCTAATGGCATCAACTAATAGTCTGAAGGGTGCTGGTGCGTTTATTTTAAAGCACAAATAGGACAATGGTTTAAAGCGTCAGTAAAGCAACAACATACCTGAATGACTGAAAAAATAATTGTCCATGACAGTTCCAAGAATATAAATAAGTTCACTTTCTCAAATTGGCATTAAGAAAACGTATTCCTACTGAACACAGGTTATAGAAATCACCTGTAACGAAGCCTTGTTGTGTGGAGACCGCCAACTAACTATTTATAAGTATAGGAAAAAAGGAGGACCCTACTTGCTATATCACATTTTATAAAACTGCTATTGACTCGAAGTTATTTAACACCCACTTGCTGGCTCGCCTCCTCTGCGGCACCGGACTTGCGCTGCCTCTGTTAGATCCCGAACTCGAGCGGCGGGATCTCTGCGGCCTAGTCGGACTCAGCTTCTCCTGCTTGATTCTAATCTTCGTTTCCCGAGGCGAATCATGGCGTCTGTGTCGTCTCTCCCTGTCCATCTCCTTGACGTGTCTAAATGCGTGGTCTTGTTTTCGATATAAGGTTCATAACACGAACATTATATACGCAAATATTAACAACAACCAAGTTTCTCAACAAGACTCGCGCTTTCCGCGAGCTGAAAGACTTCAGCCCGCGAGTTCCGTTTCCGGTTCCGTTATAAAATTCTTCCGATCATGTTCTCAAAACAAGCCCCTTAGTTCTGCTTTACAGAAGTCTGTAGAGGACATGCGTTAACTTCTTTTTTTCTTTTCGTTATCTCGAGATCACGACTTATTTTTCTCGTGATCTCGACATAACCAAAGTCATTATCTCGAGATCACTAGTTATTTTTTTCTTCTTCTTTTTTTTAATCCGACATCTTTCAAACATCATCCGGTAACCATGGAGACTCTCCTGTTGGTTGGTAATGGAACTGACTACTCGTTCAGGCTCACTATAATTTCTCCGACGGTATAATTCCAAGTTTCTGAGCCTCCTTCACAAATGACGAACACTAATATGACAATTGTCTAGCACCGACAGACACACTGTTATTTCCTCGTATCCATGATTCGATGCAATATATCTCAACTTTTTCCCACAGTTTGAAGTCTAACTTTTACAAACAAGTGCAATATAACTTATATTCCTGTACAGAGATTTTCTTATTTTATTTTTATTTTATTTATTAGAATGTTTAACAGTGCTCTAATTTGTTTCAAACTTCATTCCTATTTTTATACTTCTAATGTATTGTTCTTGTTTTCGTGTCTATTTGTGATTGTTCAGTCGCAATGTGAGCAATTTCCTCCTTTATTAGTAAAGTTTTCTGATTCTGATTCTGACTGGGACAGTCCACGTACGATCGAAGTAAAATCTGATGCATTAGTCCATGAGGATAATATTAAACTTGTCGTGAGATCACGGAAAAGTGACTTGGGTTATGTCGAGATCACAAGAAAAAATAAGTTGTGATCTGGAGAAAACGGCTTTGGTTATGTTGAGATCACGAGAAAAATAAGTCGTGATCTCAAGATAACGAAAAGACAAAAGAAGTTGATGCATGTTCTTCTGTAATGCTTCTACACCGCACTACTACAAAACTAATCAAGTAATCATGAATCCAAAACAGCTCTTGTGATTCTGATTAGATTTTTTTGTAAATTACATTTCAATAACTTAAAATATTCAATTATATTTTTATAATTATATTTAACTAAATACCTTTGTTTCATATTAATGGATAATATCCTAGACTGACACGTTGGGGTAGCTGTTGGCCGTACCGTATATCCTGTAGGACACCTCTGAGAGCAGGCGTCTCCGTAGTCATGGAAACAGCACCACACAATCCCACGAAACTCTCCTGCGTGTGTTTTTGGGAAGCACCGAGTGTTTCATTTTAATTATTGTTTTAATAATTGAAATGATTCCCCCAGTCGACTCGCTACTGAAATACGACAATCCTGTTCTGGTGAGCAGGAACACAGAAAAGAAATCATTCAAGGTAAAACTCCAGACTGAAATAAAACAGCCCCGATTGTGTTTGAAAGTATATATAATTAGGGTAGTGTTTTATGTAAAACATCCTATTTGTGCCTACTGCAATGTTGAAAAAAATGTCTTTTTAAATAAGTAGCCTACAGGTAAAAGTAAAATGAAAAATCACAACATTTTATGTTTGTGGATTGTTAAACTCTATATAAAAATATAAGAAGTAATTTTTAAGATCAGCCTCGTGTTGACGTTCTCTTTTAAAATTACCAACCATTGGCAACCAAGTCATGACTGGTATTGTAAGAAGGGAACAGGTAGAGGATGGTTGATGGTGATCGCGCGCATATAGCAGAGCACAGTAGGTAACGAATAGTAAGTCGTAGAAAATGTTACTCTACTTCATGTTTATCTTATCGACATATTTGTTTCTCAACACTATTTTATCATCTAAACAGAGGTTTATTAGTTTAAAATGAACAACAACGCAAAAGGCACCCAACTAAAAAACGCACACCATATAGCTAGCATCGTAGCACTTTTGCGTCATACGATTGTCAGATGAAAGAAAATAACATACAAGTGTACTCTGTATATTAAAGACCACGACTATATCATTATAATAAGCATCGTTGTATTCTGTCAGCACACACAGGGGGGAGTAGCCTATTAAGCGTCTCCCTTTTCATGTGACATTTGGCCCTAAAATGTTATTACCAAACAAGTCATGCATCATATAATCATATCTAGCCTAAGTCAAAAGTGTGGTCATTAAAAATGGCCGACTCCCACGTTCATTTAAAAGAGCTGAGAGGTAGAGCCAGTTCATTCGAGAAATACCCATCTCTGGTGCTGGCCAAGGAATGCGTGAAATGTGCTTGTATGCCTTTACAACAAGCAAAGCTTGTTTCTGGTTATCATTTGGACAAACTTTATGACCAAAACGTCTAGTACACTTAATGCTTCCAAACTGCTGCAGCTTTTAAATTTGCCTTTGGTTAATGATGTCATGTCTCCCTTCAATATGCCAATGGTAATAAAGGCCTTTACACTGTGACTCAGGCCAGGAACTTGAAAGCAAGCCTCCAGTTGCCCGCTGTAACTGGGCCAGTGCCCCCAAAACCTAAGAGCCCCACCGCTGATTCCATCAGGCAGCAAACCGAGGAGGTTCTGGACATCATCCTGCCACCCAGGTACCTCCAAGTCATCTTCAGTTGCAGCCCCCAGCTACCAGCACACAGCCCGGTTAGCGAGGCCTTGTTGTCTTTGCAGGGAATGGATGGAGAATGACCAACTGTGGATCCAGAGGGTTTCCAGTGCACCCTGCACACGCGTGGATGTGATACACCTCCAGGAGCAGCTGGACCTGAAGCTACAGCAGAGGCAGGCTCGGGAGACAGGCATCTGTCCTGTCCGCAGACAGCTCTACTCCCAATGCTTTGGTACATTCCGGGTTAATTGCTGTAGCAATAAAATAAAATAACTACTTAGTAGCTAAGCTCATCTCATACAGCTGTCAGGGCCCTTGAGTCTCTCACATTGACCGTGAGACACACTCATTTCAACCAGTTCACACGCTCACATGCCACACCTTGTTACTCACGCTGAGAAATAAGGGATAACATCCACCAAAGTGTCCCATTATATAGAATTAATGGACGCTGGCTTATGGAGGGGAGTTCTCCGCCGAGTTCTTAGCTGTCCCGAATTATACAGCATCGATAGCCATCCACCAGCCAATCAGAAAACAGCATTTGCTGTTTCCTGGCAAATTCCAAAATACGTTACATGTGATCTCACTGCAAGCACGTTATTACACACATGCACGGAGTGCACACAAGGTGGAAGAGCAAGATCCGATGAATGCAGTAGGCGCGGTGCTCAAGTCTCACGTATCGACCGTGAGACACAGGCTCCGCCCTTAATGTAATCTCACTCCAAACTTTTGATGAAACTCGAGAGCCCTGCATTGCTCTGCCATCCTGGTCTTAGCCTATCTTCTCACGAGGCCTCGCTGTTTCATTGCAGATGAGCTGATCCGACAGGTGACTATCAACTGCGCCGAGAGGGGTCTCCTCCTGCTTCGTGTCCGGGACGAGATCCGCATGACCCTGGCCGCCTACCAAACGCTGTACGAGAGCAGCGTGGCGTTTGGCATGAGGAAGGCCTTGCAGGGCGAGCAGGGCAAGTCCGATATGGAGAAGAAGGTGCGGTGAGAGATGATTGTGGGTATTCTCACTGACTTCAATAAACTGCAGGAAATAACGAGTAGGGAAGAAAACCATCCTAAATTACAGAAGTAAAATAAAGAAACTAATGAACAGGGGATTAAAGTAACTAATTCTATCTCATTTTGGGGGAGAGAAATTTATGAACCCAATTTGCATGTCAAGTCCTGTCTAATGAAGCTATGAAATAATTACAAGAGCACTAGTTGATGGTCTGGTCCTTTGTTGGAAACGTGCAGATTGAGCAGCTGGAGAAAGAGAAGAAAGAACTGGACAGGCAGGTGAACGAGCAGAGGGCCAGATGCGAGGCTGTGGAGAAGCGGGAGGCCGAGCGGCGGCAGGCCGACGAGAAGAAGCATTCGGAGGAGATCCAGTTCCTCAAACGGGCTAACCAGCAGCTTAAGGTACACAGGCACCAGGGCTAAGAGCCAGACCTCCTTCCAAAGCCTGCAAGCCACCCAGTTCTGCTGACTCACCTCACACAGCTGCTCAGGTTCAGTCACAGCTCCTGGATGCCCAACTAGCAAACCAAATCCATAACCTCGCATTAAACAATGCATCATTCGTGTGCCTAGAATTTGTCTAGACTAAGCCTAGCTGGCATGCACTGGGAATGCTAGATATGTCTCTGCTTTCCATCTCGCCCTTAACAATGCAATATGGACAGACTGCTACACTTTAGCACTGTCACAGTCACAGTGTCTCCACACGTAGATGAGTCCAGGGTCACACAGCACCTGGAGAAGATTTTGTCTCTCTGTAGTAGCTTAAATGTATTTAGATAGCAAGCGATTTTCGGGATTAGACTGAATTCCACACTTCACATGTCTTTCGCAGACGGCTGCGTGCACCTGGTTCAAATACACCATCTGTGTTCTTCATTTGGCTGAAGTTCAGTCAGCTTGATAACTCTGCTGGGGCACCAACTGTCTATTGATAACAACGTGAATTAATCAGATAAAGTTAACTGTCCACGATTGGATTTTACGAGGTACTACTTGGTTTTTAGGAAACTTAAAAGTACAAACAAAAAAGTTACACACACAGAATGAGAACACAGGTCAGCTCTATGGTGACCAAGAGTTCATCAAAATCATTGCTTCTCTTCGCCAAATTCCATGAATGCTGACACCTGTCCGCAGCGTTCTGTGTTCTCCACCTGGGTTCTACATGGTTCTCAGGTGTAGTTCACTGAGGGACAGTTTGTCCCATTCGTGTCACCTGCCCACTTTCACCTGTGTTTTTTTCCCCAGGTCCTGCTTGACGGACTGGTAGCTCCAAAGAATTAAACTGTTCTGAAGCAGAAGGTCTGTCCTTAATTCCACCAGCCACTGTTTACATTTCAAATAATTAGAACATCATACAACGTTCAGTTTCCACTTCCTGTTAATAAATGAAGCACGTTTTTTTCTTCACTCACTGTTTATTTATCCCTCAGCAAAACAAATACATGATTTAGAGGGAAAAAGGGATGTTTTGGTCATGCAAAATCTATCTTCATGATTTTTTATTAGATGACTGTTTATTTTTCTTAATGAAAAATACATTAAATGCGCATCCCAGTATCAGTAATGCTGTCATAATCGTCACTCGTTTTGCCGCGCTAGTTTATAAAATTTATAAGGTGTTTTAAAGTGCAGTTGTGAGACGGAGCTGAGGGCCAGACTTTCAGCTGCCAAGTGGCATCGCCTTCCACGCCCCGTTCACACCCAAACCCTTTCCTTCCAAAATGGTCTCGTCATCAATCAAGGACACACGCGAGAAGCCATTAAAAGTGGTTTATTTTACAGGGCATGCAGCCACGGGGTTAGTGCCGGCCCCGCTTGGTCTGCTCGGGTCTGCCAGCGGGGACCCGCTTTTTGTTCTTGTTCTTGTTCTTGACGTTGTGTGTCTCGTAATAACGCACCCCCACCTTCTTCACCTTCTGTGCTCGTTCCTGTCTCCTCCGCTGTACGGGGGGGCAACACGAGAGAGTGAGCGTGGGTTCCCTGCATCCGGGATGACGTCAGCGAAACCCTACGGTGTGTCACATGGGGGGGGGGGGTCGGTACCTCTTTGCATGTCAGCCTGTCACCACGTCCCGTCACACTCTGGCCATCGTCTTCCTCGGCCTTCCTCTTTCTGCTGGTCTGCGTCTCGGCTGTGGGCCCAGAGAGAGTGAGACAGAGAACATCAGGCAGGGTATCTGGCCCTGTGCAGATGTCCCACAAGAAGGCCACTTTCACAGAATTACATATTTCAAAACTACATCTGACAAGAAAAAAAAAAAAAAATCAGGGAAATGAAATGTTCCAAACGTGAAAGTTGTGGCAAGTCACCAAATCATTCCAGAGGTAAATTTCACATTGCGGATTAGAACCTGAAAACCGGCTCACGTTTGTCGGGAAATGCCGGGATCAACTATTCATAAAAAGGGGGGGGGAGGAATCAAAATGTTAAGGAAAAAACACAATGGGACAGCTTATGGGGAATTAAGAGGGACATCAGTGTCACGGGTCCAACCTACACAGACTGTGACAAATAGCACAGCGCAGCTGGGTGGCACTGTGACCAGACGGTTCTAGAATGTGAAGAGCCTTCCAACACCATGTGCCTCACTGCTATGTGGTGTCAGGCATGGGAGATTATTTTTCTGATTTAAAAATAAAAATAGAAGGATGGATTTTTTGATTGATGTATTGGGGAAGATGTGCAGGATAGAGAGATCTTTCTGGGGCAAATTTCACACAGATCCACACATGGCAGCGGCAGCCTTTAAACTCTCGTTATTTTTCTTAGTTCAACGCCCAAAAATAAAACTGTACAAAAAAAATAAAATAAAATAGCTGGATCCAGGCAAAGAAATTCACCACGCAGTGTAATCTGGGCCCTCTTTTCATATCTGGCATTAGATTTGAGTAGGAATCAGTTTTCAGGGACTTTCCCTATTTTTTTTGGTTTTTAGCTTTTTAGAATTAAAATTCATTGCAGGGCCCTGGAGATTTACTGTCGCGCTCAATGGCCCTGCCATCTTTTGCTCAAGGTGCATTTAACTGGCCAGTGTCCCGCCAACAATTATAACCACACAAACCCACAATAACCCTCAAAAAAAAAAAAATCAAGCATGGTTATTATGCTTATAAAGGTAACATCGGATGGTCTTTTTGCAAAATCCTAATTTTTAAACTTTTCCAGATGTTTTATGATAAGTTTTGAAAATCTATTTTAAGGCTTTCAAGGATCTGTAGGAATCCTGAGAATGTCACCTGCCTTTCAGAAACATCCCCGTTTACACATCAAGGACCAGAACTTTGGCCCATCAGAACTCATGGTTCTGCTGATTCTCATGGAAACTGCATTAAGCTTTGACGCGAGACTCGCCTTTCGCCGACGGCTGGCTTTCCGTGTGCGTGTACAGCCTCTCCGTCAGTGACTTTGGAATCCTGTAACAACAGAAAGTTACTTCACATGTCACTTTATCACTCACCACTTAACTTCGATTAAAGAACTTTTCAAAAATTGCTCTGAAGTCTATTCAAAATGAAAGAAAAACAAAAATCACAAAACAAGCAATAAAGTGTATGTTTTCAGCTCAGAAGATCTCTGCCATGCGTGGAATATGCCTATTACTAGACCGTTTGGGACAGGGAGACACACCGGATAGCTGAGAACCTCTTGCACTTGGCTCGGCTCAGGAACTGTTTGTACTTGGCGATCTTCTGGTCCAGCTCTTTGACCACTTGCCGCGAGTCCTTGACCTCAGCCTTGGCTGGGGCAGCTTTCGGCTCCTCTGCCTCCTCACTCTCGTCCTCGCCATTCTCACTCTCTTCGCCCCCATCTGGTCCATCACTCCCCACATCTTCCTCTTCTGACTGCTCTTCCTCCTCATCCGAGAAGTCCGACACCTCCACGGGG
This sequence comes from Gnathonemus echidnorhynchus, assembly GCA_026776725.1. Taxonomy (NCBI): domain Eukaryota; kingdom Metazoa; phylum Chordata; class Actinopteri; order Osteoglossiformes; family Mormyridae; genus Gnathonemus; species Gnathonemus echidnorhynchus. The sequence goes on along the minus strand of JAODJU010000138.1, from coordinate 23,268,973 downwards.
ACCAGGTCCTCCTCTGTGAACTCTGGGCCTACGTTGATCTTCCCGAAGTTCTGCCTGACGTTGGTCAGGAGTTTCGGCACCTGCTCACTCTTCGGATATGAGTCGGTCTGGTCCAGACCCTCCGTCACCTCCTTGGGGGTCACCTCCTGCGAGTCCCCGTCACTGGTCACCGCCCCTACATTCCCCAATCTTTCCTGACGCTAAAGAGGAAAAAATAGTTTAGGAAAGACCCATTCAAAGATTTTCCTTAAGAATCATTTATTTACCAAATTTTAGTATCACTTTATGGACAGTAGGGGGCAGGATAACTACGACTGGAGCAAAAGAGCAGATTTCAAAGGAGGAGTGTTATGCAATGCAGACTGCATAGTGACGGCAAATGAGGGCGGCCCCCACCTCCTGCTCCGTCTCCGTGAGGGGGGGCTTCACAAAGAACGGGATGCGACCCCTCTGCCAGTCGTTCAACACCATTTTGGACACCGTAGACAGATCTGGCTCACCCCCCTGGGACACATGGAGAGAGTCAAACGTCACACAGGGCCGATTTCACGCCGCAAACTGGGCTTTCCATTACTGACCCCAGTTCCTTCCCAGGATGGGGTGGCAGGATTCACACTGACCCCCGGTTTACGGAGAAAAACAATAAAGAGCCAGAGTGAGGCCCTGGACTCGACGGAGGGCAATCAGGCAGGACAGACCTTTAGGAGTTTCCCAGTGCGAAATGCCAGCTTTTCCAGAAAGTCCTCAGGTGACGTCCAGCATGGGACTCGATACGTTTTCTGGATATACTCCGGTTTCGCCCGCTCCAATACAGCCCCAATGTGCTCCTCTGGGTTCTTGATCTTCTCCACTTGCACCTGCAGGACAAATGTTTGGCATTGGAACCAATCAGAGGAAAATTAAATCGTTTAATGCCATCATAGATACTACCCACAGGGACACAAAATATTTATTACGTCTGTGCATACACTGGAAATGTTGTTATGCTCATAAATATTATATTGTATATGGACACAGTTTTTAGAGTGTCAAACACACTCGGTCTGCATGAGGGAACTCACCACTCCTTTGAGCACAATGTCCGTTTCACTGTCCTCTGAAGGATACACGACTCCGGGACAGTCGATCAGAAATATACGTCGCATCAGCGTGATGTACTGCCACACCTGGGAGAAGAGAGCGTGATAACTGGCAGGAAGGGGGCAGGAAGCAACAGCACCAGGAACCAGGAGCTGGTTTCAAAAACCTCACACACTTCCCTCATTTAAGAAGACGGAAAAACAGCCACTCTGCTTGTGTCCCAAGCCCATGAGTAAAGAAAGGCAGAGAAAGCCGTTTATTTTCAATGGCAGGGAGTGGCCCACATCGACTGAAAGCATGCTAAAAATGGAAAAAGGGGTACGAAATATTAAAAATAAATAATTTGAAAAAAAGAAGGCAAAAAGCCACAAGATGTCAGTATGTACAGCGAAAACGACACCATCCCAAGAACAGCAACTGTTCTAAATCAGGTTTGGGGTTTTTTAATCACACCCTCTGCAACCTTTAAAAAAATCATTAGTCACATGGCTGTTTATATAACGTCTCTTTTATTTGCAAGGCAGGAAATGACTTGAAATGTGGGGGGAAAAAAGACCTCGATTCGCGAAAATACATACAGGACGTCCTTTTAAAAAAAAAATCCATCACAAAAAAATAATAATTAAGAGCATTAGCAGGGGAGGTAAAATGGCGTCGGACAGACAGATGGTCTGTCAAATGACCTCAGGGGACCTTTGGGTTAATGGCCCAGCTAAGCATTCAGTCACGGGCAAAGTAAACCAACCTCTCACTCTCGCAACACGCTGAAGCGATCATGAGTCCGACGAAGACCACCTTCCTCATTTTCATCATTATTCCTGAGCTTTCAAACACACACTTTTGCCCCTTTTCCCAAAAAATATATACAACTGCATAACTCCTGAGCTTAAGTATACAAGGACTTAAAACACTAGCTGAAGGAGTATTATTTTCCCCTGTTGTCTCGCTTTCCAGAGGGAGGTTCCTGAACAAAGGCCTAATGGATCTTTCCTCCCATTGCAAATAGAAATGTTTTGCTGCTGACAGGCAAAACCATCTGGCTTGTCAGTCCGAGATAAATGCGCATATTTAAGATCGTAAGTGCTACAGGATGATTCTCGCGAAAGGCCAGGTAGATCATATGGAGAGCATCTGAGATCGGTCTTCGCCCGTCATCATCCAGCGCGATGATTTACAAAGGGACAGCATTCATGCACATGTGGAACGGCGGACAGCAGCCTCCGCTAGACAACCTACAACCTGTGATCAAAAAGGAGCGCGGGGATTCATGCTACAAAGGATGACATGCTTGATGAGACAATCCTAAGAGCCCGGTTCTCCTAGAAAGGTATCCCATGGCAAACATGAGCTTTTAGGCAAATGTAGAGAAAGAGCCTTTGGACAAGCAGTAATATTTATAGTAGTGAGCACATCCATGGATCCGAACTTAGTGGTTCCAGGTGAAGACTTAATGGCCAGGTCATCAATGGATGTGGATCTCTGCCCAAAACGACTTTATGAAGCTTCATTTCGGATGAGAGGAGAGATGAGGGAGAGCACCTTCTCACCGACATAACCCTCAGGCTGTCCAAACGAAACGAGGGCTCTTATGGCCAATGCACACATTACAGACTTTATACCATCCCACACCTTCATTGTACAACTACAGACACCCTTACCCTCTTTTTTTGTCTTATTTCACAATCTTCTGTTGTTTTTATTATTTTAATTTTATTTATTACATTTTTAAGCACAATGCTGGAAGCAGGTGGGAAAAGCATTTCACTGCACAGATGTACGGTTTACATGTGGGAAACAAATGTACCTTCTACCCAAAATAAACGGCTTAAAAATGCTTTACCAAATTCCTAAAACTTCTACCGAGAAGCACTCATTTGCAGTCATGTGACAGGAAGGGGCGGGGTTTTGGGATCCGTGGCCCAGCCTCACCTTGGTCTCCCCGGCGAGGGGCGCCACATTGCAGACCTTCTTGGAGCGTAGCGTGTTGATGATGGAGCTCTTGCCCACATTGGGGTACCCAATGAATCCCACGCTGATCTGCTTCTTATCTGAGTGGAGCTGCAGAGATGAAAGCCCGAGAATACTCATGACTATTACTCAGCTTGCCTCCATCCACCTCACCCCCGAAGGCCTGAACGGGTCCAGTTTGGATCTTATCTTCCAAAAATGGCTCAAATGCTCAAAGTGCACACATTAAATACTCAGGTCTCCAACAGATCTGCAGATTAGGTTTAATACTGTGATAATCCACAAAACCACATAAAGAAAACCCACTTTTTTATATATCCCCCAACATCATGAATTTTAGTATCTCTTTTCTGAAGCATCACAAATCGATATTCAATTTTTTCAAGACTAGTAACCATTCCATTTATCATATTATCACACCCATTCCGAAAATTGAAATTCCTTTAATCTGTAACACCTGGCTATCGAGGCAATCGAAAAAGGGCAGACAATTTCCCCGATTGTAAGAACAACACACATTTTTCCATATATTAACCAAACGTAGCCCTGCCGTAGAGTAACTTTCACCCTATCGGCATGGAAAACCTGGTATGCAGTCAACCTGTTTTTGCCAATACTAATATGTTAAGCAATTTGCGCTGATCTTTCGTTGATCTTTAAGCATTCATGCATCCCACGACCTGGTAACTCTTGACCTGCTGAACTATGCAGCAATGTGCTTTTGTAGCTGATGCGCCAAGTCTCTGTTACATCCAGGGGGCGCATCTGTATCTCCCGAGAAAGAAACGGCATGGAAGCAGGAGAGGGAGAGAGAGAGACACTTTAACTGCACGCAGGTAGAAAACATCTAAAGGTCAATCGTAAATGCTATGTCTGAAAAGGGTCGTCTCATTTTTATGACCGACGTTTCCAAGACAACACATCCAAAGGCCGCTCTGCCTCTTTAAAGAACGGCTGCTCCGAGATTTACAGCGCTTTCATACCGCTTTCGGTATTTCTTGTGCTCTCATTTCTTGAGACTACATGTCAACTGTATAACTATCAAAGAAATTTATGCTTTTATACTGACTAAACCCCCCCATTTTTCTTTGAAAGCTTTGTCCAAGAGGTGCCGAGAACATTTCAGTGATGCACGAAGGAGTCACGTGCCAAGGCCAGGCAGCGCAGCTAGAACTTGGGCAGAGCAGGCCTGCTCCAATCCTCAACCTCAGCTTTGGTGCCACCTAAACAAGTGGAGAGGGTACACGTTGGCTGCATCGGCTGCCACAGTCCTGGCATCTCCTTGATCGAGCGGCATGGTTCACTTAAACAATTAGAGGGGCCCCGCCCCCAGGGAGGAGGAGTACCCAGAAGAACCACAATGCAGCTGTGAAGAACAGGAGGGAGTCCAAGGCATCATGGGAGCTCTCTGCCACTTCGCCACAAGATTTACAAATGTTGCCACAAACAGGCCTCAGTTCTCATCTGCAACTCCATAGCTATGTCACATCTTCAGCAGGGGCTGCCCATGTCTACCCGTTTGCCCTTGGGTCCCGTGGTTCCCACCTGGTCTGCATGCATCCGGTCCCAATTAGATGCATGCCTCCTTTCAATAACAGATGCGCCAAGAGCATAAAGGAAAAAATCCCTCTTGGGCCGAGCCAGAACATTCTGTCGTGTTTCTGAGCGTCGCTGTATCGCCCATCCTCAGAGTCAAGTGGTTTAAGCAGACGTTTCGAAATCTCGGGCCTTCTCCCAGAGCCAAAGACTTCTCACCGAATTCTCAACAACGCTTTCATACGTGGACCAAACAACAGAGTCTTCCGTATCCAAATATGCAAATATGTGCTAACTAAGAGCAATAATTAGGACAGGTGACCCAAACAGGCTGCATTCTGCTCCACGTTTGTGGATGGGAATCATTCCTTACCTTTCCAAACTGTCGCAAGAGCTGGATGAGGGACCCTTTCCCGAAGGAGTTGGTGAGACTGGCGTGGAAAGCCAGGGTGGGGAACTCCTGGGACAGGATGGCCACCCACCGTTTCTGCAGGAACCCACACAAATGGGGACAATCAAGAGCTATGTTTTGGACCATTGCTGGAACCCTTCTGGTGCTAAAGGTATAAGGTTTGAATGTTACTCATCACTGTGATCCATCTATATTCTGCTTTAGCACTGTGAAAGCCTTTCAAGAAGACCTGCCAGGTGGACCCGTAACGGCTTGAAGAGATTTAAAATAAAATATCCTGACGATAAAAAACCAGAGTTAATCTGGACGGACTTCACCCCTTCAAAACTACATACATTTTCCAGTTATTAAAAAACAGCAGGGATTTCTCCCATAGCGTGGCACCCTGCCTAGAAAAGCTCATTCATATGAAAACACCAGAAAGTTTCTTTTGCGCGAGAGCCCATGGCCCACAGCTTATATAGAACCAACATAAGACACCATTTCTGTGTTATTTTTGCACCAGCCCAGTGACACTCAAAGACGACCGCAGCACACCCATGTCAAGAGATGGTCTAGAATCAGCAAGGTTCTGAGAAACACTTCTGTGGATAATCGCCTTTTGCAGGCTTCCACCTCACCTCTAGGTCTCCAGCTCCTGGAGAAAAACTATGAGAGCTGCTCCTTCTGGAAACCAGGCAGTCAGCACTGACGTGGCCGCAAAGATGACATACCGTTACCCAGGTGGGGATGAGGTCACATTTGTTGAGCACGAAGATTAGGTGCTTCCAGGGCTTCTCCTTCTTCATGTAGGTCTCGATGCTCTGGGACCTGGTGCCCATTGGGTCCCGAGCGTCCAGCACCTGGATAATCACGTCTGAAGAATCTATCACCTGCAGACAGCCCAGAAGAAGCAATGTTGGAGACCTTGAGTAACAAGAACATTTGTTTCTATCTGTCATCTTGTAAAGAAGCCAACAAAGATCAGTTATAATTAGGTTGAAGATTAGGTCTGGAAATCTTGAAGTCACACCATCCATCAGGCCAATACAACAACCCTGTCCTCGGGGGCCCCCAGACAGTCCACATTTCTGCTCCCTCTCAGCAGAGGAAAAAGGTGGACTGTCTGGGGGTCCCTGAGGACTAGGCTGGGAAACACTGACCTACTCAAAGCAAGTGTCCTTCCTCTACAGCATGGCACAGAGCATTAGAGACTAAGGGAAATGTACCTTGTAGAGTTCACCCCATATCCTCTTGGACTGGCCCTTTTTGAAAATCTCCTCACGTGCCTCATTCCTGGTTAGAAGAAGACATTATACTACATCATGAGCTTGTCAAAGTTCTTGTCAAAGCTTTCATCGGAGGTCTGAGGGCTACACTTTTATTATGATGATAAATAAAGACTATTCACGGCGAGAGAGCAGCATATTTTCACCAGCACATCCACCTGACACTGCCAGCCCACCTGACTCCGCTGTCCTCAGTGACGAGGTCTCGGTCCTTTTCGGCACAGTAGCCGAGAGCCTCCGCCTCGGCCTTCTCGGCCAGGTCCTTCACATCACTCACGCTCAGGCTGGGCCTCTTCCGCTGCGCTTTAGGCCCGAACGTCGTCTCGAACGTCTCCGTGTCCAGGATATGCACCTTGGCATTCTGCCGGCGAGAATGAAAATGAGGAGGAAACCCAAGTGTCAGTACCGGACTGGTCCAGATAGCCCCTGAACCAGAGTGGAGAGCAAAATCGACCGGTAGAGACTGATCGCGTCACCCTGGCACGCCACCGGGCGGCGCTGTGGAGGCTGCGTGCCTGACATCCATTAGCCGCTCTCGATTAAAACAGGGCACGAGAACCCAGCGAGCGAGCCGAGAATAAGCCACGGGACCAAAGTGGGGTGGGCTTGGGTGCGGGCGTGTGGGGCATGGGCGCATTTGCGCAGATTTACGGCGCCCCGCTGCTGGATTAACAAGCACGGCTTTGGACGCCGTAAAAATAATGTCTCTCAAGAACCAGCAATAACTCAAAAATCACTGGTTTGGAGCGGTCGCAGCTGGAGCGAATCCCCTCATGGCGGGTAGCAGCTAGCGGGGAAGTTAGACTGGGGGTGGGGCTAGCGCGGTTTTAATGATTTGGAGTGTCCAGGTCTAAACCCATTAAAGTATATAGCCGGCATTATGACAAACTGTCTGTAGCACTATGCACGAAAAGGGGATGCCCTCCCAAGTGAAAACAAACCAAGAAACAGAGGTACATCGTGGCTGCCCATGCAAACTCCAGCGAGGGCGAATACACGGCCTTGCCCAGGCCAGGCCTGACGAAGATGGTTAAACTGCCCTGCACTGACAAGGCTGCCACGCGTGCGTTGCAACATGCTTAATAAGTAAACTGTTTACAGATCTTGTCAAAAGCAATAACACTTATGTTTTCAGGTCGTGGGACAGTCTGCCAGGAGGTTCTGGGAACAGTTTTGTACTTAGAAAAGGAAAAAAAAAAAAAAGATACTGGCCCACCTGTTTCTACATCTCACCTCCCGTTCTGCTTTTACCTTTCATTTTAGAATTAAGTGAACTAGTGCTTATTCCCAAATTCCACTTCTCCTTAAGTATGAAGTGCATTTAAAAGAGAAAAGAGGACAGGAATGGGCATCCCTGCCCAACACGGGGATCCTCAGAACAGCATCCCAGAGCTGAGAGTGTGGAAAAAGATAATAATCCCAGCAAACTGCATGAAGCCCTTTCTTCATTTGTACCAAGTCTTCCTCAGCCCTTCCTCCAAGTAGTAGACACAACAATGGCACTAACAATGACCATCCCCACACTCTGCTTTGGTCATTCTTTGAATGCCAGTGCCCATCCCTCTAAAGACAAGGACCCCGATGACCAACAGGCAGGCAGCCACCCCTGACATGTGAGGTTAAGCGGACCAATCCTCTCTCAGTCCCCCTCTGATCCACACGCCAAAAGGTGGCACCTGGGTCAAGATTTGGAATGACCGAAAATTTACCACATATGACCTACACATGCTCTTCTCATCTATGCACTTAAAACGCTGAATTCCGGTCTCCATGCATTTCATAACAGAGGGGGGGCAGGGGGCCGGACGACTCGGTTTAAGAAGGGAATGTCAGAATAACGTAAACAGAGACACACCTTTGGAAACAGGACTGAACCGCTGCCAACGCTGAGGGAGACCTACAAAGCTGTAATTTTCACGTCGTTTCCCCGGACAGATTACCGCCCCACGACGATTTATAACCAATTAAAAGTGAATTAATAACACTAATCTGGATAAGCTGAGACGCTGTTGGCAGAGGGCGCGGGCCCCGATGAGCCCTAACGCCTATAAACAAAAAGGAAGAGAGAGAGAGAGAACAAAGGAATGAAAAGGAAAGTGAAAAACGCAAAAGAAGGGTCATCCATCCATCTCTCGCACATGTGGAACAGTTTAGAGGGGATAAAAAACAAGGCAAGCACGAGCAAGTCAACAATGCGTCCTGAAGAGTACAAGGCGAATAGAATGCTCGAGCGCCGCTGCGTTTGTTTTCCTCGGTCTCCCCCCCCCCCCCCTCTTATTTTCTACAACTGACGCATGCCAACGTGCTCACACACACCAACCACAGCCAAGTTCTCCCGAAACATATGGTTCTCTTTTCCCCCCACCATCCTAAAGCAGTAAAATAAAAATATAACCAAGAACAAGTGGATTTCTCACGCTACCTGCCCTCCCTCCCTATAATCACAGCAAATCATGAACTCACAGACCTTCAAACTCCCCAGAGACCCGGCGGATCTGAAGGACCCACAGCAGCTCTGGACTTTGCCCCTGTGCGGCTTCCAACTGCAAAGCAAAACTGCTGTTGGTAAATCACTGGTCACCAGTTTTGGTGTACCTGGGAGCCACTGGCTGCAGTGAGTCTGAAAGCTTGAAGAGCATTTCCAAACTAGATATTCTACAGAAATTTCCCTCCTAGAGGGCATTAAAGCCCAGAAAGTGATACAGAAATGACCTGGCGTTCAGGTGGGGAGCTCAGTCCCTTAGCTGTCAATAGCAACTGCAAGATTTGGATTGGATCAGAGGGTTGGCATTTGCTAACAAGGGAGCATAAGAGAGTTCGCTCCTCTTCAGTCAGGATGCAGAAAGCAATCTGATGAGCATTAGAGATGGGAAGAGGCTCAGAGACAATGTGTGTTTGCTGGGCAAGCGGAGTAGAGCTTGCAGTCAAATGTAAATGAGATGCTAAGAGCAGAGCTCAAATGAAACATTAAAATTCCATCTCTCCAACTCACATGAGCCTTGACCCTGTCATACAGGAGAGACATGGGCAGCTTGCTCTGCCTCATCACCACCCGGTAGGGGTCCTTCTGCACTGCTCCCATCTCCTCCTGGAACATCTGCAGCGATGACTGCTTGATGACACGAGTGTTGGCTACGGAGACAGAGGAGATGCATTTGGTGGGGCGAGATCACTAGATGACAGAGTAAGAATTTATTAGACATGAAAAGGGTTGGGGGAGAAGTCAGGAATGGAAAACCCACTGATCACCTCAGCTTTATTGAGTTATTTCAGGGACAAAAACAATTTCACTCAACTTCGGGGGCCAATAGTATCATATCCACTGGGAACACAGAGTGACATTTCTGACAACCAGCAGTCACCTGACAGTATGTAGGTCAACCATGGTCTAGTGGGACAGGAATACGAACCTCTTGACTTTCCAAAGAATTCGATGTCAGACATTTAGGTTTTATTTATCAGCCGACTGGTGGGAAGCCTTTCTGCCTGGCAGGACAATCCATGATCATCAACAACAGTCATACTTGGGGAACCTCAAAATACTTTTTAATTCCCCCATGGTGTCATGCTGCTCTCAAGGAAGCTACAGGCCAATAAGGACAAAGGCAGAGATGGGCAACCTTCCATTTGTGGGCATTTTATTTCTACAAGACCCAACTAAAACACGAGAGTCATTTATCTCCACTACGTCACATTATGATGATGGAACTTTAGGTCCACCATGTGCCTCAGCAGGTCAAGACACCGTGACTGTGATGAGAAGGTTGCTGGTTCAAATGCCAGGCAGCAGAATGGTTTCACCGTTGGGACCTAGATCATGGTCCTTGCTCCAGTGACTGTATGACCCTGCTTTCTTTACCGTATGTTGCTTTGGATAAAAGTGTCTGCTAAATAAATTAGAAAAAGGTAATAAATGCTATTATTACTCTTCTGACCAGCGTCCTCTACGTTTTAATTCCAGTAACATTATAGTTCTTATAGTTATTATTAGCATTAACAGCCTCTTGCAAGAAGTAAGCAGGTCTCAAATGCAGACACTCACCAAACCATTTTATGTTGGGCTCCACTCGTGCCACAGTGCCAGGTGAAACCGTGGACTGGAACTGCAGTGGTCTGATCACCTTCCCCCTGTTGTTGCTGTTAGAGGTGAGAGCACAATAGGTGAAATCCTCACACAGAATGCCTCAGACATCTTCACGCCACCTCACTGAGCTAATGACTTCTGGCCAGCATCTATACATCTGTCCAGACGTGACAGCAGGTTTGAAATCTCTTTAATGTTAAATTGCTTTCCACGGAGCAATTGCGGCATTATAAGACACTGTGCAGTGGAAGCCTTGTCAAACAACAGCCTGGATGGAGAGGATATTTTTGTGCGGCTTGCAGACCATGTGACAGTCGACACTTACCAGCGCTGTTTCTGTCTGTACATGTTCAAACGTTTTATTGTTGCCCGGTCCCTCATGTTGCTTCCTCCAGAACCCTTCAGTCGATCTTAAATATATCCATCAAAGAAACAAATTAACCTTCCAGCCGCTGTTTCTACTCGGTAAGGTCGATATGGACGTTAAGTTGACATTCGTAGTGTGTATCAGGATACTTCTGTTTACTGAGAGCACAACAGACTTCATTTTTTCCACCGGCTGGCTGACTTAATGTCGAAGTGTGCTTGGTTACAATCGCACTCAAATCAGATCAACACAAGTCAACTGCGGGGTGGAAAATGTTTTGCACGTACTCGCGTCAAACTGTTTAGGGAACGAAGCAATAACTACACTTAATTTACTGCTTTTCCCCAACCTAATTGTCAAACATCGGGCAGAAGGATGTACAGAACAGGTAAGGAGCCGAAAACTTAGAGATCAGATACCAATTTCACTTGAACCCTAGATAACACGTAAAATGTACCCGAGTCATATAAAGTTTACAATCCAGCATTTTCAAAGAGCGAACCATATTTTGAGTAAATGTACCGTTGCATATGGCAGTTCTGGAAACTGCAGAAAAGCGTTTCTCACTAGCAGTCGGATAAAAGCACTACCGTAAACAGACCACTAGCACATCTATCTTACTTACCTGGGTTCGAGCTGGAGGACGAGGGGTTTATTGTGCTTTTCCCCTTAAACCGCGGCTTCACCATTTTGTCAGGTCTTGGTCCGCAACTCGCGATGAGTATTTCAAGAACTAAAGTTATTTACTCCACCCGATCTTCTACTCTTCAGCTCTGTCACCAGCCACGTGCAATTGCCGGAAGCGGAGCGGTGCCGAATGGAAGTACGTCATCAAAAGTCGACAGTTCATCCAAAGTCGATAGCGGTTTTTTGAGTTACGTGGTGTGGTGTAGCAAGATTGTTGTTTTATAGTGGATGTAGAATCTTTTTTAGAAAGTAAAACCTGTTACAGTGGCTTAACCACGTATAGACAAACTCTCCGTATGACATATGGGTAGTTTACTTTTTGAGGTAATTTGTTAACTTACATCCCGTATTCGGCAAATCTCTGAGGTGCTGAAAAGAACGAAAGGCTGATTCATTAACAAGGTCAGGCAAATCGAATTTCTAAAGTAAATTGGTAAATATTTCTGTTGACAGTGGCACTAATGAGTAGCGAGAAAAAAAGACGTGTGTGAAATCTGTAAAATCATATTAAATTTTGGCCGACCAATTTAATGCACTGCTTGTGTTAGTGCTGTAGTCATTATTCGCAGTGAATACCCAGAGGCACTTCACAGCAATTCTCGTTTGTGCATTAAAGTCTTTTAGTGAAATGTCCAGTTCCTTAACCACTGTACCATCTACTGGACTGAATACGAAAGGAGAGGGTATCTGACGTAACCAACATGTATTTTCAATTATTTTAGAAGTGGTTGCATATTAATTAATACTTTTATATGAAATGTACTACTTTAATCTTATTGAATTTTTTGGTAATTGTTAAACCCAAAGGTATCCAGTTCTAGTCTTTTTCATTAATGCCAAGAGCATAAGCAAGTTAGTTAATTTATATCCCCTGTGGCCATATTTTAGACCTTTCGTTGAACTTGTTCATTGATTAGCAGCCTGACACCCCAGGTTTACAGTATGCTAGCATTGCTAGACAAGACTGAGCGCTGCATTAGATTTTCCATTTTCCATAGCTGCATATCCAGCACAGGGAGGCGGTAGCCTGGGGCCTGTCCCAGGCAGCACAGGGCACATGGTAGGGGCTACTCCGGATGGCATGCCAGTGCGCCGCAGTGCACAGACATCCACACAGTCCCACACTGCGTGCACTTTGGAGACACCAGCTGCACTGCAAATGAGGTCATTTATTTAACCTCACAGTTATCTGAAGCACTCAGTTTAATTTTTAGCATTACTAATGAGCTTGCCATTGGCATTTATATTTGTGGAATATTAAGCTTGGCCACTATCTAATTTTTCATACTGTCATAAGATCTGCACATACTGATACTGATCCACGATACCATTAGCCAAGCAATTTTTATCATGGTGGACCATGGGCATAAATTATGGGGGCCAATAAATAAAAACCAGCTAATACAACCCCCCCAATAATCATGTTTCCCCCGTAATGGGTGGAGACCTCAACCCCCCCAATGTTCCAGCCAAAGTTTTGCCCTTGCCCCCCATCCCCCATACCACGCTACACCGTTTTCCTATAATACCACTGAAGTCTAGAAACAATATAATATATCAAGAAGGGAAGTTAGAAATGGGCAAAATGTAATTAATCAGTGATGGGATGGGGGATGGGGGGGGGGGGGCTGAGAGGGTATATCTGTGAGGTGTATGTTCTCCTGTCTGCCATTAGCAGGCCTGCCAGCTGCTCCATCGATGTTGCTCCGTGCCTTTGTCCCGTCCCGCTCTCACTGACATCACTTGCTTTGTCGTGTATCTGTTTTCAGTTCTGTTTGGCGCTGTGCTAAGGTCAATGCTGGTAGTGAAGCATTTTGTTAACAGAGTAAGACAAGGCATTTTGGAAAGCAGTGTACACAGATCCATTTAAACACAGAAGATGGCCATATGGAACTGGTAAAACTTTTGAACTTTTTTTTTCCCCTTTACTCGGTAGTGTACACTTGACCCTGCTCTTGTCTTGTTTTGTGGCTGGTTAGACAGTCAACAAACTTACTGCTGACTCTGCTGCATTGAGATGAATCACCCCAAAATATTCAATTCAAAGTAAAATGTAAATAGCCAAGACTGTAGATCAAATAAGTAGCTAGACGTATGGATAAAGGGTAGATTTAAAACGGAAATGCAAATAGAAATTTGCAGATGATTATATCGCAAGTTAAAGTATGAATAGTTTTTAACACTATGATGGCTGCGGTTTCTTTGCCCATGAAAAACGTTGTCTTGTTAGAAGATTGGCCTTAACCAGAACACATTAAAAAGCAAAATATGGGACACAACAAAAAGTACCCATTTGTCCGCTCACAAGCCTTAAAGAAGAAGGCATTCTGGGTAAGGTTAATTTGCATATGAATGACATACAATGCTTTTCCCCCTAAAATGTAAAGCAGGTATTAGGGATGAATTTATGGGTAAATGACAGATCTATCAGAGTATGGTTGTCTTGGTGTATTTGGCTGTAGACCATTGCATGACAGCTTTGCTGGTTTTGCCACAAGAGGGCATGAGAGCGCAGGAGCAAGTCAAGTCACGGGGTCTTGTGCAGAAGTCTACTCTTCAGTCTAATCAGACATAATACCTGATATTATGGCTTACATTTCAGCTGTGCTCAGAACAATGCCATTTATCTCCTGCTTGAGATGTAATTCTGATTTACTGCATTAGAAAAAGCAGCCAAATGGAGACACAGAGATGATTCAGTTGTGTAACATGTAGCATGTGCTGCTTGAAGCCGATGTGGCTTAATGCTTTTGTGGGCAGCATTATGACCCCAGAGGTTTTGGGGAGAGTGAGAGCTCCCCCGCTTTAATTAAACTGGAGAGGCCTCCTTTCATGAGCTGCGGGTGCAAGGCGGCCGTGTTTGTGTAATGTGCACGCCGGCAATCCGCGTGGAGACCATCCGGAATGCGTGGCTAATGGCATCAAGGAAGCTAACGCAGCCAATGGGAAACAAGCAGCAACAGATTAAAGTTATATCCAGCAAATATGATAGACCATGGAGGGCCATACATATTTTGTGGAGCTCAGCCAGTAAAAAAGAAAGAAAGCCTTTGGTTAAGAATTTTTGAAATGCCTCCTCTATTTAGAGTTCAAACAAGGAATTCTAATTAATAGTCCTTTAGCATGTTCATGTCCTCAATCAAATGCAAGCAACAATTGCAGTTCATCAAAAGTCCACTATTGATTGAAATGATTGAAAATTTTCTCCTGTTGAATATCGATGCAAATTTGTGCTTTTCTATCTGGTCGCATTTAGGTTGCACAGTTATTAAAGCAGAATGATAAAAGCACAAAGAGATGAAAATGCTTGCAGGATTAGGGCTTTTTGGTAGCCTGCCGTGTGTTCTGCTTGACTTCCTGTCTCTTGGCAGCGTGTGTAATAGGAAGACAGAAAGGTGCAGAGAACACTCTTAGTCTGTCAGAGAAAGGCAGCTTCTTGGTGACTGCTCTTGTGGAACATATTTCCGGTCTGGTAGTGGGACAGCCAGAGTTCTAGTTTTCAATAACGGAACAGTCAGTATTGCCTTAAATTAAAAATGAAGAAATTTTAAGTGTCTACTCAGTGTTGCACTATACTAGAAAAAGCAGTGGACCAGAGTAACTCTTTGCCTGTTGATTGTAGCGCGTTGGTTTCAAGCCATGGATCCAGTCGCTTGCCGCCGCAGTTGCCGGCAGAGTGTCTGCCAATGCCCAGGCCAGCCCGGCAACAATAGCGCTGGCCAGGCCCAGGAATGTTGAGTCGGTTCTCACTTGAGCAAAACTGGAACCGACAGCATCGGCAGCACTCCACAAAATAAATAAATAAAAAAAAAAGTTGTCAGGTCAAACTGTCTGCAGCTACACATTTTTTCGAAATTGATTTAAATTCCTAGCAGAAGCCAGAGTCTTGTTAGGACCTCAGAAGAGAAAAAGAATGATTAAAATAATGTCTTAAATTATTTTCAGCTATTCTTTTATTCTCTTTTGGGGTTCATCCCTCTCTTAACATCGAACATACAGAGCATTTGACAGGAAAAAGGGCAAGTAAGCATTGTCATACAGTGACTTTACTTTGAGTCTATTCCACTTATTCAAAACAGGGGAAATGATGAAATTACGGTTGAACTGTTGTTTAACATAATTTTACTCGCATGTCTTAATCAGTGCCAAAAGTCCCATTTGTGAGCCGGTCGCACTGAAAAGATTTCTGGGTCACAATCAGTGTTTCGAAGTCCCCTTTTGAGCCTGGTACAAAACAAATAAATTGGTGCAGTTCTTACTCTGGATAAATTATAGACCACGGTTCTGTCAGTCCGATGAAGCCGAACTTGGCTAACGGCCATTCTGCTGTGGAACGAGAATTCTACAGAAGTCCTCGAAGGCAATGTGGCAGGCCGGTAGGTCTGTTACAGGACGTTCCACTGGGGTAGTGGGCATTGTTGTTTCTGGGCTTGGTTTGGAGACCTTGACTATTCTACAGCAGATAAAAGCTGTGGGCTTATGAGTCATAGGGATTGACGGCTTGACTGAGTTGCTCACATTAATTTGCAACGGGAGTGACTTCTCGCAAGGTTTTCACGCGACTATTCCTCTGTCGCAGCAGGTTAACAGGGTTTCTTTCTGCTCCCACATGGAGTCAGCAACAGGCTGAAGACAGTTGTAATAAACTGCAGATTTATAAAGCAGTCTTGTATTGAAATGAGTTTTCTGTCTATATTGCCTCTAGTGTGCACCTAAAGGCTAGTGTGAAGAACACTTGAATAATGACGAACTGAAGAGGGTTTTAGGGTTATTTATTAGTTTTTTTGCAAAGTCCTGTAGAGCTCTTTGTTTTCATCGCTACCTCATGGCAGGCTCTGCTGAAGAGTCATCTCAGGCCTCTTTTGGGCAGGTACTTGCTCCCGCGGCTCTGAGACAGAAGGCTGAACCTCCCGCCAGGGGCAAAACTAGCAGTCGAAGTGATACATTCGAGTCGATAGGCCTGCAAGGCCCGCCATTCATCTCCCCAAGAGCGACCTGATTGGACTGTCAAGTGGCTGGCGGCAGTCGCGAGTCGGTACCTTATTAGAAATATTCCTCTTTCATTCCCTTTGAATTCCCTGGAGGCCACCTCTCACATAGCTTTTAACACTTCTTTGGCTCAGGGTCTTCAATCTTTCCCCTGTCTTTCTAATTTTTTCCACTTCTTCTGGATTGTCTCACCATATGGTGAGCTGTTGACGAGAGGTTTTTGCAAAGTAAGTTCTTGAATCTCTTTTGTTCTGACCAAGGCTGTGCAGTCTTTGGGTGGATATGTATATAAAAATCTGATCAGTCAGGGTCTGATACCCACAGATGGCCCAGGATGGATCCATTCTTTTGAATGTACAGCTGAGCCCCAGGTTTCAAAGCAGCCTATTGGTGGCTCATGACCCCCCTCCCCCCCCCCCCACCCAGACTGTGCAGACAGTACATATCACAAACCACATGGGGAAAGCTTTGTTACATTCAGTTTAATATTTTAAAAAATCAGTATTGCTTTATATTAACTGCACCTTCATAATGCCTTTATAATGCATTTGTAGAACATTCAGTGCACCTTCATAATGCATTCATAAAACATTCATAAGCAGCATGGAAGTACACCTTGAAATACCTTAAAAGCTTTACATTAATAACAAACATTAAATGATTATAGTATTTGTTATTGTCATATAATGGTTCTTAATGTATCTTAAAGTTGTTAAAGTATGCTAGGATGTCGAGATATATTTGCATGCTGCTTATAAATGTTGTATGAATGCATTATGAAGGTGTACTGTGTGTTCTATGAATGCATTATGAAGATGCAGTTCATATAAAGCATTACCAAAAAATAAAGTAAACTGAAGAACTTTGCTAAAAAATGCCCACAGTGTCCACAGTGGCAGAAAATTAAAGTTAGCAGTAAACCCACAGTGCCCAAAAAGCAAAACGATTCGTAATAAACAATGCAATTAGCCGATTACCTCCTTGCTGTTATTCGGCTACAGTTTAATATGTTGTGGCAGGAATTATAAACATTTTCTTTCCATTGAAAACATTTAAGCTGCACTTCATCTCAAGACAAATACCAGATGCAGAGATTGCTATGGGCTAAAAGGTAGCCGTGAGGATGGAAAGAGACTGGTTTGCCCGGATGGACATGATGAATTGAAGCAAACCAGTGCAGGTCTAACCAAGTGGACATGACGACCCTAACAAGAATGGCAACAGACCAACGTTGGATTGATCAAGTAGGCATGACGGTGTCAACCAAGAAGGAACAGACTTCTGGTAGTTTGTAGACACTGAACAAGGAGGGAAACAGACCAGTGTAGGTTTACCGAAGTTAACAGACTGCATAAGGATGAAAATAGACCAACGATAGTTTTATCAAGTGAACATGAAAGACATATTGAGGAAGGCTAACTGTATCACGGAATTAATTCCTACATTTGACTTTTACAGTAGCTAAATCAGTCTCCAATGGATTTCAAGCATCATGTTTAATTCTCTCTTACTTTAAAGCAACACAATTTCAAGCAAGTTTTCCATTCGCATAGTTTTTAAGGTAGCATTGATCCGTCCCTTTCTTCAAAGTTTCAAGCTGATTGTCAAGCTAATGTCTCTTCAGCCTCCATTGCAGGTTCTCATCTCTCACTGACAGGTTGGTAAGGTGACCCCCGCGAGCCACACTGTTGCCTGGATGCCACAATACGCTTTTTGAGTTGGCACTGTGAATGGCACAGAGCGAGGAGGTTTGAGGTGGATTTCGAAGGAGGTCTCCTTCCCTGCCCATCTTCTTCTCTTGTTCCCTGCTACTCAGGGGTCCCCTGACCTGGTATTCCACCTTCTGCTCTTCTCCCCCAGCTTGGGGGCTCTGCCTAGTTCAGGCCCCCCCCCTCAGTTCGTCCACAGCTGTGTAGCCCTGGAGTTCTTTGCGCCTCATTTGTGCAGAAAGATTATTGTCAGTCTTAGACTAAGTAAACTTGGCACTGATGGAAGAAATGGGGGGGGGGGGGGGGGGGGGGGGGGATGGAGAATGTGAGGATTTCTTCTCCTTTCCTTCTGTTACACTCGTCCTGAAGAAAAACTAAGAAAAAAATTGCCAGAACACATGAAAGCTGTTGCTAACCATGCCAGATGGAGTTATTGCCTGTGTTTGATGGGATATAGTTATTAGCGTGTTTTGTCATCTGTTTGTTTTGTTCTTCGTATTTCACACCTCATAAATCTCTATATTATCTGCTCGCTAGCTCATCACTGGGGTGTTTGGATAACATGCTCTTTTAATTAATGTTGATTATTAGGCTGCCTGGTGCCACGTCACGCTGACGGAGGAATTCAGATCATATACATTTTTAATACCCTGTCTATCCATCCATCTTGGATATCAAATTGTATGTAGTGTATATAGTGGCACAGTGGGCAGCACCTCTGATTTTATGGGTGCAAACCCCACTGTGACCTTGTCCAGGAGGTTGGATGGGTGGATGATTCTGAATACAATAGTATGTTTAAGGAAGAATATTAATAGAAGTATGAATGTGTATGTAAGGAAATAAAGGAAGAATAAACCTAATATTTTGGGTGGGTTTTTCAAGCCGTTTATCTTCATCCAGAGCCTTTTCCTACCCTGATCAACTTTTGTAATTAAACTTTTTTTCATAAAATTTTTTTTGAAGGAATAATATCACATTCTTCTGTTGGAGATCATGTGCTACACATAGGATACACAAGGACCTTGCTGAACTTATGCGTTGTGGTTTTTCCTTGATAACTGGAGGTTTTTTTTTTTTGTTAAATTATTATTACAGAAACCAGAGAATATGACAAGAAAGAAAATATATTCAGTTTGTATTTCTCAGAGAGTGAAGCTAATCTGAAGGGAAGCAGCCGCCGTTCCCACCTGCATCTGTGAGCAGTTGCACCCAAAGCCAGTGGACACAAATACACCTCCTATCCCCCAGAGTACAGTGTTGAACTGTCCTGGATCCCAAATCCATCTCCTAACACCTTAGAGGAACTGCTTGCCAGCACCATCATCTGGCATCATGTCAAAGGTTCTTGGGCAGGACATGGTGCCAATATATACCTGCTAAAATGATAGCATGACCCTGAATTATGAGTAGTAAAGATATTACCAATTGTTGAGAAGCAACCTGTCCTAAATGCACCATTTTCTCCTCATCAAACGTAGAATATCTTTTACTTTGCCTGAAGCAGACCCCCCAGCCCCACACAGAGCCAGTTCCTGCCCCCCCCCCCCGCATCACTAAAGACTTTGTGAAGACAGCAGCAAGGTCACTGGGGATTAAGTTTTAACCTGTTGCCCAGTCCAAAATGGCCGCACTCAAAACAACTTAGCTAGCAGACGAGTGCAGACCTCTTCAGTTGCGGATTTCGTCTCCAAACAAGAGGCTTAAGACGAGGCCCATAACCCTTCTCGTGAACAAACAGCCAAAGGCTCAGGGGCGGGCCGGATGAGCAGAGGGTGAGCCAGCCTTTCACCGCATCTGTGAGGACCCAGGACGGGATGCACAACACATGTGACCTTTTGTAAAAATGCCTTTGCGATGATGGTAATCATCCCTAATTTGTTAGCTTTGCGCTACTTACAATAAACAGCCGCGTGCTTTGGCGGGGGGGGCAGCGCTGGGGCTGTCCGGAGGGGCCAGGGGATGCAGTGTGTGGGCCGCGGTGGGAACAAAACAGGCCCACAGGACACTGCAACAATAGCATGAAAGGGAACATCAGCGCGATATCAAACCAGGCGGTGGATTCTCTGCATTCTGCATAATGAATGACATGCGCTGGTTGAGCCCATCGCCCCCCTCGGAAAGGAACAAA
Source organism: Gnathonemus echidnorhynchus (assembly GCA_026776725.1). Classification (NCBI taxonomy): domain Eukaryota; kingdom Metazoa; phylum Chordata; class Actinopteri; order Osteoglossiformes; family Mormyridae; genus Gnathonemus; species Gnathonemus echidnorhynchus. The sequence goes on along the minus strand of JAODJU010000138.1, from coordinate 23,248,742 downwards.
GTGATTTCCTCACTTCCTGCTGCCTTACCTACTGATGTAGAGTAGGGGTCCTAACCTATTGATGTCTTGGAACTGCTTTACATTGTACAAAAATTTCATGGTAAAACGGCCACGTTTGTAGTCAGAAATAAATTTAGTGGTGGTTCCGACAACCCTACTCTTAGATCTCCCTTAGTCGATCCGGGGGGGGGCAGTGGGGGGTGATTTTGCCGTCTGGGGACTGGAGCACATTTTCAGTGGGGTTCAAACTCATAATTTTACTACCTGGCTGTGTGCCTGAACAGTAACAAAAAAAAATTCTAGGGGGTTTCAAACCCATTTTCTGATTATGTGCCCAGTGCATGCGGATTGATCAGCAATTTCATATGTTTAACTGTTTTCATTTTTTCAAACAGAATGCACACATGATGGGTTGTAAAAAAATTGTAGAAATATGGTTTATTTTTGTAAATTAACCAACCCCTACACAAAACCCCAGTGTTCTGCGACCCGCTGGAATATTGGCCATGTACGATGGGAACCACTAATGTAGAGGTTCTACCTCAGGTCAGAGAGTTCTGCTTGTCATGGCACGACCAGTAAAAACAGTGTGCTGTAGTTTGGCTATTCCCTTCGCGTTACAGATTACGTCTCAAGTGAGTTGCAGTTTAACCAAGACCTGTCTTGGTTAGGACGGCTCAGGATGTCCCTGAAGTGAGGAGGGGAGATGAAGGACATTATCGAAGGCAGGAGTGGAGATGTATTTAACCAAACAATGTCAAAGAAAGAAAACAAAAGACAGTGTTTGTTCCATATTGGGAAACACGCAGGAGAGAAAAACTTGTGTCGGCTCTTGGGAAGGACTGCAGCGAGGTATGGGCTCAGTTGTCAAGGTCTGGGCTAAGAGACAAAACACAAGTCGGTTTTATGTTATCAGTAATTAGGCATATGAGAATGAATGGGTTTAATATCTGACATTGCCCCAGCCCAGCCTGATACTTGCTCTCGAGAGAAGTTTTTGAAACATTCATTGTAGACATCATGTTTAATTGCTACCTTAGCAGTTTCTCTCTGGATATTAACTCTTGAGCTCTTAACCTTAGACTCTTTTCCTTGTCCATGTTTGACTGTAGGTGCTTACACAAACCTAACATGACTTACGTATATTTAGGCAGATTTTCAAAATAAACATTATCCGTCAAATTAAAGTGATAACCTATGCCTTAATTAATTATTATTTCTTGAACTCCACTTAGGCAATGGGGGCCGGTGCATTTTATGAGCATGTTTTAGCCCAGGGATCCCCACCAATTTTCCCCAGAGGGCTAAATTCCATCAGTAACACAAAACCATGGCTGTGTTGTTCAGTGTCGTTAATTGCCTCTTGCGACACGATCCCACTGATTCCTCCGCTTGGGTTCAGCCTGCACACAGGTACTCGTGGTAGGTGGCAGCGCCACAGCGGAGTGGACGTGCTAAAGCCACCTTCCCTCTCCTCAGATAGATGAAGCTGTAGTGCCGTCAGTGGCCCTTCAGGATCTGAAATTGTCCTTAACCGACATGGCTGAAAAGCCTGGAAAGAGGGCCAGCTTCTGGTAGACTGGTGCATCTCAAGAAGTATCACTAAATGTAAGTGTTTGGAATGGCATCTCCCAAGTGCAGCTTTCCTACCTTCGCTTTGTGCAGAAGGGCATCAAAGGGGCAACTCTGCCCGCGAGCCTCAGAGCTGTGTCCTGCTCTCCACAAATACTCGCCACAGTTCCCATCGCAATTTGCTAACACGTTCTTCCTCTTTCTTTGGCCCCTTACCACACATTGAGCACTGGGCCACTGTCCAGCACTTAGCTGAAGAAAGAGGGCAAAGAGAGCCCCCCCCCACCTCTAAAGGATGGAACATCTCCAGGATACTCCTACACAAGGCTTAACGGAAAGATAAACCTTTTCCTTTAATTGATTAAGTGAGAGCGAGGGCTGACATGGAGCCGACGTGCTATTGGTTGGGTAGCAGCGTTCCTTGTATTAATCCCTGTGTTTTTCTGTGCTGCGCCGTCCCCTGCCAGGAAGGGGGCAGGATTGTGATGACACTTATGTATGTGTCAGAGACTGAAAAATAAATACAGAGTGCGAAGGAACACAGCCCATCCACGCCAGGGCCGTCCAGATGTCTGATATAAAAAGAGATTCATCGTCCAATGTGCTGTAACCTTCAAAATGCCATCTGTCTTCCGTGTGAGTCACATGGAGGAGTCAGGCTGAAGGCACGGCTGCGTGTCTTGAAGCAAGAATACCGGGATGGGCCAGTCAGTCTACAACTTGTGTCATTTACGTATTTAACACATAGCGTAAATTCCAACGTGTTTCACTCTTGGCTAAGCCATGCCGGACACTGTTACTACGATTATGTGAGGGTCAGGCCAGGTTCACATTACATCCAGGTTCACATTACAGGTTGATCTGAGCACTCTGGAAAGTTCTGAGTCGAGTAGATTAGCTGAGATTCGGGATGTCCCTAGGGGGATGACGCAGGTACCCTTACAGCAGAAAGACCCTCTGCTTCATGTTTAAATCCCACGACACACATAAATTGGAACCCTTCCCTGTACTGTCATCTTGGGTAAAAGTGTCAGATGAATGTGCTCACGCTGCTCTGGATGTGCCGTGATTGCAGGCCTCTTATAGTGAGGCCAGCAGACAGTGAGGATCCTAGCAGACAATTTAGAATGTCAATTGGACAACTTGGAGTTGAAGCAGCAGGGGAACGGGGATGCCCCAATATTTCATTTGGCTTAATTAATCCCCCCACTAAACCGAGCATTGTATTTAAATTATTAAGTTGTGCTCCCCACAGTCTCAATCTCTCTCCTATGCCATTGTGAAGGAGCACAAAAAACAGGACTTGAAGTGGATATGAGCAGGACTGTGAGCTTAGTAGAGCTGCTGTTGGAGCTTCCCGAAGTGCACCCCCATAACCTTGAGGCTGCTTCTCTGATTTCTTGAACAAGAGCACCTGCAGTCTGGAGATTATCCAAAGGCAGCAGGTGTCCTGTTTGTTCTGGTTAACATAGAACTGTAACAGTCCTCATCAGAGCAGCAACATACGAAGTATCGCAGCATGAATCAGCAATTTGACGCTAATGCTTAGTGGTAACCAGGAAACCTTTGGCACAAACACACAGCACTTGTCCGGTATATGTGGTGCTTTAAGTGATTCTAGGTGCTCTGATATAGTCTTCAGAGGTTAATGCTTGATGGTGGAAAACAGACGATGACTCGGCAGCCTTGACAGCTGTTAGTCGCTCGTTCCACCACAGGGGGGCCGGGGTAGGGAAGGAATGTGCTCTCAAGCTGCTGTAAGATCCAGGCTTTGAAAGCATCCGTCTTGCAGGGCGCTCAGTAGGATCTGAGATTTTAAACCCAACTGCATGCAGGGGACCCTGTAAGACCCAGACGATCCAGAGGGGCCTCATTGAGGGAGAACCAGGGTTGAAATCTGACTGCCCATGAGGGCTCAGTGAGGTGACTGGCTAATCTGAGTACTTTAGATACGCATATGGTTGATGAATGGAGCCGACAGTACAGCATAGGTACCTAAGACAAAGCACAGAAATCCTGCTGAGGCAACCTGGAGGATCTCAGGCCTGGCTTCGTTCTATTGGCTGGTAGTTTGTTGTCCGGCTGATACCTTTATCCCAGTGTTTCCCAATGTTGTGCCAGGGGACCAACAGCCGATGTTTTTGCTCCCCCCGAGCTCCCTACAAGACAATCCACATTTTTGCTCCGGGGGAGGAAAATGTGAACTGACTATGGGTCCCCGGGACCTGATTGGGAAACACTGCTTTATCCCAATATGATGTATCTGAAACTTCTCTGCAATCCGCTTCATACACCTACATACTTTTTCAGTTAATGAATCCTTGGAAAGTTCCCCTCTGAAAGGTACCCCAGCACCTCCTTTACGTCTTTGAGTTGAATCAGCAGACTTATACAGGGCCGCGCCCTTAGCCAGCAGGCTACATGCCCCCTGATGCTTTACTGCTCCCTGCTGCTGCTGACTAAAAGCTTCGGGCTTGGAGGGCAGGGGAGGTGAAATTCTTGTTGGTTCTTGATGGATAGAAATGACATTGAAACCTACAGCAGCATTTGTCAAGGTTCATTAGGCTGTGACGATGAAGGGAAGATGGAAAACATTGCAAACCGCAGCAGGATGCACCGAGAGAGTAAAATGAGAAAAATTTGGACTGCTTTGTTCTGAATTCCTACCAGCGGGCCAGCAGTCTTGCTTGGTGGATTTTTTTTCTTCCTCTCTGTACTTTATCTCCTTGGTCTTGTATGCAGGGATATGTACAGATGGGCAGAGAAAGCACAGAAACTCTCATAAGATGAGGTAGTTCTGTGATAGTAGCGCCTAATGCAAAACGGGACAGGACAGAGCAAGCAGTCATCCAGGGCATCCAAGACACATCCATGGACCTTTGCAGACCATATTTCGTTCATTTGTGGCATGATGCACTTGTTCAGCACAAGATTATATGAAAGTGTTTCAGGAGCTCAATCAAACTTATTTTCTTCCATCCAGCCATCCATTTTCTATATGCCGTTGTCCAATTTAGCCCTGCTGGCGTCCAGAGCCGCTTCCGGAAGGGAATAACCCAGGATTAGGCACTATCCCATCACAGGGAAACTTATTTTCATCTCATTTACAGATGAAATAGTTTGTCTTTCACTTTTAAAGTTTTTTTTTATTTGACATGTTGTGTGGGAGGCCATATAATATCTGACGATGTGTCCCGCTGGTAAAGCCTCCTAGCTGCCATCGCTCAAACTTCCCATTAGAATATTAGGGATTGGTACACCTAGTCCTTTCATTGAATGTCTTTCACTTTTAGAGTTTTTTTTATTTGACATCCTGTGTGGGACGGCCATATAATATCAAGTAGGGAGGAATCCAACAGATCTGACTTTGTTCTGACCCGGTATCGCATGGTAGTAGTTCAGATTTCAGCAGTTTTATTCGGTTTTACATTAAAGCCCAATGAAGTGTCCCATGTTTGGCTTCCTTCCCTCCAATTTCTGTTGTGGTTTCTAACTTGTGGCTTGACGTTTTCATTCGGTTAGCTTGCGAAGGACGAGAGAATAAGCTGTCATGAAATTCAAGCCCATTAGGACAAACAGAGAGAAAGACCAAAACCACAGACTGACATTGATGGCTCCGCCATTCTGCATGTCCTGGTGTGAGGGGTTGGATTTTTTTTAAAAAGAGGCGATGACACCCCCCCCATTTGTGTTTCATCTTCCTCTAAATGCAGAGTCGCTCTCTGAAGAGGTCTGTTCAGCATTTTTTTTTTGCCCTAGGGGAATGAAATTGCTCAACAGAGGGTGTTGGACGGGAGGAGGTCCATCTCGGTTTCAGAGTACACTGGAGGTATGGTGATCTGCCGCACTGCTGTTTGTGTAGCTGATAGCGTCTCTTGTGGTTTACGTGAAGAGAACGTTGCATTAAGCAGTGTCTGGCACATCAGCGCTGTCAGCAACACTGGGAGAAATGATGCTGGGGGGATCCCATCCCTAACTGGAACCCGATGTGACTGTCTCTGCTCCGGAAGAGCAAGCGGCCGTCTCTTCGCACTGTCCTCTGCAAGACCTGGCAGGAAGATCCAGACTGGGTCTCTTGGAACAGGACTGGTGGAATGGATGGGAAACTAGAAAACTTGCAGGCTGGGAGGTGAAAAGTGGCACTTGAATGTTGAGGAATGCAGAAGTGCAGTCTCATCAAGAGGATCTTCGTGATTAGCACCAGTTATTGCATTTGTTGTTCCCCAAAAGAAGCTATTTTAGTCTTTCTCATCCGTCATTAGATTTTTCTCTCTATGTTTCAAGCTCATATAAGCAAACTCACATACACATCTTAATTCACCTTGATTTATGGACTAATGAAAGTTTTTATGAAGGTAGGTATTGTAAAATTAAAATTTTTCAGGATTTTTTTTTTTTCCATCCTCCCCAACGGCATTTGACTCCCATTTATTGAATGTAAATTGTAAAAAGTAGACTGTCTTCTCTGCACATTGAGATGCTCATTAATTTATAATTTAAGCATTCACATGTTGGCAGTCGTGTGCCAGCTGTGTGTACCAGTCAGCAAAGAAACATTGGACCATAAGGGAAAATGGCTGCCCATGAAGCCTTCCTTATGGAAATCCTGAAGTTAACGAAACAGACATTTTCCTATTCTCTCCTGCTCTGCTGACGAACTGATGGTCTCCAGTGTGACAACCTCACAATAACGAAGCATTCCGATGCAGTGAATCCATGTTTGGAAGTAATGGTGACTGAAACACCCTCCTGAGTCTCAGCACTCGACCCTCTGTGACTCAGGTCATCATGATGAAAGAACAAGATGCAAAATATGGGCAGTTTTTTCCTAGTCTATGGGAGAAATTAAGGTTATTTTCCCAGGATGGGATGGGGAGAGTGAATGATGGGGAGGAAGTATGTTAGGTGATGAGGAGGAAGAAGATTCATGACTCTGGATGCTGCTGCGTAGCCTGTTCCCCGCTCAGTGCCTTCAGGAGCAGCTTCGGCAGCTTCTCCGCGCCTAAGCTTCTGCCTTTAAAGGACAAAAGCGCACAGTCTGTCTCCCGACTCAGGATTCTCTATCTAACCTGCAGCGACCCCAGTTCCATGCGATAACACAGCCCTGGTTTTAACGGCTGCTCCTTAGTGTTGTTTAAAGACATGTTTACCCATCCCTGTCACTACCCTCAGCCCTCCCTCTCCCCCCACGATTTGGCTGTGCACCTTCCCACCACCACAAAAAAAGCAAACATATTCATTTAATGACCCTAGCTGAAATAGCCACAAAATGATAGAAGCAAACAATCTCTCATTCGTTGTTTTTTTTTTTTTTAGCTGTTTTTTTTTGTCCCCCCAGGCTCAAGTACCCTGCCCCCCCAGCTGATTAAATAACACTATTTATTATCCACCTTGTTGGTTCCACTCCAGCGGCACCAAAAGTGTGAGACCCTGGACAGCCAGGAGCCCCTCTGTCACACGTTTCCATCTACCCTTGTCTTTTTTTCTGAGCCGTCCAGATGTGCACATACTGCTGTGAGCACAGAAACCTTTGTGCGTCGTGGTGTGTGTTGGTGGGGGGGGGGGGGGTTAGGAATCCAGGACAGAATTCCTCTTTTTACGAGAGGCCGAAGGCCTACTGTGTGTTTGAACAACATGGCCAACGTTTACTTAAATAATTGTTCTGCTTTTTTTTTTTCTTCTTGTCCTCAAAAACTGTCACAAAACGTTTCTTTTTTTTTCACGCTCAGGCACGGTGTGTGTTAACATTAGGCCGCAGCAATTGGGTGTTGTTGGAAATGCAGGCCACATAGGAGTCAGCTGTCCTCTGAGGGACACATTGGATAAGCTCCTGTCCTCTTAAATACCCAGAATGCAAAGAGACCCATGGCAGGCCTCTCCTGGCGCCAGCAGCATCCAGGTTAAAGCACCCTGCGTGAGCAGCCAGTGCCACTGGGGGTATCTAGGTTTATTGCCTTACTAAGGCGGAGCTTCTCAGTGACATTTGGATGTTAATTGCATGTTAACATCTGTTAATGTTAAATTAACATTAGCAAGTTAGCATTAGCATGGTAATTTACAGTGCGAACAGCTATCTGGGCACCAGTGATGACATAAATCAGCCTTGAATTCAAAGACCATCAACTGAACCGTTACAATGAGCAGCTGACGGCAGATGATCTTGGAGAATGCATCTTTGTTTACTAAAGACTGTTCACTTCCTTTCCTGTTTGATATCTTGGTGAAAAATATTGTGAAATGAACATACACCCCACTCCCCCCCCCCCCCGGTCATGGAGCTCTTAAAATTCAATAATAATTACACTAAGAATTTAAAACTGAATCCTCTGGGCTCTCTTACAGTGTCGTCTTTGGGTTGAGCATGTTCATCAGAAGACGCTAGAATTATGAAGCACCCTGATTAGAAAACATATTCTCAGTTTTCCTTACTAACACAAATCTTTTCCACATATGTCCCCTTACCATCAACAAATACTCTGGCATTTCTCATAGGGAACAGAGCTGTTTTCCACACTGTAATCATACAGGCCATACAGAGTGCATGAACACAGGATAAACACTGTAAAAGATCAAGATGTAACCAGACAGGATGCAGTGAATCCAGTGTATGCTTTGTGAAACAAACAGAAGCGCCTTCATTGTAAATCATGTTTGCTCCTCACTGCTGAAGAATTTCATAACTCCTGGTGGTTGGTTTAAAAAAAAAAAAATAAAAGAACGCAATGCCAGGCCTGTACAGTGAATAGAAGCTGCTTCATGATTCTCCAAAGGGGGGGGGGGCATCATAAACAATCTGTTGGCATGTTTCAGTTTTTCTGAGTTGTGTCCACAAGTATGTGAAAACAATCACTGCCTGTCCCACAAGTTCCTACACTCTCTGAAATTGGAACCATGTTCCAGCAGGGTTTCCGTACAGTTTGAGGGGGATAGGGGATAGTGCCGCGGGGCCGGACAGACCGACGTGGTTCCGGCCCGTTCACACAGACTGCTTCTTCCAAGTGGCAAACAGGGGTTTGCCTTTCTTTAGAAGGTCTGCTGTGCTGTTGGGAGAAACGGCCACGTTACATTATTAAAATTCATATTTGTGTCGCCGTTCTCAGGAGAAGGCGAGGCTGACCTTCAGATGGGAGAGCAAATAAAAAAAATAGGTATTAAACAGGCAGACCAGTCCAATATGATTAACCATGGGGGGGGGGGGACAAAGCCCAGGACAGCCATTCAGGTCTCAGCCAATCACAATGGAGACAGCAGGAAGGAGGCTAGGGATGGGATTTTCCTCCAGGGGAGTGGGAATAGAGGCCGGTCGGCCCCCCATCTCCCGGAGGAATTAAACCTGGCGCTGCTGGAATGTGGCGAGGTGTGAAGGGCAGCGCTAGCGCCAGTTCCATTGTGTGTGGATTACGGTTTCCCATGGTGGTGGGGGGGCTCCATCTCCCCCCC
>JAODJU010000138.1:23209060-23239709 GCA_026776725.1 Gnathonemus echidnorhynchus | reverse complement strand
CCCCCACAGAGGAACATGATTTAATACCACCCCCCAGCAAGAAAAGGCATAGTGGAAAGCTGTGAAACTGACATGCGAAACAGCAGGATGCATTATCCAGGGCAAGATCCTGACATCGGCACCCAATTAAGCGGCAGCGCTTACAGAGCGCCTTCGGGGCGGGGCACCCTGCCTGCGCGGCCCACGCTCGCTGATACGCGGCGGACATTTCTACGCTCCTCCGCGATCCGCCAGCCGTCGGCTCGCTCCCCCCGCCCACCACGGCGGCCGGGCCCCGCCTTTCCTGTTACTGTCTCCAAACCCCCTTGTTTTACTGCTGCGTTTGCAAAAAGACATCTTTTTGAAAAATCAGTTGTGTTTGTTCCTTCACTCGTTTTCACCAGATTCCTGTATTTAGGGAAAAGACTTAATGTATCGAGGTATTTTGTGGCACTCAAGAAGGCCTGTCAGTGTAATTCTGGGATGGAAACGTTCTGCTGGGAGCCTAGGGGCACTTGGACAAAGAATATTAGGGGCAGCCTTTTTGGGCGGGGGGGCGGAGGGGGGTTTGCATTCCTTTGGGCTGATACCTGTTTTCTCTTTTGCGTGGCGTGTGAGCTGGCAACAGTGACGCCCACGGACTGGGACCGGCCCAGTGGCCACCTCGAGGTGGGTCACCGGGTGGTTTGGGAAGGGTTCAGAGGAGTGGGGGGGGGGGCACTGGGGTTATGAGGTGCAGATCCTTGAAGAACATCCATTAAGCAGTAAATCTGACACAACCTGCAGCTGTAAAAGCTAGCTTTAACTGCCCGTCAGCTTCACAGCCCACTGTGCGGACGACACCAGAACGCTCGTCTGTTTTCTTAAACTTCTCCTGCACACAGGAGCAGAAATGACTGTATCTTAACAGTGTTCCTCATGCCCGTCTAGAAGCCCCTGTGCCATCGCTTCTACCTTCCAAATTTAGGGCTTCTGAAACAAGCCCCTCCAACTTTTAACGTCTGAAGAAAAAAAAAACATTGTTTGTTGTTTAACGCATTCTTCCGAACATGACCTGAATCTATCCTCTGCCACTGGCCGCCATCTTGGCGTCATCCACCGCAGCGGTGGCAGCCTTAGCCAACCACAATATTCCCCCCCCCGTTTGCAGGCCGGCCAGCCGTTAGGAACCTGTAAATTACGCTGAGATTCCTTCATGCTCTGAAGACGAATGGACCGGGACCGACCAACGGTGCCGTTCAGCTTGCCAGTCATCTCTGCCGCTCTGGCACCCGCAATGGCGCCTTGCCTTGCTACACCCTGCCATAAATTACCCTCGGGGTTGCCGGGGTCATTCGCATCAGTCAGAGTGCCGTGTGTGCGGATCAGACGGGGACACCCCACCTCTGACGGCCTCATTAGCTATCCTCCTTTCCCTGCACAATCCTGATGCACCTGATGACCTTCTGGACATCTTTAATTCTCCCCTGTCCTCCAAATCTGACCCAAGTACCTCCATGAATATCACACACCTTTTCCTCCCACTAGGGGTGTGGTAGTGCGGAGGGCAGTGTGTGTCTGCAATGGGAAGGTCCTATGAAGATTAGGCCCTTAACCCCCCCAAAATGCACCAGGGGTGTTGGATAAATGGCCTGACCCTGCGCTTGGCCCCTAAGCTTCACTCTCACCTCCATATTTCTGTGTGTGTATATTTCAAAGGAGAGCAGGATAGGAAACGTGAAAAGAATCATTTCAATGCACCTGTATTCATACTTCTGCAAGTGGAACATGGATCGTTTCAACGAAATGGAGCCTTTTCTGTTTACTGGCCCATTTTTGATATGTTTTTTTTTTCTCTGCATAGCCACCATAGAACACGCATCAATGTTCTAGTGTCTTGGGGGGGGGGGGGTTCTTCTGTAATGGGCAGAGTTGGGTAATTCAGGTCCAGAGAATAAATAAAATAAAGTCCAGACCAAGATTTTATTTCAACCAACCAGCTGAGCATAAAGAGTCACAGTCACAGAGTGCTCAGCTGGTTGGTTGAAACAAAATCCTGGTCTGGACTTTTATTCTCTGGACCTGAATTACCCAACTCTGGTAATGGGGCATCAGTAACATTCCTGTGCTGCCTTTCTGCCGGGAGAAATATGTCCAGCTGTTATGTCCAAGGTGCCACCAGCTTTTTACCCTTAAGCAAAATTATTATCTGAAAGAGAATACCTCATGATTTCAGCAGTGAACGAACAGGAATCATTCCCAGGCAGGAAAATAACTAGAGAAAACGTAAAACTCTGTTCTGTGTTAGTGTCACCGCAAATCGTCCCGATATAGAAACGTTTGTATGGGCAGTGATTATGCTATTCTCTCTTTTGTCCTGACACTTTGTGGCTGTAAGAATGGTTTTCTGATTTCCATTTTGTTTTTTTTGTTTTTTGTTTTTTAGGTGGGTGGGGGGGGGGGGGGATTTCTTTCTTTCAACTATTTACAATTCCCACAAAATACTTGATGTCTACAAATTACCCAACCACAGAAAAAGAACATTTGGACATTTGAAACTACAGTGTCCACCATCCTGTGCACCACAGCCGTGTCTGATGCTAAGGGTAAGTTCTTCACTGACAGTGGTAGCTTACCTGTCTTAGAATAATAATTCCAAACATTCCATCTATGAGTCTTAACGTTGGTCTCCTTGACTATAAACTTACTATTTTTCACTAATAATTACCCACCCCCGGACACTTGGAAGTTTGTCAAAAATTTTATTCTATTCCCTAAGTTACTGTACTCTGGAAAAGTGATCATATGTCCCTGTTAGTGAATCAGGAATTATTTTAATAGCAGCAGATGCCTGTGGACACGCACACAGCTTGCTCTGGGCGCTCACTAGAAACACTGGCATCTCGTCAGATTTCTTGGTTGGTCACCCGTGCCACCGCTTCTCTCACGTCGTCGTTCATGCTCACTGCCCTGCGTTTACACGTTTCCTGTTCTTGCTCCTTCTTGTCTGGTTTTCTGGTCGATTCCATGTATTTTTTTTTCCATGTTTTTTTTTTTTTTTTGCACACATCCTGAGGATAAGTGTGTGTCCTGAGAGAAAAACTGTGCTTAATCATTAGGGACTCACAGCAACAATAAAAGTGTGTTTAAGATGAAGGATGGCGAAATTAACTCACATCCATACACTGAAAGTCTTCTAATGTTCAGTTAAAGAGAAACTTTTCCCAGAAACTAGCTATTTTGATACCAATCTTTCTCTCTTGGCTTTCTCACTGTTGATTTTTTTCCCGCATCCACTCCTGATCTTTTCACATCTTGCCCCCCCCCCCCCCATCCGTCTCACCAGGTTGTGTGTGATGAGCCCCCATCCTTCCCAAGCGGCATGCTTGAGGTGTCCACTGCTAGTTCCGTTCCTTCTCCCGCCCCCCCCCACCCCCCATCTGACACATCTGGAACACGTCACGCAGGGGGCAAGCACTGTGAAAAATTAAGAAGCAGTTGAAACACACCAAAATATTTAAATTGACCGGGGTAACAGGGTTTGTGAACTATACCTTAAACCCCAGGAATGCTTCGTCTGGAGCACAGGCTGGTTTTGTCTCCTGGCCATCTCGTTTAGTCACGTTCCTGTACTCGCAGACCACTCGTAGACCACACTCTGCCGTCCCTCTTAACATTTGCCTTTGTTTGCTCTCTGTTCTTGACTCTGACGACAGCCAACATCCAGGCAAGGCACTTCATGGAAACGATTTCCAAAGAGCAAGAAAAAAAAAAACAAAAAACCTTTGCACATATTTACTGTCATTTTTTAGTTTTGTCAAATCTTGCGTGTGGTTTTCTTGTTTGTCGTCATGTTAACCACTGTAAATATCCTTGTACTGGAATTTACCTCATTCTTAAAGTCCAATTCAATCTTTGGCCGGTTTTCAAATTCGGCCACATCCCTTGTCTATCCCCGAAACGACAAAAGTGCCACCATCCAGCGGTGCCCCTGGTTTTGTGCTGCCATCTTGGGATCATACTGTGCTGCCAGATTTGATTGTGAGCGCTGATTTTCTGGTACCAGGATTCTGGTTCCAAGTGGTATTACTTCTGTAATCCTGTACAATCACTACAATCCCTGGCATGCTGCTGAACATCAGATACAAATATGACAGTCAAGCTGGTTTTCCAACCAAATGTTGGTTACTATGGACTCAAATATATTGTTATTTTTTTTATTTTTGGTTGAGAGGCCAAGGAACAGCTCATCCTCACACCACACGTCTGACGCCAGTCTCACCCCAAGCTCTCTCCAAGTGGCACCGAGCCCTAACAGCCAATGCTGGAGAAGACCTCCATCCACAGGCTTTCTCACCGACACCTCTACTTCCAGGTGATGCAGCCCTAACTTGTCACGGGTTTCTTGAGAAGATATTTCTTCGGAAGGGCCAGATCATTGTTACTCAAGCTGTCAAACTTGCCCTGTGTTACTCTCTGTAGAAGATGGCCGGTGCCTACTAGGCAAATAGCATGACCTATATGGTATTATAAGAAACGAACGCAAACGATCATAATTTAAGAATCTATATGTAGAGACCCCAAAAAGGGGTCTGAATTATTACAAAAACAGTTTGTTGCATGCATCTTTTCCAGTTTCAATTCCGCATGTGATTTTTTTTCTTCTTAAAAAAGTATGGTTTACATTCTGGTCCCGATATTTGTTTTTGAAAGGGTACGTTTCGTTTGCAGGGGTTGGAAGCTCAAGCCAAATATGACTTTTCTTCAACATGTTCACGAAAAATCTCATGCAAAACAGATATAAATCAGTACCTCATTTACATCGTTAATACACAACACATTTTAACAAAGGCAGGTTTTGGACAGAGCTCAAAGCCAGGCAAGCTGCGGGAATCTGCCTTTGCATCAGCAGACTGCTTTCCTCACTTTCAACCCAAGGTGCAGAACCAGACCCTTGTTTATCTTGCAGGTGCTCAGGTGAGTATAGTACACATGTCAAAAGGTTGAAAGAACATTTCTTAACTTTCGACCAAAGTACTACTCTTTGACAGCCGTTTTGAAACCTCTCCGGAGCCCTGTGTCCTGTCCGCGAAAGCTCTGGTTGTTTTCCATAGCAGAGACAAATATTAAGTGGCTATATCAGGCCATAATTACACTCTTTGTTCATAAGTGCCCGCTGGCTCGTCCGTTTGTCCGATTTTTTTCGTTTGCCACATGGTATTTCCACGGTTGGGTACCACAGCCAGTTTACAAACATCCATGTCACATGGCCCCAAGAAATTCCATGCAAGTCCCGCAGATGGAGAGTGGCTCTGAGCCACAAATGTTACTTAGTGGGGGCTTTTTCACAAGGGGTACTTTTCACAGACACCAGGTCATGAGTATTGTGAAGTAATGTAAAGTAAAGTGAAGTAAACTACAATTTTCAAAAGCTTTCCCATTGGTACATCTGTATCATTTGGGTTTCTCTCAGTACTTAAAGTGCTTCTACATACCTGGCTTTCACTACCCACTGGAAAATATGATCTCTCCGATTTTTCCTTTTTTTTTTTAATTCAGCATCAAGCTGAAGAGGACCACATTTGTCAATGAACAGGTCACCAGAGTACGATAACTCAAAACCATATAAACTGATAATGGTCTGAAGCAGACGATCGTCTCCCACCAGGGTTAACTGCTGAATGACGTCTTCTGTGTCTGTGGCTGGGAGGAGGAAGCACCCGGTCACACGTCACTCCTCAAGGTACTCCCATACATGCTGAAACTCCCAACAGTGATGGCCAGTCACCGTTTCTCTCAAATTCTTGGTTGATGGATCTGAGGTCAAATGGAGTGTTAACTTCATACAAAATCTTCTCTAGTTTAGTTTCTGAGGACACAGAACTCACGTTATACTCTACCACACATTCTCTCTCTCACGCACACACTGCTATCATCTTACACATTCTAGGCTCAGGTATTTAGGGCTCCTCCGAGAGCTCTATAACACTCCCTACACCTTGTAATAATGTGAAATAAATCTAAGTTTTATAGCTGTCAATTAGTTTATGGGTCCATGGAGGAAGTGTCTTTAATGGAGACAGTCAGAGAGGGCATTAAGGACTTTACGGTTTAACCTGAGCAGACCACCAACACATACCATTATTTAAATGCCATAGGAACTTTTTC
Source organism: Gnathonemus echidnorhynchus (assembly GCA_026776725.1). NCBI lineage: Eukaryota > Metazoa > Chordata > Actinopteri > Osteoglossiformes > Mormyridae > Gnathonemus > Gnathonemus echidnorhynchus. Next base: position 23,233,583 of record JAODJU010000138.1, on the reverse strand, counting down.
TCCCCCTTCCCGCCCCCGAATAAGGGGAGACACTCAACAGTCTATTTTTGGAAGGCGAGGGCACGTTTGCAGTATATTAAAGTTGTAGAAATAACATTGTGTGCAGTACTGGCTTCTTTAAAAACAATAATAGAGGATCCGAGACAGCTGGGTTGAATTTGGGAGGGCAAAGTCAGGGCAAGGCTCACTGACCCCTCCCCCGAGTGGAAATGTGAGTCTGTCTGCCATGGGTGTGGCATCTGGATGCCGCTAGCCCCGCCCACCTTTGCACCACACAGGCCACAGAGGTGCAGCTCTGTCCCCCCCTCACCTCCTGAAGAGTCCTATGATATACATAGAGTACTTCACATTCAGAATGGGGGGGGGGTAAGCCTTCCGGAGACTTCCGAGGACTCCGATCCAAATGAAAGGCTGCTCCAAGCTGGCATGGAGTCAGCAATGTGGCTCAGAGGGAGACGTGTGTCACTGACTGTGCATGTAGGTGAGGGCAATAGTGACTGACCTCCCACCATGGCTGACAAAACATTCAGAGCAGGATAAGAAGAATAATCTGAATGTGACATGTCCAGAAAACAAAAATGCATACAGGACATTACATACAGTATTCACCTGTAGCTTTTATCCAAACCAACATATTTTTTTTAGGAAGCAGGGTCAGATAGTCCTTGGAGCGATTTTTGGTTAAGGACATTGCTTAGGGTCCTGAAAGTGAAATCAGTCTACTGATCCAATGATTTGAACCAGCAACCTTCTGATCATAACCACAACATTCTTATTCACTGAACCGCAGTTAAACTGAGCTTCTGTACATATATTATACACTGCTTTGATGAAATTTTTCTTCATTAGAGTTTAGAACTAGTTAATGTGATACTGATGCATTAATTGTTCACCTTGGGAGGGGTTATGGAAGCAGCTTCCCTATTGGTCAGGGGATGGGGATGTTGCCTCTAGGTACATCCCCTGCTTCCCTATTGGTCAAGGACTAGTGCTGGTTTTTCTAACTGCTGCACAATTTCCACTCCCACCTCACTGCATCACAAATATTTCTGCTCCATCTGCGTGGCTTACTGATAAGAAAATGGTTTTTCCCCCGGGCTGTGAAAATCAGGCCCATTCCATAGAACCAGATCACCATAAACACCATTACAAATTCTGATCAAAGTGCCTGTGTATATCTATAAAAAAAAAAAACTTTGACAGGGAAAATCTGTCGATTGTCACTATAAAACATTGCAAGAAGTGCTGGATGTTCAATGTTCATTACCGTCTATATCAGGGCTCTTCAAATCTGGACCTCGATTCGAAATCCAGGCCTTGTTTTCAGTTCTCCCAGGTAGTTACTTTAATAATTACTGAGTCTGATTGGTCATGTGCTCACAGGTAAAGGAAGGCTGGAAAACCAGCAGTGCTTGGACCTTGAGGAATAATAGGGCTCTATATAATGTGGAAGTTCTGCAGTCCAAACCTTCCGTTGGTTCATACAATAGGGAATAAGTACAGCAGTATTTTCCTTAAAGGCCATGGAACTCCTTAACACTTTGAGAAAAAACACACTTTCTAATATATTTTTTTCTGCCAAGTATTTAAATATTTAGCACTAGCTGAGATGGATGTGTCTCTTGATGGTTTAGTCAGTAGGATGAACTCAGTGTTTGGGCTGGAAAGGGCTTCACCGGCACCTGAACTGACATTAAAACTCGGTGTGGTAACTGAGACGCCACTCCCTTGGTGTGTGTCTGTGTCTGTGTGTGGGTATATCATGCCTGTTCAGTTGTCCATTTCCTGTTAATGCAAGCAGTTGTTGCAGCTCACTAAAAGAGTTTTAATAATAATTCAATAATTCGACCTTGGCAGTGGGAAACAGGCCCGATCCATTTTAAACAGAGTTATGTTTAAACCACGTCGAAATTAGTTAAACACTAATTTGGGCAGTTAGAGTACTTAGACTTCTGAGCAGCAGACAAGTCTCTGGAGAACACTGACAGACAGTAACTGACTCATCATTCTGCTTTATGCCTAAATATCAATGAGAAACCTCTCTCTATACATCTCTTTACTTCATGAGAAGACTTTAGTGTGTGTGTGTGTGTGTGTCACCATTTTTTGGAGCGTTAACGGCACAAAGGGATTCTGACACATGGTGTTTACAAAACGATGATGGATTAATTACAAGCACATTTCAATTCCCCCAGATGTCCCTTCGCTTGATTCCTGCAGATGTGATTTGTATAATTCTTTCTCGTCTATTGTTCGTACAGTCCCAGCACCCAGGATGCGAGGCGTCCAAAGCACCGGTTTTAGGACAGAGAGAAAACCGGAGCGGTTAAATGTGAATGAACACGATCTTTCTTCCACCATCTACGCACACACTTGCCACTTACGGGCTAATTTAACTACCAGCCCCCACCCCCACAACACCCCCGTTTTATAGCCATGATCAGGGTGAAGAAAATAATCTGACAGTCTGACAAGTTTATTGATACACAATCTCGCATCTGTGTGCTGTTTTTCCTCTCTGCTTGTTCCTGTTCCTGCGTTCTAGTTTAACAGCGGCTTGCTGGATGGTGATAAGGGACTTCCTCTCTCCGCCAGAACAGGTTTCGAAATCGGATCGGGATGTTTCATAAAGAGGAATTAGGCTGGAGAAGGGGGGCCACGCATGAATAAACCTGCAGGAGACGGCATCCCATTCCTTACCGGTAGAGTGTGACCTGGGCCAGTTAAAACAAAGTGGGTCGACGGCCCGTCAACTGGGGCAGGGATGATTTGGCTTTTTTTTTTTCTTTTCTGAGACTTAGGCGCTGCCCACGTTTGTTGTGACACGGCTAAACGACTGAGGCACTCAGACGCTGCACCGCGGTCACGCCACGATGATGCTGGATCGTCAACATAGCGGTGCCAATATAAAACAAAAAAATATATAATCATGAAATTTGCAGACACAGACAGACGAGCACAGGAGAAAAATTCAGATTAACAGCTGAATTTATAGCCAAACCGGAATATCCTTTTCCCAGAATTTCTGTGGACTGTTTACAAAAAAGATGGAACATATTGGTTGGTAAATCTGCAAAATCGCTGAACAGTCAAATTTAAAATGAAGGGGATTAGTTGCAATGTAGTCAGCGATACTCAAACCTTTTAGACATGCACAAAGGATGAATAGTTCGGCAGAGTAAATAAGAGCTGATAGAATAATTCAATTTTAGTGCAAAAATGTTAGTAATTTAGTTTGCTTTTTGAAAAGCATGTAACCCCCAACTCCCACTCTCGCCCGAAGGCACAAGAGGAGAGTCGGGACAGGGAACAGAAGGTTAAAAAAAACGGGATGGGAAGAAGGGTTATCATACTGAGCCAAAACGCAGGGAAAATACATGGAAAAACAGAAATAAAGTAAGAAAAAAATCGAAGCTGCAAATGTATTGACTGGACTGGTGAAATCTGCTCACAAAACCTTGATTTGTTGCCCAGTTTTTATGAAAGTGTGTGTTTTTTCTCCCACATCCGGTAAGGGTGTGAGCGAGCATGTCTAGTTACCGCCTTGGAGAGTTTAATTCAGAAAACATGAAGGTCTTAACTCCATAATTTAACAGGGGGGACCGCAGCAATGCAATATCGCATTGTCATAACATGCGGTTGGTCTAGCAGGAGATGTGTGGCTAATCAGACATCAAACCCGAAGGGGAGTTTGATTGGAGTTATCTAATTATAAAAGTTATTTGTTCATTTCTCGCAACATCAAAGTAATGATATCCATCTCGGGGAGCTTCGATTTAAAAGAAAACATAGATGAAAATGCGACTTAGTCACATTAAGTGTCTTGGCCAGAAATGCATCACGCTCTGACTTCCGGTGCATTGTCTCTGCGAGTAAAGCAGAAATGCGTTTCATCTGCCTTCTCAGGAAAACAGGGCCGCTTCCAGCAGACTTTTTCCTAAGGATTCCCCTTGAAGGTCCTGGGAAATTATGGGACTGGAGTTTTATTGTCTGTTGCTGGAACCCCATAACAAAAGATTGTACGAAATGAGCAACTTTCCCCACCTCGCAACAATTTGTTAACATGTTGTTATTCATTATTGGGTTTTAATTAGCAATTTTTACATATTAATCTGCATGGAGGGAACAAAAATTTAAACTAGTCAAAAAGCTCCTTAGTCGTGGATTGTCTAAAAGTCACCAAATCGGAATTCAGTTTTACCAGTGCTTAATTACAACGTCCTGAGTAACAGCTGTGCAATCAATAATCATCGCAAGTACAACATTAAAACGATACGCACAAATGTTTTCCATCTCGCTGAGGGAGCTGGATCGTATGATAGGGTCCAAAATATCGCAGGACAGTAATTAGACATGGCATCAAGCAGCATTTTATTGTTAGGATCGCTTCATCAGTGTCTCGTGAGAAGCCGTCCAATGATGCTTTACAACAGGTAATGTCGAAAAAAAAACCTGTTTCTTCTCCCTTCATTATTTGTTCAACAAACACTGGATGTGTTGAAAGGTATATTTATTGGAGTTTGACTATGAGAGTTGTTTCAGATGGTTTCGATTCTTCCGCCAAATCAGACATCTGTTCCTGGTTCTCTCTCTCAAAATAAAGCTTAACTTTTTTTTTTTTTTTTTTTTTAAGTGTTTATTTTGGATTATTTTTTCACCAGTTTCTCCAATACTAACAAGTTGTCAGATATGTTCAGTAACCAGGTACATCCGATAGGGTTATCAACAGCCCGGTTCAGAGGATGCTACCATTTATAAACACGTTATTGAAGGGAAACGTACCATTCGAGTGACCACAGGGACGAGGAATAAGGAGAAAACTAAATTAAATGTAAACTTAAAGAACATTTATTGCACATTAGAGAGAGTAGCTGCAACCCATACAAGAGGTCAGGAGGTCCATTTAAATCCAGTAAGTGGGCCTTTGTAGTTTAGTTAGTGGGAGTGTGTCTCCCACTCAAGGCTAAGAATTCCCCTGGAAGGACTTGAAAATTAGTGGGGCAAATAAACTAGAGATACTTTATGTACTTTAATGTTTACTGGATTTACCTTTGATCCTACTCCTAAAAATGGTAAGACACTTAAACCAAGCTTGTGTCACATAATTGCTTCTGCTGCATCATACTGTGAAGTAAAACTCAGGATTATAAAAGAAACCAGTAAAATGACCTCGTCCCTCAGTGACGCTGCTTCACAGAGCCAGTTGGGGAGTTTCTTTCCATACTGAGCTTGATGTGGCTCTCCAGACGTGGCTGTTTCACGGCTCTTTGGATTTGCCGCGTGTTTCGCACGCCAGGATGAGTGGCCTGCTTCTTTTCTTGCCCCGAAAAACACCTTCAACATTTCTTGTGGCTTGAAATGTAAATGAAAATAAATTTCTCCAGAAGGTGGAAGCTCTTGCAGATGTTTCCTCCAGAAGAAATGTCAAATACAAGAACAAAAATTCACAAAACAGCGTTCATTCATTCATCTCCTGTCATCAGATTAAGGGCATCGGCCCCTTGATACGGCCTGAATACTAAGACGTTCAGGGGATATAATTTACCTCCCAGCTTTAACGTTGATTCGCAGTAATCTTTGATTTCTGTTTGACAAACCTGTCTGTGAGGAACAAAGATCTATGGGACATTAATTAACCTCAAGCTGGTAACTCTTTGAGAAGTTGGCAGCAGACTTTCATTGATAGCTCAGCTAAATGCTGTTTACCTTCTACTCTAAAACATATCCTTGATGTGGAAGGTTTAAGCCTGGGCCACATAGTCCAAATCTTTCTAACCTTTGCGGTCAAATTTGAGAGTGACATACTGAAAATGACAGGTAAAGTTTACTAGTAACATTCAACCAGCTAGAAGCTACACTGTCTGTCAATTTTCAAGGCATGAAATTGCATTTTCAGAAAGCCTGTATTTTGGCAGGGATAAAACTGGAAGAAACAGAAAAATAGAATTCTTTCTGTAGGTCCAAGTGTGCCTTGATAGAAAATCTCTCCAGCTTCCAGTTAAAGAACATTCCTTAATGAATTCATGTAAGTAAATTGCCCTTAAGAGGACGCGAATATAGAAACCTATAGGAAACTTTATGAAAAAGAAGCACGAAAAGCAGTGGGATTTTTTTTACACTGATAATTCATGGGTGACCAACATACCAGCTCTTCTTCTGGAACTTTATTATCTGGTTGCTTTGTCTGGTGTCCTCTGGCCATGTGGTGCTGAGATTTCCCCAGAACATTGTGGCCAGACTGCAGGTTTCTTCTTCTGATTATATAACAGCAAGTAGGCTGAGAAAAGGGGGGGGGGTGTAAATGTTTTCTAACAAGGTGTCCCAAGTTTCCCCCGTGAGGAACTTCCCACGGAAGGCCTGCCAAAGGTACAGGAGGCCGAGGGCAGACATGGAGGCTCCTGGAATGCTGTTCCTCTGAGTTCTCCACCGACTACCTCCTCCCTGACACCTCCCTGTCCCAATGTGCAGAGGATTCACCTTCAAAATTGCTTGAAACAATGGAAAGAGTGGACTTGTCTTTTCCGTAGCTCGTTTTATCTCTGGCTGGGGGAGGGGGTGGGTCAGAACATTACAGGGTCACGTGATGGTTCCATCTCCCTACTGGCCATAGCATCTGAAGGAACATATCCTCTTGTTTGCTCATTCGCGGTGCATTACTTCTAATACTTAGGAGACCCAAGTATTAGGTATACCCCCCCACACCCCCCAACAAAGACAGCTTTGCCAACCCAGACGGTACATTTGCTGGTCTATAAAGCAACAACACTGATGCCTTACATGCTAATACTCACTCACACATGCCCAGTGAAAAATACTATTATTATTATCTAGCAGAAGTTTGAATCCAAAGAAGCTCATGTGAAGAACTGAGCATGTGTAGCACGGTTATAAAGTAGAGTGGTCATCCCTCCCAGGCTGGGACCCTTTGACCTAACCCCAACCTTCTGACCTTTGCATTCTATATTGCCCATTAAGCCTTCCACAACATGCTCTTTCAAGGTGACTGAAATGTTTGGGACTAGTGGATTCCACCCCCCCACCCCCGCTGACGCCTGTGACGGTGTCAGTATTACACCTGCGTAAAATGTATTTAGCCTAAAAGCAAAACTACCTGAGAGCCAAGGAACAGGCTGTTCATTCAAAAACACCCTTAATGTCTTTTTTATATATCAATTTGAGGTGAAGGTATTTGTGATTTTATAGATGAAAACAGTCCCGTTTTTTCCAGTTGTTAAATTTTGGCTAATAGACTGAAATACAAAGCACTTTATGGTTCTAATATTTTTTTTAATGCCTCTTCCTGAATAGTAGTTTCCAAAGAGTTGCAATGACAGAAGAAAAATGTTTTTAAAATACTGCAAAATTTAAAAATTATGACTATGGTAGAATAGCGTAATCTGTCATGATGTAATTTTTATTATAATATTTGTATTTATTTTATTGCAAATAATAATTCATAAATCTTTGAAGTAGTTTTAGCTGCACAAAAGCAGTATGTATTGATGTAATGTAGCTTGCAACAAATATCAGTCCAACGTGTAGGTAACATTAAAATGGGAACACTCTGTTAATGAAAAAAAGGCTTAAAAGAGATTTTCAATAAAGCTGTGCTTTGCTGAAGACATCCATAGCTAGCTTTGGCAGATTTCTTGCAAGTGTGGTGACAGAAAGAGCAATGGAGACTGAGACATTTACTACATCTACATGCCATATTTAGCTGAGATGTCTGTCCAAAGCGACTCAGAAGTGAGACAAACAGCACATTACAAACTAAAGGTTGTCAAGGAGTCGACTTGGCGTAAGAGCAGCTAGGCTGAGGTTCCAATGAATGCCCAGGTACAAATGTAAGTGGTATCAGAGCAAGAGCTGTACATCTTTCCATCTAAGCAAGAACCTAATAAAACAACTGATCAGATCAGTAATTAAAGTGCAACAATAATAACATTCGGGTAACATACAGCTAGTAGAGGGCTTCCTTGAACAAATGGGTCTTGAAGCATTTCTTGAAGGTGGAGAGGGAGTCTGATGACTGGAAATGGTTTAGCAGCTCATTCCGCCATCGGGGAACCATACATGAGAAATGTCTTCTCACGTGGTGGAGGGATTTCGGAGTGACATAGGTTTGCTGACTGAAGAAGGCAAGATGGGACGTATGTCTTAAGGATTAATGGATCTCAAGACCAAGCACCAAGGCCTTGAACTCGACGCCAGTGCCTACAGGAGCCAATGAAGAGAGACGTGGAGTGGTGTAACATGAGAGCAATTAGGCTGACTGAATACCAGACATGCAACCACATTTTGCATTATCTGCAGTGGTCAAACAGCACAGGCTGGTAAACCTGCACGTAGAAAGTTAAGTCACGAGCTAATTGCCTGGACTTGAAGTTGAGAAGCATACTGAGACAAAAAAGGCCTGATCTTCCCTGTGTCATACAGGGTGATGAATAATAGTAACAAAACAGAAACAAGAAAATAATAAATGAGACATGAATGAAGACCTTGGTCCTTAGAATGGAGGGTTATGAAGCAAAGGTGAATATTCGGGGATGGTTAGCACGAGCCAGGCCTGCCGATCAGAACGCATCCCAGTAAGCCGTCACCTTCGTGGGCCGCCGACACCCCGGCACCCTGCTAGGCATCGGCTAGCGTGGACTTGCAGAGCTTTGGTGATGAGCATTCGGGCCGGTACTCACGCATGGGAATGAGCTCTTAATGAGATACTGAGCATTAACGGCATCTTAATGGCGTGCTGATAACTGTCCAATGTGCAAACCATGCACTGGTGCAGACTTCAAAGGCCTGCGTGCGTAGTGGGCCTGCTCGCACGCTTCAGAGTTTCCCCATGAGATAAACAGTCCTAATGGCCCCAGGTTTCTCTCGGCTTGGCTGGCCAATCACTCCATTGCCAAGGGCTCCATGGGCCGCTTCAAGTCTCTGATTGGAAACCATCTGTTGACATGTCACCCCCCCCACAAGCATGAATGATGTTTCCTGTACTCAACATGCTTCGCCAGGCAACCAAATGAAGAGGCACTTCACTGTTTAAGGTGAAGTAAATTGTTTGACTCTGTTTGTCCAGGTCTAGATGGAGAAATTATGAACACAATGCTTTCAGCTCTACATGGAGAAATTATTTCATGGAGATAACATCCATAGGGATTGCAATATCATAATCAATAATGGGCCATTTGCCTCTATACCAGGGGTGGCCAATCTTATCCTTAAAAAGCCAGTATGTATGTATGTTTTTGGGATAACCTCTACGTCAGCTCTTCACACCAGATGTGAAAACTCTTCAGCAAATCAGTCCTCGAATTAGTATTCTACTGAAGTTGCAGTAGAAACCAACGCACACAACAGCCCTTTCTGATAAGATTCCCTTCTCCTGGTCTATACTGTGAATCCATTAATCTGAGCAAGTGCAAAGAACTCCCACCCCTGCCCCCAGCTTCCTAAGGCCTGATCTGGGCGGTCCTGAAGTGGCCCAGAGTGAATCTAACTCCAGCTTGACATAAGATCCGTGGCCGGGTGATTATAAGAGAGCAGGTCTGGTTCCTTTGATAACTTGTGAACGTGAAACAATAGCACGCTGTCCAGAACACGTCAGCAAGTCAAGAGGCCTGAGGCTCACTCTCCATTTTGGGTATTATTCTGCTGGAAAGGTCCATAGTAACTGTCTTCAAAAGGTACCAATTTATTTCGGTACGTCCTTGATCTGGCACCCGATTGAGTAAAGTTAAGTAAAAAATGTTTCCAGGCCTGGTTCTAGAGAGCAACGTGCATATTAAATCAAGGTCCAGTTTTAGGTTGGCTTTGATCAAAAGCATTTTAGGGAATAGGGAAGTAAAAACGGTTCTCCATCATGCAGGGGAACAGCAGCCGGCTCTCTGGTCCAAAGCAAGGCATCAGGCACTGGCAATCAATGGACTGGAATAACTTCCGACACCAGCCTGGGATGGCATTTTTGGTCACAGGAGCTGAGACCCTAGGCTGTCTTGGGGTAGTGAATGGATGGCAGCCCCCCTCACCTTGGCTTCTACTGTGAGGCCAGGTAAGTATCGTACTTTCAAACATCTGAGGATAATCAGAAAAATCTGCTTCCGCCACATGCCATTTGATCTCATAACAATCCAAGTCTCTCCAATCATTTTTTATCCTTCTCAATAACTGTTTGGATTCGTGGGCGAGGCGCTCCCGCACATGGGACCCATGCAGCCCCTGAACCAGTCCCCGGCTGCCGGTTCGAGCTGTGACCCAGACTCCTCCCGTGCCTCTGGCCCTCTCTGAGCTCTGAGCTGTAGTGCTTGGTAGCTGTTCAAGCTTGGAGTCACTAGCAGCTTCTGTAATTAAAAGCACTTTCACGAACGCACGCAACGGTCTTCTCCCAGTCCCGACATGGGGGATTGCCCGTTAAAAGTCATTGAAAACCAAAGTTGTTTTTTTCCCTCTTTTCTATTTTTTTCCCCTTTTATTGCCTGTTTCCAGTCTGCGAGGGAGGCTGTTGCGTAAGATAGCGGACTTTTTTCATTTATTCCATCAGCAGGTGTCTTTCCAAAGCGAAAAAATACATACATAAGAAAATAAATAAAAGACAAAGATATAGGGTGATGGATCTGACAGCTATTGATGGGGCCGTCCGGTCGCGAGGGGCAGCATGGAGTGGTAAGTGAATTGCTGATCTGAAGACATGCCCCAGGAGCTTGGGGTTACAGCGCTGCATGATTCATTGCTCTCTGCTGGATGAAATCGTTAGCTTTTATTAGACAGATATGTTTTTTTTTTTTTTTGTTAGTTTTATGAGAATTTGTTTTAGGTTTTCATGTCTAAATCCTGTTTAAAGAATGAAATAAAACTCAGAAACCGCCCTGACCTTTAGCCTGTCCAATCTTCTCTTCCAGGAACATTGCCATGCTTTTGAACAGTGGAGATTCCTCACTGTTTGTTCATTACCGGAGTATTCCATTGGAGTTTTCCAGAAGAGCTCGCCTGCTGATGACTTATCATCTCACCATGTCACTGGTACATGGTCATGTGACTGTTACTTCACTAAATGCGATTTACATTTGCCGCTACTTTGTAATCTGATATAATAGCAAACTACTTAGTTGTTTAGGCAGTTAGAAAGAAAACACTCAGACTGAATGATAATGATTCTCTGTGCCAATCCTTGCTTCTGCACTCTAGAATCTACCTTCACAAGATTCCATCCATCAATCTTCTGGTCAGGGTGGCAGGGGACCTGGGGGTACACCCTGGATGGGATGCTATCTGCAGGTCTTTGGACTACGAGAACAAAAGCCATGAAACTTCATGATACTGTTTAGGAAAAGTCTGTCTTGACCCCACATTAAACTACTAAATTATCTCACATAACAGTTACTTTAACAACTTCCTCAGTCCCTTTGATGTTTACTTGGGAAGCTGTATTAATAACTCTTTGATAATAAGTTCTTGGCTGAGATATCCCATCTTCATAGTTTTTGTCTTTTTTTTTGTACTTTGGCTGGTTAAAGTGGGGGCCCAGGTTGGGCAAATGGGGGCGGGGGTATGGAATACAGACAGAAGCTGCTTTTTAATGTGGGGGGTCAACGGCTTCATGAGGCCGCCCACCATGGTTCTGGCGTCATCGATGACTCCCGCTCCTCAACTGCCCCCGGAGGGTGAATCTGACCAGGACTGGATGGGGCAGCCTTACCATCTGAGGGGAGCTGAGGGCCCAGGCTGGATGGGCCTGCTAATTGGGCTCACGTGTATTAAGAAAATTGGGATGGCGAACGGTATCCGCTGGCGGCACGCCACGCCACACATGGAGCCACTCATCCTGCCAAGCCATCCGCGGGTCAGACGTGGCTCTCCCCGCCCACCCCCCCGAGAGCCAAAATAACACTAACGGCTCACGCATGCTCCGATGTTTATGAGGAAGCCTCTTGCATGTGGAGAGACAGGATGAAGATGGTTCCAGAATAGATAAAAGTCAATGGGCAACACATAAAACATGCTGTGGAAAGCTTGTAAACAACCCTCCCCTCACCCCCACCTCAGGCCAGACCCCTCCATCACTTTCAGCCTCTCCCCTCAGCAGCTTCTGTCACGTTTGCCCCAAACACATCGCATGCAATAGTAAAATTATTTACGGTAGTGCAATAAAAAGTGCAGTTGTTACAAGGGCGTTTGCGAGACACAACACTTCCAATTATCGCCATGGTATTACATGATGAGACCATGTAATGTTTATCGCTAGAAATGCTAACTAAATTAACTAAATTAACGGAAAGCATGATGAAACCAGGGGAAGTATGCGCTCAAAACCATGGGAACACCACCAATAAAATTAGCATGTGGAGCTGATTTTGTAAAGCTTTATAAAAGCTACAATAAAAACATAATTTAGCAATAATGATGAGAATGCATGGTGTGACCACATCCGAGCGGCTGACGCAGGGTCGACATGCATGCGGCGTCAACGCTGCATCATTTACAGCAGTGACTAAGAAGAGGGGGGGGAGTTGTGTTCTCATGGGGAAAAACACCTCTGTGGCTCTCCAGATTGGTTCTTATCCCTGAAAACACCTTCGAGGGTTGACCTCATGGTATGTTTTTGACATAAACCTCTGTGCTAGTGCCCTACGCTCTATACTGACTTGACTGTTGTCAAGACCACAGATAAGTAACTTTGTGTTTGTTTTTTCCAGAACAAACCTAAATGTTCTGAGAGTAGCTCGTCGACAAATATTTTGGTCATTGTGTGAAAATAAGGAACAGGACAGTCTTCACAAAGCGTCACAGCAGAAAGTAGCTACCTGTTCACTCCCAACTGTATCCGGACCCTACAGAGACTTTTGTTCTTTCTTCTGCTACAGAAGATGTGGACTGAATAATACCTTTAGGGGAGACGGTGCATGGAGGATTTTCTGTTTACACTTGTACCACATTCACACTTGACCTTACCTTGTGAAAATCACCTTGGGAGAGCTACATGACACAAAGATTACCGGGAATGATGGAGAACTATATCATCACATACAATTCCATGGATTTCCATATGTTCATGTAGTCTACAAGCCTACTTCAGACACATGCTTACCTAACAAGTTTCAGACAAGCCATGTCCATGAATCAAAAAGACAAAACAGTCATGACCTATTGGTCATGACTATCGCAGACTTTTCTTAGATGAGTTACAGAACCAGAAAAATCACAAAAATGCTGGAATTACTTTCTGCTCCTTCTGCAGAACACGGTTGATTATTTCTCGCTTAGGCCGGCAACTGCGGATACAAATGATCCCAGGTGCAGTTCGATTCCGAAAAATGCTCTGGAGGAGCTCCGACAATAAGCTCCGAGCTCCGACATCCATCAGCACAGAAATACGTTAAACAAAAACAAATTTAACCCTAACTGCTGCCTGCCAAGTTTTTTATGTATGTGCCAGATTTTGTGGCCTGTGAAGGGATCACAGAAATATTCTAAAATATTGGGCTTCTCTTCGGCACGAATCTATTTGGAGAGAAACTTTGGAATTTGATCCGTTCAGCCATTCGAGAATCTAGTCTTAAACTGTCAGGACCCACTGATACCCACCACAACACATGAGGAAAGTATCAATGTGAAGACCTTAAACTACATGACAGTTTGGAAGAAGTCCCTTATCCCTCTCTGACGGAAAGAACCACCTTGGCATTAAGAACACGACACTCTGTGTTTCCACCTGACTTTTTGGCAAAATGAAGACATTTCTCCTGACTTAACCCAGGACGGCAATAATTGCAAACAGTTATCTGGAAAGAATCGGTACTCAGCACATAAGGTGTTATCCGAATGAAAAGGTTGAGACTCTTTGGGTCATGAGGATGGTACCACAAGACAGAATAGTGTGAGCATTTGGGGCACAGATTCTACATCCTGAGCACTTGAAAGGAAGTCATGCAGAAGAAACTAGAACTAGAACCACAGGAAACCAGAACACGTAGTCAACAAAAACATTTTCCTTGAATATTGAAGGCTGACAATGGCATGTCTTCAATTAAGTGCAGTTGCATTCTTCATCTATAACTCGTTTTGATGGACTGGTATTCCAGTTATGGCATACCATACTGAGAGCAAGCGGGAGGCATGGTAACGGCTTGGCTTTGGGTGATCTCCATGGTGTGTTTCCAGAGTGACTGATCAGCAGCCCCCATACCCACAGGCTCCCCTGTTCCCCATCGGGCTAACTTAGTCAGTAGAGATTAAAAGGGGTCATCTGGGAGTGCTGGAGGAGACATGGGAGAAGTGTTTAGGAAGGCTGGTTACTGAGCTCCAGGGTTGATTGTTTTTCTTTTGGTCACTGTGTTTATTTCAGTTTAAGGTCTTACTAGTTAGCGTTCGCAGTGTTTTGGTTTGGCCCTGCTAAAGGGGCCTCGTCCCCATTTTGCACTGTCTGTAATCGAGGCCTTGTGTTTGGTTAACCTGCTGTCCCGCACCTCCAACAACCCCGGAGGTGGCCCTCTGCCCCTCAACCTGCAGCATTACCCTGTGCCTGGTGCATGCTGGGACAGATTCCAGATTCACTGCGTCCTGGATATGTGGTTCTTGAAATGGGATGGATGAGTGAACTTCCCGACAGCTTAATGTGCAGTCATAAGCAAATGATGCCGGTTTGTTAAATCAGGATTAATAGCACTATATAATAATTACATTGAATAACAATGACAATATCATGTGAAATTTGGTCCTCCCTAGGTCCAACTAAATGCTGAATAAACAGCCTGTGTTCCCTCCAGCTCATCCACCAATCACAGCACCCCATCACGATGGGGCGGGTGCTTCCTGAGTGACGGACAGATGTCTTGTGGTCATGCTATTGGACAGTCTTGTTATCAATCAATGTGAAGCAGAACAATTTAATGCAGGGGGCAGCTGAAAACTTCTTATTATGAACCCTCTTATTAATGCTGAGACTCTCTGTCACGGTCCTTGGGTTTCCTCTTGGATATTGCATCATAAAGGTAAATGTGAAACATATACAAAGTGTGTAGAAAACCGAAAAGTGTCAGATTACCTTGAAAAACAATCCAATTAGCCAAAAGGAACAATCAATAAAAGCATTTTCTAATATAGTGCTGAACTCTAATCCTGTCCCCTGCCTTGCCTGGCTAACCAGCCATCACGACCATGAACTGCTCCCATAAAAACTGGGGTGAAGACTTAAGTTGTGTTGGTTGGAAGTGAAAACAGCAAAATAACTCATTCACTGAGGCATATGGAGATCAAGAATGGGGGGGGGGGGGGGTCAGCCTGACGAGGGAATTAGCCCTGCCCTGACTGGCTAGATCTGAACTTACTGTACTGCCCCCTTGATGTGAAAAACATATGACTGAAGATTGGACTGGGGTGGGGGTGGGGGGTAAGGAGGGTGTGAAAAGCCTAAAATGGCAGAGAAGGACCTCTTCTGGAAGGACGTGGTCTGAGATTAACACCCGCACTGTCACACAAGAAAATGCGAGGGGGACATCTGGTGTGATGTCAAAGTTGTTCAGACTGGAACTAGGCAGCGGAGTTGATTTTAATGTATTCTGCAGCCACGCGGGTGATTGAGACATGAGCTGAGAGGTGAGGTGCCTTAATTAATCAGCCTTTCTCCCACTCCCGCTCTGGTTCACAACATTTTTTTTGGAAAGAAAACTTCAGTAAAAATCACAAGGCCAGATTTCACCAGATCAAAAAAAAAAAAAAATAATAATAATAAAAAGTGTGAAGTTCTTGGATATCGTATCTATTTGCATATTTTTGGTTGATATATTGATGAGGCCGACGTCTTCTGCTGCTTGTACTATCTGAACTGAGGTCCTTTAAGAAAAGAGATCCTTGGAAAGAGAACAGTTTCAAGACACTTTGGCAAACTCTGAAACAATACGGTCAGCAGCCTTCCAACGTGTGCATCTGCAAGAGTTTTTCTGCAAGCAGCCTCAAATTGAAGAGGGCAGAAGGGCAGATGCGGGGCTGCAGCAGTAATTCAAACTGACTTGAACTCCCATCCAGCACTCGCTACCAAGTGCTACACTGGGGCCAACGGTGAGGAGCCCCAGCCCAAAGACACCTCAAGAAATGAAGGAAAGCCTGGCAGCTCGCGCACCACTTTGCGGTGAGGTCATTCATGATGGATGGAGCTCAAAGGTGGACCAAACACGTTGCAGATGAACGAAAGGTCGTTCTGCTCCCTGCAAAATGCGTTTTTTTTGCACATTAGTGGCTCGATGGCAGCGACAGGCACTTGATCCACAGCAGTCCAACAACACAGCAAATAACCGAAACGCTAAAGGACAATGACGGTTTCCATGGGTCGACATCTAAAAGAACATTTCATTACGGAATTCCCCAAAAGCCGAATTTCATCTGCACAGAAAATGAAAACTTCTGGACTGTGGCCTGGCTCAGGGGGATGGTGCCTTTTTCCTGGAAGATAGAGGACAGTACTCAGGAAAGAGTGGGTTGACGGGCATGTCTGAACCCCTGTGTGTAGATCAGCCATGTGTCTGTCCGTTAAGCAGTGCTGAATCAGAATCCAAAGCAGACATACTGGAGACTGGAGTCCTGAGGGCATTTTCTGCCTTGTTTCTGATTTCGGCAGAAAAGACACCCTCCTGAACCCCATTTATGAATGCATTTCATTTTAATTCTCTAGGTAAATATTCCTGTGCGTCCGTCCTCTATATTTTAATTTCCGCCGTTTATTCTCACATTAAATTTCAAATTTAGTTCATTTCCACCTATTAGCCATTTGTCACACAGCTGGATTTGGCCCCAGAGCATCGTGGCGGAGAGGGAAAAAAAAGCAGTTTTGTTTCCCACGGTCATATAAAACAGTGCGGACCTGGAAGTCTCGGTGTCACATCAATCATGGGCCCCCAGACATCCTGGAACATTAAGCACCGTGTTGTGCTGAAGACTCGCAGCCAGTTAAAATACATTTAGGAACTATTACAACAAAATCTGTTTTTTTTTGTTCTCTCAAATCTTGATGCCTGTGAAAAAAATCTGCAAATAAGATTCTCATCATTGCTAAGCGCAAAGGATCCTGTTCAGAAAGGGAGACAGGTCAGATAAGTCAATGCGACTTCTGACTGAATGGCACGAGGCTTGTGGACATTCGACAGAAGCGACGTTGAGCAGCCCATGCTGGAATCGAGAAAGTGCATTGTGACCTCAATCTGGATTTGCAAAACAGAAAGATACCTGTATCCAATTTAATGCTTCCCATCAGAGAGTCTGCATCACTCAGAAGATGCAAAATGTCTCATCGGAGCAAATAAAGCCAAGTTGTATGTTTCGTAACAATTACACGCTGCTTTTGGGTTACGGTTTACGTTAAAGCTGATATTTGCTTTTCATGTTTTATATTAGCAGTATAATTAATATGTAAACTCAGTAATAATTCAGTTATCATGCATAATAAGTAACAGAATTGCAACTTAACATTTTTACGTAATCTGTTGATCCTTGCTTGAAATAAAAGAAAAAAACAACTTTATATTGTATTGTTCTGCTTATTTAGTACTTTGTTTTTTCCAGATTTTCACCTTCATGTCTTCATTTCATGCTTGTCAACCCCAGGGTTGAGAGTTTGCATGCTTTTGCTCAGGGGCGTCGTTAGGCCTATTTCAGGGGGACTAAAATGTTCTTTAGGCCCCCCAAATAAATGTGTATTTATTGGCTTAAGTCATGAATAGCTTTTTATACTATATATGTTTGCCACACACACACACACCCCCCCTGCCCCCCAGTAAGGACTCCCATCTATTCATCTCTAACTACCCGGCTTTCACTATTTTCATGGGTCTCCTCCAGGATCTCTATTTTCTTCACACAGCCCAATATTCACAACCGTGTGTGTGAGTACTTGTGAGTGCATGTACGTACCCCAGCCTTGTGCCCTCTACTGTCCCCATGACCCTGTCCAGGATAAGTGGTTAGAAGATGGATAGATGGCTGGATTGTACCCGTAAGGCTTCAGTAGTCCAACACAGAAACCAGGGCTGCGTGATTCTCTGCACCACATTTCATGCGACAGACCTGTTGATCTCACGGTGTCATGACTGTAACCATGTTCACGTGACCATGAATAGCTTTTAAACGTGCCAGACATTCTCAGTACCACAAAGGTGCTGTCCCAACCCTCAAAAATATGCCACAAAATAATTCTGATGGCCTTTTCTGACCTTAAAGTAATGACAGAAGTCTTTGAATTCACTCTAAACCTGTTTCCTTGATCACTCAGCACTGCGATGTGTTGGGAATGTTCTTCCCTTCTCTTTGTTGAGACTTTCAGCTCTTGGACGCTGTGGTATTGTCTAGTTTGAAGGAGTATGTGCACTGTGATGAAGCAGAAGCGCACACAGTTTTTATTTTAAAATCCCAATCACACAGCTGCATTCACATGTGTATGCACTCTAGGTTATGAAATTGCTGGTGCACAGGGCTTTTTTTTCCTTCATTCTTTCATGTTTGGTGACTGCAGTTGCTGTCTCCCCATTCAGTCCTCTAAGGCTATGCTGTGCAGGACTCTTATCAGACAGCTTTCATATCAATGAACCTACATGTTTTTTCTTCCATGTGGTTCTATTCAGGTGTCCTCAAGACGCATCCACACTGCTATGTTTTCATACAAAAACCATCGCCATCCACACAGGCATTTTCACACCATTTACAAAAGTATTTCCATGCACACTGAAGCGAAAACGTATGATGTAGCTATTAGCCTACACTGGGAGAGCACACATTCACACAGTGACTGGTAAATTCATTTCTTTTTGCACAAATATGCAGCACCCATGTATGACTATAAAGCTGCATACATGTCAGCAACAGGGAAAGCGTCATTGAAAGCAGCTCTTCCATATCCGGCTTGTTGGAATACTATTTACTCCTGTGTAGGGTGACCAAGTGACAGACGATGGCCCAAACCCAGACTACACCCTCGATACTCCAGCTTTATTACGAGTCACACCCAGACACCCTCACAGCAGGCTCTATGCACTTAAACTGCCTTTTTAAATTTTCTTTACAGGAAAGAGGAAATGTGTTATGTTGTTATGTGACAAAATGGCTCCCTTCAGGAAACTGCATTGTCGTTTCTTTAATAACATACGAGTTGTCAATAAAATCAAGAAGCCTAATTTCACTGGCCGAACAGTTTTGTACATGTTTTGATTTCATTTTAAATATAACACACAGACACACACACACACACGTTTGTAATTATATCTTTGTGGGGTCTCTCCATTTATTTCTATGGTCCCCAGAACATCAAAATAACACAACAGGTTTTTATTCTATTGTGAATATCCTCAGGTGATGTGTTCCAAGACCTGTAACGCACGGCCGAACCTGCAGATAATAATGAACCATCTGCGGACCCCATATATAACATGAATATAACAATATAATTGTAAATTATATGGTAAAGTTTAACTGATAAATTACGCACAGTAAGAAATTGCATCCTGTACTCGCTTGGTGCATGGTTTTAGAACTTATTACCCTTTTATTACTGGAATTTTCCAGTTTTCTTTTCTTTCGGCAGTAAACCATGGATAAATGGGGGTCCCACTAACTGAGTAGATATTTTGACCAGCGAGACAGTCATCAGCCATTCACCCCTGTGATGTATCCTCTCCTGATTAAGATTCTATAATAGAATAAAAATGGACAAATATCACAGTCAAGCCTATTCAGTTTGTAAAAATGAGCTTCAAAAACTTAACATTCATAACATATGCATGTTTTAAACATTAAGTAGTATTAACTTAATACTAACTTGATATTTCTTATTTTATTTTAATATGTAACTGTATTCTTATATTTATATGATAATATATCAAACTCAGTATTTTTTCATGCTGTTTTGTTTTCTGGGTGCAATGCATTGTGGGATATGGGAGTGGTAGTGGAGTTGCATGATCCTTCATTGCTGCTGGCTTGCTTCATGAGGGCATAATCGACCACTCCCCCTTACTCATCTGCTTTGAGACACACTTCAATATGGCGACGGGTCTCGGTAACGTGCCAAAGAAGCCAGAGCGGCAAGGCGGGATGTGAAGAGACCAGGGGTACGTTTCCCAAAAGCTCCCGTTAGCAACTTATGTAGGTGGAACCATTCAGTTGCATGGTTCAACTATGTAAGTTGCTAATGTAGCTAGCAACGATGATTTCGGGAAACGCACCCAGTTTGGTATTGTACCCTACTAGACTTGCTGACACATGACTGCAAATGCAACGATTTTACCACCATATTGCAGAAGTTGAAGCGATCCTTTACACTGTGCAGCTATTGGCTGGAGAAACAGGCATGGGTTCTGCTCCAGTGATATAACCTTCCACCAGTTAGGGTGTTTACTGATCGCTGTATATTTTTGTATTGACAGGCATGTGATATTCCCTTACAAATATACATCTTCAGAATAGCGCTGGGCGGTATGCCCATTCATTCAGTATACCGGTTATTCCCCATTGTATTTCTCATACAATGTGAAGCTTTAATATACCGCCATACCGCAGCATAGCTGAAATGACAGCTGTGATTGTGTGTTTAATGTTTTAAAAATATTTTGAAATATTGAAGTAGTTAACCATGATGAGTCAAGTGCTGGGTATGTCATATGCATCATAATATTAGTATTCTTAACTTTATTCAGAAAGTTGCGGCGAGATAATTTTATTTTAAAGAGATGGAATAGCCACAATATGTCAGTCTTTGTTTAGCTCATGGGAATTTTACTTACAAAGAAATTTTCTGAGGGCAGAAGGAAAAATGATTGGTGTAGAGAGATAATCAATCAGATTGTAGAGGAGGTAGGTTCAAGCAACTAGATGAGGTAGGACCTCCTCCTGCTTGGACCCAGCTTCTCTACAGTCTGATTGCTTAACATTTTTTTGCTAGTAAAACTCTGAAGAGCCT
This sequence comes from Gnathonemus echidnorhynchus, assembly GCA_026776725.1. NCBI lineage: Eukaryota > Metazoa > Chordata > Actinopteri > Osteoglossiformes > Mormyridae > Gnathonemus > Gnathonemus echidnorhynchus. The sequence continues at coordinate 23,212,648 of JAODJU010000138.1, read as the reverse complement.
TAGTTTGGACTGCTGAATCCGTTATCTTTCATTACTTATTTAATTTATGCAGCAGTCAAACATTGTGTATTAGCTTTTAAACCGTTTCTTCGGGAAGTTGCAGTGACATTCAGAATTTTAGTTTTAAGGGATTAAAGATGTCAGCTTGTGTTCAGGCTGTTGTGGAAATACCTGTTGCCATTTTTATTGTACTAAAAAACAAGTACATTTACTTTAAATAAATATGTATTCATTTAAATCCAGCCTAATTCAGTGTAATATGTTACCAGATCATAACGCTTACATATGTCTCACTAAGAAATATTGGTAATGTGAGATTGAAAATGCAATGATTTAAGCGTACATATGTGGATTGGAATGGCGTCAGCGCCGATCCACACATCTTTATTAGTATGCATTTATATTGATGTAGTTCTTTGTTTTGGTTATTTTTCAAAACTAATGTCCAGTGATTTCTAAATCATATTCTAGATATAAACTAATAATTCTAGCTGTAAGTGGTCTCATTTGTATGAAAATTGCAAAAAAAAAAAAAAATGTGTGTCACTTATATATTGTTTTACATACAACCAATGGATGGAGTAACTTCTCCAAGCGTGTCACGCTCTATGCCCATTGGCCTATAGCTGAAGACCCGCCTGTCATGTCCAGTAAATATACGTCATTGGTCTCCTCACTCTCTCCATTTGCGGCATCGGACCCATAGGTGAGTTGCCTTGGCAGCAAATGAGAAACAGCACAGTACAGACAGTGTCAGAGCATAAAGCCCAAACAAACGATTCCCACAACCCAGAACCCTGATGAAGTCTGAGTCCAGACTGAGTCTGAGTCAGCATCCCTACCATAATCAATCTTAAATCTTAAACCAGCTCAACTACGGTACGCTATCTTGTGTCAGTACCTTAGGACTATAATAGTTTTATAATAGTATAATAGTTTTCTCTTCCTGCTAGGGAGTTTTTCCTTTCCACTGTTGCCTTTGACTTGTGGGAGCATCATTCAGGGACAAGGTGACAGGTCTGATAACTTTGGTCAGCTGGCTGGAGTGAGATTTTCAGTTTGAGATAAGTCTACACATACATGCACACGCATTTACATGTATGTAACAGTTTTATTATCTTGTAAATAGTAAATAGTTTGCAAACTACCCCAGTCCTTTTCATCTAACTAATTTCAGGTTTATAATGGAATAATATAGATTTGTCGTAAGATTTCTTGCGCGAGCATGAGTTTGAAAGCTTAAGTGTCACACCAGATGCGTGACAGTTGGCAACCCTTATGTAAAGCACGATGTAATATTGCGAAAATGTGCTATATAAATAAAACTGAATATAACTTTCCATTTAGCCACCACAAACATAGCGGTCTGGGCTAGGTTAAGCTTCCGTATCAGTAGGTTCACTCAGGCTATTTGTCATCCTGAAGGATTGGTTTAGCAATTGCAGAAAGGCATTTCCATATTACCCCAAAATGTCTGTTTCTCCCGGTGCCCCTCTAAAACGCTCCAAAAAACGTCCACCGCAAACACGTTGACTCGAAATGTTTGCTTAAAACTGCAGCCTTCCGTAAGCCGGTGTTTGGAAAGGCAGGGTCGCATGGACAAGTATGATATATCGTTGCCGGATAATAAATGGATGTGCCGATTTACTTGCTTGGTTGTTCTACTGTTTTAGTGCTAAAGCATGGTTACAATTTGCTAAGTAGACTTTTGAAGGCCTGCAAGTAAAAACTAACAGGCAGCAGAAACAGACATGGAATCTGACAAAAGTAATAGCTATTACACTTCAGTGGGGACATTTAACGCAGACACGGAATCATTTGTTCCCAATAGCTTTGATTATGGGATGGCATAAGTGGTGTTTTCTGCACGCCTTTAATTGGCTGCTCTCCATCCCGGATCCGAAGCCCCGCCCAGCCAAAAAACACGTCAGACTCAATCTAGCCACCAACTGCTCCTTCATGACGGCCATCTGTGTCAGAGACATCTGCAGCCCAGTGTAACAGAGATGTTCGAGACACAAGTGACATGTGACAGGAAATAGCCTTGGTTGTCCCTAAAACAACACAGACGACGAGTGCTGCACGCACATGCTTCAACGCCTCGACATATTTGAGTGAAAGATCCTGCCGTGGAATTCAGCACGGCAGTCAATATCCCACATATACAAGCTGTGCGCTCATACTCTCTCAAATGTAAATCTGTGTGACTTTTTAATGGCAGAAACAGCTACAAAAACATTGAGAACATTTCTCCCTAGAATGTGGACCGATCATTGATTTCTGTGTCAGCCCCCAACAATGTTACACAGTTTTTCCCCCCCAGATTAACTACTTCCTCTAATCAGTTTAATTCAGGGTCCTCATGGTAACAGATAGACTGTCGGTTTCACTTCGGACAATTTCAGGTCCCTGGCACGTTAGACGCCCAACGCTGGGTTGATCACAGGGGGGAGTAAATCACAATACCTTTGTATCAAAACCACCATCCATGATCACGTTTTAAAGAGCAAGTTTAAAAGAGAACAGGGAGGCATCATGAATACGGCGGGCTTGACAACATTTATGAGAGGCATGTTTAAGATGGCCCACAAGTATATCTTGCCTCTGTGCTCCTGCAGTCCTTCTCTCCATTCTGGCATTCATGTTTCCGTGCAACATCAGTCTTGCTCTATAAATATTTATCAGACCAGGCCTGTCTTCCGACACACCTGACAAGAGTTAAGATTCCACCCCCCATCTGATCTTCAAAAACAGGCACTCAAAAACATCTATAGTATGGTGAGCATCTCACACGCAATGTGCGCGTTCTGTGTCCCCAACTCCGCTCCGCCCGGCATTGGGCTCCCGCTTCCGCTGGCTCTTCTGATGATAAGTCCCGTGTGTGTGACGTTTCGCTGGCGGTGTGAACTCGGTGGGAGGCCTCAGATTTACAGCCACCTTGTGAGGAATATGGATCACTTTTTAATTCAAATAAGTACCTGAGACACGATATACTTCACCAGCAAGCTGCGAAGCCTGGTCTGTATGCTGAACCGAGCTCAAACCATAGGAACTATGGTTATGAAAAGTGTTTTTTATCCTCAGGAGATGAATTACCTCAAAGCGATTTGTTATCATGACTATGCCATGTAAATGCATTTTATGTACACACACCCATATAGGACTTATATTTAAAATATATATTTCTTTATGTCCCTTCCGGATGACTGAGCGATATGCCGAGCGGGTCTGCAACTTGGGAATTCCTTTTCCGAGGGATTAAAAAATGAAAGGGCGCTTGGAAGGCGGCGAGCAGTCGGGACTCGGGAGTGATGGATGGGCAGTGCTGCTGTGTGTCTGCTTATGATCAATGAAACGGTGCCGATACCTGACGCTCCTCCAGCTCTCGCCAACCTCCCCCCAAAGCATCTTGTTTTATGTTTCACCGGCTAATATAGATCATCCTCTCGCTGCTTAAGCCAAGCATTTCTGCAGGTTTATGGCGAAGCTGCAGGTTCTGCTGCTTTACCTTAAAGTGCCTCTCTCTCGCTCTCTTTTGCTGGTGTGTGCAGTATCGGTGAAATGAGGGCAAAAATTATCTATCTGCCC
>JAODJU010000138.1:23189145-23202380 GCA_026776725.1 Gnathonemus echidnorhynchus | reverse complement strand
GGGGGGGGGGAAGAGATGAGTCAAGGTGGGACGTCATCCCATCGTGCGAGGGATTTTAAAAAAATTAATCAAAACAAAAAACGTGACTGTATATTGTTGGGTAGGTCTTGGGTGCAGTTTGAAAGAATGACGTCACGCTGTTTCCACGTGTTGCTTTGCTTGTTTGTTTGTTTGTTTGTTTGTTTGTTTGCTAATGACGCCTGCTGGCTGTTTCCTGCCGACGAACAAGGCTGCTTGTTTTCTTCTTTGCCATGGTGCTTGAAAGCTAAATGATACTCAGCATGCATTATCATATTATTGCTATCTTGATACCTCGCTTTTAGGAAACAGACCTACCTACCCCGTTCCCAGTGTGTTCCCAGTAACGTTTCCCAGTGGTATCACCACTACTGTGATGTCAGACCTCTCCAGTTTAATTATCCAAAGCCCACTTTAAATCGACTGCCAATGAATTTTTTTTTTCTGTCAATAATTTTCAAAAAATTTCCATTGCTCATGAAAAACTTTTGACTGACTTTCAACTGTCATTTCACTGTCACTGTGAATTCCAGTCTTTTCTTAATTATTTCTTAATTGTTTTTTCTTGCTCTGTTGTCATGCAGCGAAGGAAAGCAGACGGGTCCCTGGCCTGATCCCTGTTTATGCCTACAGATTCTGTAAATAATTTCCTTTCTCATCAATCATGGGCCTGCTTTGAAAAGGCACTGAGTTGCCTCTCCGAGCTAGAACTCTTGCTTCTTCCTGTTTCTCTCATTTCAAGTCATTTCAAAGGGTTTTGTAAGACTTGGCTCAGCCTGGTACAACAAAGTTGCGGTAGTGTAATGCGCTGGATATTGCAGCCTTTGTACGGAGCTTGACCCACTCATGAGGCCATATCCCAGCCTACCGTTCCCTGTCAGCAGGGGCCTCACCAAAGCTCCTACCCAAAATCTGTCCCTTCGAGTCGGGGGGGGTAGCTTACCTCGTAAATGTCAGAGCGACGACCTTGCCCACTTTTCCATCTTATCCCCTTTCATATTTCGAACACAGCTGTAGAATATGATACAGAAGGACAAAAACAAGACCAAGTGTAAGGAACTGGATTGTTGCAGTCAAGCCTTAAACCGATCTCATACCCAGCAGGTCACTGGTTTAGAACTCAGAAGGAGTTTTTGCTTAACTCTTAAGGTCTGTTCACGCTTAACCTGGGCTCCGTCGGTAAATATTCGGTAGGTGGACCTCTGCGATACGTCTCGGGCACCGACCAAAGTTTATGTTCTGTATCACGCAAATCCCACGCCAGATTTTTTGTTTTGCAGTGTTTTGATTGCCTAGAGATATGCGTCCATCCGTCCGAGCTGGCCAATCGGCAAAACCCTCTGTTGTTTGTCTAGTGGCGAACTGTTTATGACAGATCAGTTGCTCCTGCTAATGTGGAAGCCTTCTGCTATTATAAATCTCGCGTCCTTTTCAAACAAAGCCAGGCCGGTTCCTCCATCCTTTTTTTTTTCTCACCCCAGCAAGAAAACAGCCGTTTTCCCGAAGAAGCCCGTCTCCCTCAGTCAGGGAAAATCGCCGGAGAGTTCCAAGACGTGGGTCTCCATTGCGGAAGCACTGCGTTTGTTTTCGACTGGGGCTCAAATGACTCCACATTGCGAATAGTGCTTTTCTTTAAAGCTAACATGGCTATTTCTGTGTGCCTAGCTGAAGAGCCCGAATTGTGGCTGGCTAAAGACTCACGTTAAAAGTCATAGGGTACCTCTTCTGCACAGCATGGCAAGGAGGAAACATATCGATCAATTAGGAGGGGGACAGGAGGCCATGACAGGCATTCTTGCGCTAGATTATCTTCTCCTCTTGGCAGAGACTCGAGCCACAAGGTATTTGTTTAGACGAGTTAAGAAAGAATCCCTCTGTAATCCAAAACCCCGACTCTTAATTTCAAATATCTGCTCTCACATCTGGGCCGTGTAGCATTGTGTTGTGTGTGATTGCAACCAAAATAAACCAGAGATTATTTGATCGTGGTTATTGGAACAATATGGCATGCTAAATCCATAAAGCAATGTACATATCAATTGAATCTATTTATGCAAGTTAGCAAACCACGAAAAAGGCAGCATGGCCAAGTTTTTGTGTGTGTGTGTGTGTGTGTGTATATATATATATATATGTAGGGGAAATTGGGAACCAGACATTTCTGCATGATTTAAAAATGAACATATGTAAAAGCCAGGAGTTTCGTGTTGGACTCATGCACTGGGTTTCATATTTATCAGGGTACATATTAAAAGTGGAAAGTACGAAAAATGTCCATTTTCTTTCTCACCGAGGGCCTGGGGGGATTTCGATGATTTTGTCCAGAGCAATGCAGTGTTTTCTGTCAGAAATGGTTAAAGTTCTGTAGCCACTCCGAAGGTGTGATCAGGGCAAGGCAGCCACGCGTCGGTACAAAAGGCGAATGCAGAATCTTGGCATCTGGAAAGGAAGCAAACACACAACTGCTTGTGAGGACTGGATGCCCAATAAAAAAGATCAATAATGCTTTTAGTGCTGCTTCTCTAAGCCTCTCTGAGTCCAAAAGGAAACTAAGAAGAGGCTGTGGAGATTCAACTATAAAAATTGTTTTCAATATAAAAGAAAAAAAACTTGACTGGGGTCTGTCTCTGAAAAAGGAAGCGCGTTGCCACAGTGATCGAAAGCCCCACGGAAACAGCGCCCATCACAATCGGTGCTCGTGAGTCAGATGCCCTAGAGCCCCTCCCACCCCTGCCACCTTTGGCCTGGCAAGACGTGTGACATCACAGTCTTTTTGTTTTAAATCATCATCCAACATGATCGCTCAGGTGTCGGTGAGATGACCATGCCCTTATCTAACATGAGCCCAGAACTACCCGGCCTGGCCTGGATCGAGCCCTCATCAGCACCGCTACCAGAACCCCGAGGAGAAAAAAAACAGAAAAACCTCAGTAGATCCTTCAACAGCGACTGCTTTCCCATCCTTTTATTTGCTTTTTTAAGAAATAAAATGGTTTAGCCATTACCTCGTACAGGAGGGGGGTGGAATACGCTTTATTTTGATGCATGTCTGCCATTTCTCTCCCCGTCTTTTTTTGGCTGCCTCCTTAATATTATGTTTTCCTCCCCGTGATGGATTTGAAGGAGGTGCTTATATTTTATACTGACGTGCGCGTCCCGCTGCTCTGAAGGGCTTGCTTTTGGAGTCATAAACCTATCATTAAACGTCATTAATCCCCAGGCTGCACTCACAGAGGCTGCAAATCTCGTAAAGAGCGAGCCCGCCACAGCCTCTCGCGGGACGCACTGCAGAGACCCTAACTACCGCTGGCCAATGGACTCTGACAGAAATTATGACCTTAATAAAGTCTATTTTCTAACATTTGCATGCATAAGCGTCTTATATGGGACAGCGAGAAGGCTGTCTGGCCCACGATTAGGAGCCTCACGGGATGCGTTTCTGGCAGCGCCTCACCTGGCGGTGGCCCATGCTGGATGTGTCCCGTGGCTAAATTAGCCATTAGCGACGACAGCGTGCCGGCTAGCGGCTCCAGAGCAATGTCCCAACTGGCCTGCCGGGCCGGCAGAAGTCATCCTGGGACAGTGAGCCTACCGTAGACCGTCCCACTCTCCGCTAATGCAGAAATAATAAGGCTGTCACAAAGGAGAAATTGAGGTCCACTTGGACTCTCTGAATGGAACCCGGACGCCTGTACGTTACGCATGGTGTCAAAGCCATTTCTCTTCCCGGCATCAAAAGGGCCGGTATTGGATGGGGAACGGAATGCAAATAAACAGGTAATTATGCCTTAAAGATGGCCGCTGTTTCTTTCACGTGGTAATGGATCTGGCTTCCATAACTGTCACTTGTGCAGCGCCGTCCACATCCAGCAGAATCTGGACACCTTCTGCGTCGCCCCGCGGACAGAGCGAGCACAGAACTGGATGACACGAAGCCATACATCCATCCAGCCAGGTGCGGCCCTACGCGTCGGCAGAGCGCTTTAACAAGCATCTCTATGGGTCACAATCCTGCCCCCCACTGCGAGGATTATTAGGTCTTAATTACCGGTGCATTTCCTGAGTGTTCCAAGTTCTTAAAACACACTGCAGGGAAAATAAGTACATTTCCGGAGAACAGGGAGGGAACAGCCAATTGTTCTGATGCATGATATCATTAGGGGGAAAAAATACAAAAAATTATTGAAAAAACTGGCAAGCAATTGAGAAAACAAGAGGAGCAAAGACTTACATGTGTTTCCCTTTGGAAAAAGAGGAAATAAATTATTTTTTATTGGTTTTAAATACATCAAACATCAGACAATTAGCACAATTACAAAGTCAGTTCCAGTTCGTTCTATGCATGATAAATTACTCTTTAATTCTCCTGTAATTCCCCTAGCAGCTCTCATCTTATGCTAGGTTTCAGACATATTGTGAAAACACATTGTTCCAGGCCCAAAAATGTGCCAAATGTTATTCGTTCTGCTAATTTCCCAGACATAAAGAACCACGCACATCTTCGATTTTACTGTCAAAACGTAAGATCGGAATCCGGTCAAGTCTGAGTGACCTCGAATGACCCCACTGCCAAACAGTCCCCAACCCAGACAGACATAAACTCACAACAGCGGGGATCGATGCAAAATGTGGTGGCGCTGGATGGTTCTGGGACTCCCTGGATGTAATAAATTGCACAAACCACATGATAATCATTTCGCTAACTGAGGCTTTTCCCCGTATTTACACAAAGAGCTGAGCATCATGTAATGCTGAGCTGCCTGGCTATAAATGTAGGTGTTTCCTCATAGATTGGGACCATATGCGACTGACTGCTGACACCCCCAAGCCTCTCGCTGCTCACAGATGAGGATAAAGCCACTTCCAAGTTTTGGTGAAGTGCTTGGGACGCTACGTGGTGACAACTTTCATTTTTCACTCGCTAGCTCTGCGGTGGTGCCACCTGTCACCATGACACCCAACACAGCCTCACACGGTGGTGACAAGCTGGTTGGCTGTAAAGCTTACAGTTTGCAGGCCTGTTTATAAAGCTACTGTAGCGTGCAGGTCCAATGCAATGTGCGTCTTTAGGGATGTAGAGAAAACCAGCGGCGTCGTTTCTGCAATAATCTCAAATCGTTGTACACTAGCAGTGGGAATACCATTGACAAGAAAAGTCAATAAGCGCAGAAAACCACAACTGTCCTTTCTATGTACATTTTTTAAAGGTGCCCCATTTGTTTGTGTGTGTGTGTGTGTGTGTGTGTGGTATGATGGCAAGTCCTTTCTTGGGGAGGCAGAAGATTAAAAACCTAGGGGGTGGATTATGGCTATAATGGGTTATTAACGCCCCCCCCCCCCAAAAAAAAAAAAAAAAAAAAAGAAAGAAAAAAAAAACTCAAAGGAACAGTGAGATCCTTTAAGAAAACCAGCAAAGGACAGATTTATGTTACCTCACATGGCTTCTGAAAGAATCATTATCGTTGGTTAATAGTCTACCAGAGGCAGGAAATCAGCCTTGCTGTTCTTATACAAAACTGCATTAAAAGAAGATTAATCCTTCATAACCAAGTCTGCTTTTCAAAAGGCTGGGGGCTGGCAGGTACTGCCTTATGAGAAAAAGAGTCAAAGCCAAAGCCCTACGTCCTCACCTCATCTGTCCTGAGACCACTTTATACTTTATGGATGATTTTTTTAGGGTTAAATCTTATAATGTGCATACGTACTAATTTTAACTGAAATACAAGGAATAAGATCTGTTTAATATCATTTTAAATAACATTTTTACTTTTTTATGGGGACAAACTTATCCTTAAATCAGAGGCGGCAGGGACATGACACAGGGCTCAACATCTAGTATCTTCAAAAATAATTGCAAGCAGGTCCGCTGTGTGTTTCGCTTATGCCAGGGGATGAGATGATCTCCAATCCCCCCTCCCTCCCCAAAAAAATGACAAATTGGAATAGCAAGACACCCAGGAGTGCCAAGGTGTTGTGCTAGTTTGCTTGAGGACTAGCTAAATTTTGCTGGAGAATTGCCTTTTTGGGGGGTTATCATGCTGGGGCTGCTTAAATTTCCAAATATTTCCTGTTTCTGAAGATTCTTCTTTCAAACTGGTTGATTTCAGGCCATTTTTTCAGCAGATTAAATTACTGAAGAAAAACAATTCTTAAGCATAAATGATTTCACTCTTTCATTACACATCAGCAAGAAATGTAACAGTCTCATGTAGTAATTTTATGCTACTGTTTGCAAATTTACTTTTGAGTAAAAGACTGTTTTTTTTCAGAATTTGGTTTGATGGAACCGTTCAGGCAAGATTTGGCCCTTTGAACAATAACATAATAATTACCACTGCACTTCTGCAAATACTAAAAGGAAGGTTATCAATTAATCAACTAAGCATGGTCTTATATTTAACTGCTAACAGCCCTCATTGGCCAAAAAGAATTAGGCGGGAGAAATGTTTTAAAGTTTAACTGGTAGATGACTCTATCTTTGGGATGTAGCCTTGATAGAGAAATGCGATAAAACGGCGAAACCTAAATGTGGATGTGTAAAAGTACAAGCATTTTAAAGCTTATAAAAGTTTAGATGGATACAAGTATTTTCTGGCTGGTCATGTACATGGGAGTGATATATAGGAAATTTCCAGAATAGATCGCTTCCTGATAGATGGACCAGAATTTTATCTTTATCTATTTAATGCTGCAATGTCTAATGACAGATACACAGCAGGCTACATGAAACAACTCTGTGTAAATCAGTTTTGATATCAGCCTTGAGCTGGGCGATATGGTAAAATATCTTATCATGATTTTTTTTTTCATGTCAAATGAACGATAATTATCACGATATAATTCAAGTCATTATTTCTTTACTTCAATGCTCCATTTTTTTTACTTGAAAATCTCCTTAGAAATTCCCTTAAACAAGGCCAGAACATGAAAAAAATACAAACTGACTCCAAACTAAAACCTAATTTTAACAAATCATACCAATAACCATAATTAAATCATACATATAAATAATACACAAACGCATGTATTCGGTGGGCTACCGATTTTACCGTCAATCCACTTACTGCATCATTCTGGATCTACTGGAAATCTGTGAGATGTTAAACCAGGTTTATCACTTCAAACGTCTCAGGCACATTTTTACAAAAAAAAAATCTGCTCGAAAACTAAATACAGCACAATCGCCTTTCTTGCGTCGTAAGGCGCTGCTTTCGGAAAGACCGCGATTTTGCCCGGCAGTAGAAGAGCAGACCGAACCATTTTTGCATTTTAGGGAAAGTAAAATGCTTTTCGACCACTATGTCAAGGGAATTTTAGGAAGATAAAAAATAATAAGTTTTTTATGTAATTCAGATATACTATATAAAGCTTTCACAAATATGTATTTTTGACGAATTTAAAGGTTAGTGAGTTCTCCCCTCCCCACCTTCGACCCAGGGCCCGGGGACAACTGTCGGCGGCCCTGACTGTGAGGACATAAATAAAAGCTGAAACGAGAGACCATCCTTGTTGTAATCATTAGTGTAATCATTAATAGGTATTTGCGGTGTTAATGCTGACTTCAGAAACTACAAAACACAAAAATTTAGCCCCTAGTTGTGCAACAAATGTATAGTGAAGACTTCGGCTCTTCCACCGCGTCTTCGGTGGAAATTAAGCGCAATGGTCGTGCATGTGGCGGTCTGCCGGAACCGGGTGTGTGGCTCGGCCCGTGTAATGGCGGTGCTGGTTCTGTGTCTCTTGGCTGCGCCTCCGGTGGGACAAGTCCCATTGCACAGCATCGTTACTGAAGCGCGACAGGGGTATATTTTGGAAAGGCACCCCCGCATTCCTTCAGCGGAAGAGAAGATGGACTGTTTCTGAGAAAACCGGCGATTAAAAACGTCTTTGCAGGCTACAACAAAACCGGCCTAGTTACCCTAACCAAAACATGGTATTTCTTATTACCAAAATGAAAAATGAATGTCAAACAAAACAAAGAAGTTAACCGTTTTACATTCCGCTAATGCAAAGTAAAACAACGCTTTGGCCCGAATAACAACCCTACTTGTTAGTAAATTATCAATTTAAATGCCTATGAACTATTTCAGGTCAGCAGCAGGTGGTAATAAATACACAAAAAATAATTCCTGCCTTCCTGCTTTATCGGACTGGGGCAATTATCCGCAGCACTTTCTCATAATCAGAAATCGTATTTGCGTTAAGAATAGAACGTGCCAGAACGAATAATGAAAGTCAGTAACGCAAATACACCTCGCGCGGTGCGGTTTAATTAAACCGGAGGAGAGTCCGTGCGGAAAAGCCGGGGGAAAGATGGGGATCCCTGGCCGATAGCTGTTCATGACTTGATAGGACCGCAGGTCGGAAAAATCCAGAACAACTGCTGTTCATGGCCCCCTGTTGGACTTGGAGGAAATCGAAACCTTCCAATTCGTGTTAAACTCATCTACCCACTCCAATTGTTTAGCATCGGAGCCTTGGGGGGGCTACAATCAATTTCCCCCCGCAAATATGTTATTTCACGCCCAAGACCAAAGATGTTCCCTTTTCCTAACATTTTCCGTACTAAATTTTTGAGTTCTTCACTTTTTTTCTCCAGAGCACTCCTGGGTTTGCAAGTAGCCTGTGTGAAATCTCCCTCCCTTAAAATGTATTGCATTTTCACACAAATTAAAACAATCAAAAGTATTTCGCCTTACAAGAATTACACACCAATTGCTACACAGACACCTACTATCTACACTTAAATCCCACAGACTGGAACGACCCCTTTAAGGGTCTGCATTTACAGCATGCGCTCGTAATTGCAACCATGCATTTTAAATTCATTTTTAAAAGCGTTGCACTTGTAGGCACCGGTGAACCACCATCCCAAGGAATTTCGCGAAATTGCAGCCGGCAAATTTTGGCACGTCCGTAGTTTTTTTTTTCTTTCTTTTTACTCTGGAGTTTTCGTTCATTGATAATTTGTTTGCTTATTGTTTCTGCGTGGAGCTTTCACCTCGTTTGGCTGGGAAAACCGGTAACCCGCCGCCGACGGCCAGAAACTTCGCACTAAACAAAAACACCCCGGAACAGCCGGATCGGAAATTAACGGAGAGCCGTAACTATCGCCCGCTAGTAAACAGCGGTTTATAAGAAGAGTCTCTTTTGGTTTTGTGCCTCTAAGAAACACGTTTAGCATGATTCCATGTCATGCAAGATTGGTTTATATGAGGCCAGCTCCGGTGTAAACAATGCTGAATCTTTTTTAGTCTGATTGGCGGGCCAAAACTCATTATAAACTTTCCTGGTCTTTATTACCAGACCGCACGCCACTATGCACAGTATCCCCAAGCAAAGGGGCAATAGAAAGCCCAGCGGTCTGTGCCCTATCAGAAACACCGTTTTATCAGAGTATTGGCTAGGTATAGGTACAGGCCACGTGTATTTATGCTGCAGTATTTAAAAGGCGGGGGGGGGACGATGCTTTATGACTTTGTTTTTTTGGGCTGTAGGATAGGGACCCCCCCGCCGTTTTAATCGTAATAGAAGACAAACACAGTGAGAGGCACTAAAACACAGCCACCCGACCTCATTCGACCTGTCCTGGTCAAGGTCATATAATCGGCCGCCTGAAATGACTACAGGACCCCCGAGGCTGTTCTGGTGTTGGGTTCCCCTGTTCCTCTTCCGCTATCCTTTAGCAAAACAAATGCAGTTTCTCGCAGTCCGATGAAGAAAGGCATTAAATTCTTGCTTAGCGGAATCCCAGCCGTGCCCTCTCTAATTAATATTTCAACAGAAGAAGCCCTTTGGCAAATTGGGTGTTTTTTATTGTAAATAACAATACGAACAACATCTCAATTCTTATAATACTACAGCAAGATAAATGTGTGTGTATGTATATGTAGGCCTATATATGATTTGTAATATAGCCTATTTTTAAATCAAATGCAATACTTTGCATTCACATACATACATAACTTTTTTTTTCTAATCGTCGACTGGTGTTAAAATCGAAAAATCGCAATTTCAGTTTAATAAATGCGTAAACCTTTTTGCATTGTGGGGACGTTTTTGGGAGACGGCCGTTTCAACAAGAGGTAGCCTAAACGGGAAAAAGGAACAAAAATGTTATTAAGTGGCTTCTCCCGAATACTGACGTTATTGATGTAAATTACTGTAAATACCTGCGCGAAATGACGCCAGTCTGAAAGCTTGGAGCATCATCGACCAGTTCACACAAATGTCACCGGACTTCTGAATGTTTCTGGAAGTGTAGCGCCGTTCGTCTGGAACTGTGAGGCTTAATCTGCTTTCCAGGAGCCTAATAACCCATTTATTTGTGCAAATATGTAATATATAATGCAATAATATTGTAAATGTAGCCTACTATATAATACCCTATAAGATAAATGCTTCTCTTCGCCTACCCCATCTATAACGAACATCTTAAATTTATAGAACATAGGGATTATGGGCGAGCGGGAGGGAGTTAGGACGATTCCGAGGGCCTCTGTGTGAAAGGGGCCCTAAAACTTTGGGACTGAATTGGATTGGTCTGGGATGGGGGTGCAATATGGTATGCTTTAAAGGAGCCCAAATCTTTATCGGTCATCCTGATAAGAATAGATCTACAGTCTGGAGAACGATGGAATGATAGTGTCATCATGGTGCAAAGACTCAGCATTTCTATGGCCGTGCGTTTGCGGCGGTCACTATTCTAAAGGGCGCCGGAGGACGCAGGACTGCGGACCGCGAAGCCGCAATCCTGAGCTCCGGCACAGGATTTTCCTCTCTCACTTTCAGGGGGTGGGTCCAGATCAACCTTTCGCACGCCGAGGCAGCACTACATGGGGCTGGATGCAAACTTCCTGAGACTGTGACTTACTGCTTCGACTTGGATGCTTTCCTGCACTTTAGAGTGGATTTATGTGGAAAGTACTTTGAAATGACCAGAGAGAATATCCATTTAAATAATGCCTTGGTAGATTACGAGAAACAGAGATAATTGTGATGAAATGCTTTGTTATTGGGATTTTCTTTTTTTAACCACTGTTTGTTAACTTTTAAATATTATTTTCAATAAATATGCGTTCTTGCTTTGCTATGCTGGAGCACACATAGCACCAGATTATAAGATCATTACCCAACAAGAAAAAACATCGACGAGAAAATCCACTTACCAAATGCTAGCAATAAATAAAGGCAACTTTGCTTAATCTCACTTGGAGGTGTCGTGTAGGAGGAGTTCGTTTAAACCCTACAAGTAACGGATTTTCCCCCTATAAAAAGAAAGATTGGAGCCTGATCGTATCACTGGAAGGCAGTGCCTGAGGTCCGGGAATCGGGGCAGGTAGGACCTGTCGGATTTTTTTTTTCTTGTAACGCAAAGTGTCTCAAGGTGAGCGAGTACAGAAAATAAATGCAAGAAAAAATACTTTTCAATAGCCAAGGAAGGGGTGCATTGCAATAACGCACGTCTAAAGTCAGCTTCCTGGCGTGTCAGATTAACGCGCAGATCAAAGTACTATAATTAACTGAAAATGTGAATTAGTGGAGTGGAACTTTTGATGTGTAAGTTATTTTTTTGGCTGATACTTAATGCTGTTCATCTTTTTGGCGTTCCATGCTTATGTTGTAAATAGTCTTTGCTTTCTGCTGAAAATATTACCCATAGTGTCGGACTGTTTTTTCCATTTAAATTTCACTGAAATCAATATGCCGACGAGTACGGTGGTGATGGCATGTCGCCGTTTCACCTATATAAATGTGTGGTGAATGAACATGTTACAGGGCGTGTGGGAAAAGAAAGCACACTAGTAACAACGGCCTTGATCACAATAATAATTCCGCGGTCTATTATTCGGCCTATTATCATTATTATTATTATTATTATTATTATTATCATCATTACCATCATCGATATTAATAATAACAATAACAATAATAATAATAATAATTATTATTATTAATACAATTATTATTATTATTATTATTAATAATAATAATAATGCTATGCTTTAATATTAATATACGTGCATGACAGTATCAGTATACTCAATACCTTATTGTTTGAAATGTAATTGGAAACAAATACTATTACAGTGTTAAGAAAGAGGTGACTCACTGTAGTTTTAACTGTCACTGTAGTAAAAGTGATGAAGCTATATGGTGTAATCAATCAGAGAATTAGATTGATTCTTGGATTTATTACCAGTTGGTGTGTAAATGGGTGCTAAGTAAGTTCATCAAATGAAAATGCAAATTTAGTAAGGCTACATTTTATAAAGAGGATCTGGAATTACACAGTAGACTCAGATTGTGAATTTATACAAACACCATCCATATTATTTTACATATTTAAGGTGTCCGTTTAAACGTTTAGTTCGTGGTTGGAAGGGGCAGATTTCCAGTGTAAGGAAGTAAAACAAAACGCAGCGAGGCTGGCAGAAGACCAGTCCCCTACACAAATGAAATGCGCACATATCTACTTTTGCAAGACCCTGTCAGCTTGGAATTTTGAAATCCGAGAGGCCGTAAGAGCTAAAAGCCCTTATTTTCCTGCAACAGAGATGCCCAAATTGCATTAGCGGATGTGCCTTCAGTCCTGCTGGTAGTCTTTTTTTTTTTCCTCATGCACCACGGATATTCCCGCAGAGACATACACAGAGATCACGTTGTCAGACCGACCACATGAGCGACAGAGGTTTTGACAGTTTCTCTGGCTCTGGAGGTCTCTCAGCCACTCCTTTCCTGATGGACTGTGCATCTCTCCCCTTTTGGCTGTAGCCACGGAGTTGGGGGAAGGCAGTAGATTAAAATTAGAGAGGCTCCAGGAATTATTCACGTCGATGGATCGGCTGTGGCGAGGTTGATCGGCGCTGCTCTGACTTGTGAGTCTTCCATCACCAGCCATGGTGACTCATGGCGGTTTGACTCATGCGTCCGCCATCATCGGCCACAGAGAGCCCGACCCACACTGTTCCGGTCCATGAGCTTTTCCGTGCTGGTGCTGTGGCGCCATTCTGGCGGCCCCGCTGGCGCCAGGTCGCCATTTGCCCGGCCCTGTGGGGGCACACAGGGGGCATCAGCGGGCACCGGGTCAGGGGCTGGGCTGGAGCAGGTAAGACCTCTGTGGAGCGATCCAGAGGTACCAGGGAAGAAATTTCCACTTTCTCTTACAAACACGGAAAAACTGCTCTCAGTATGGTTGAATGGACAGAGGCCGAGCG
>JAODJU010000138.1:23110892-23138002 GCA_026776725.1 Gnathonemus echidnorhynchus | reverse complement strand
ACATACCTAATGGTTTCTTAGGGTGACAATTTCTGGTTATTATTTATGAGTGGTAGGGGGGCGTACCTGATTGTCACCCTAAGACACCATTTCTGGACAATGTTCAGATTAGTACATCTGCTTAGTGTGTGTAGAAGGTGACTTCAACACATATTCCACTGACTCAAGCATTCAGTTTCATCCATGTTGAGACACTCTGAGGTAAGGAGGTCATGCTGTTTCAACATTATCGTCAAGGGTGGGCACTTTGCAACATCTTCTCATTCCATAAACCACCTGACCTAATTAATTCATAACCGATAGAGAAACACAAGTGTTCACGTTGGGACTGAGTCAAGGGGGGTCAAGGGGGACATCAAAGAGACTGCGGTAAAACTCTGTGAATTCTTCAAGACTGATAAATAGCTATAAAGAGCAATATAAAACCGTCGTGTCAAAAGCATATATAAAGTGGATTACAATATTATCAAGTCACCGTTAATACAATTTACCTTTTATCCATTTCAGGATTTTTCCATTGCGTTAAATCTGTTTTATTCCTAGTGGACGAGAAACAAATTTCTCGTCCTAACAATGCTAACAAATTAGGGTTCGGTACGACGAAATCTATGCGAACTTTAGCCGACACTCAGAAAGTGTGGATAAAGAGAATAATCAAAGGGTATAACGAAAATAATTAAAATACGCATAAACATAAGGACCACGGGACATAGCACTGCCGTTTCTGGGAGTATAAAAGGGGGCACTCACCACGGCCGCCACCTTAATGCCAAAGCGCCATTTATCCAGATACTCCGAGGGCACGATGAACCACTTTCCGACCTTGGGCTCCTGGACTGTCGTGGCGTTATAAACCGCATCCGCTGCTGCCATGGTTGAACTGGGGGAAGTGTTTAGCAATAATTAATACCTATGTTTAATAAAAAATAAATAAAAAGGAGAGCACTTCGCAGACAGGTGACCACGCCAGTAAAAGCCCAGGTGCGGAGCGCCGACGTCCCCGAAGTGAAAATGAAACTTACCGGAGGGACACCGACAGAAACGTGCCGGAAGAAGTACAACTTAAACCCGAAAAAATCTCACAAACACCCCCTATTTACTCACAAAAGTACAAAATTAGGCGCTGGAGTAAATAATTACAAAGGACACACCCTTGCACTGTAGTAAAATAAGTGCCAAAAAGAAGTCCACAGGCCGTGAGATGCCCCGCCAAGCCCGGCAGGTACCGGGGCAGGGGCGAGGCGTACCCCAGCACACCCACCTTTTTTTGGAAGATGGAACAGCGATTTGCTGTGCAGCTAAATATCCCAAGTGGCTGCGCCGCTGCCCGGCCTCGGTTTCCGCCGATGTCTGTGGCGTTTCAGTGCCGCACTTCCGCAAACAGGACGGCGTCCCTTCGGCGGAAATGATGCGCGTCCCGGGATCGTCACGCCGTCCACACAATCCAAGACTGGGCGACGTCTGGCCGGGACTGGGGAAATACGCAGTGCTCAGTGTTTTATTAGGAATTAAGGGCAAGGGGATCGTGGAGGCGCATAATTACGTGTTTCATTACAGCCGTTTTTAATTTTTCATACGCACATAATAACCAGTAGCATTTTAGCCCCAAATGTCTCCCATATGTTCTGAAATCGTTGCGTTTGGTGCATTGTTACCTAAGGCCGTTAGCTTACACCAAAACCAACTCTACCACGCTATGTCAGGACGGGGCCACCCTCACAAAGAACCCAATCCTTGCCCTGCCATATGAAATGTTCCCGGACCTGTGAGAGCCTCAAAATTTGGGGAACGGTTGAAGTCTGTTCACGGGAGCCTCATATTCTGGGTTGCTTCAATGTAGCTTCAAAAACGGAAACAATTTATACGAATTCAACGTAGGAAGATGATGAAGTTCTGCCTTATTTGAGGCAGTGCTGACATCTGGTGGCCAAACTCGATTACAAACTTTTAACGTTTTTTTTTTTCTCCAAGTTTTTCAGACTAAATTTAAGCAGGTTTTGAAGAAAAGCCTATCTTATTCAGGACTTATATCAATAGCTGTGAGCCCCAGTTTGCCCTCTGCTGTCCCTTACTGCACAAACATGAGACATCCACCCATAGCAGTGTCTAGTTTATTGGAAGTGGGTATATGATCATTTAACATTACACTGCATTTTATACAACTTAGAGGTACCACCACAAGCTGTAACTGAGTCATGCACAACCCCCTGTGATCGTACACTGTGACACTGAGCTGTGATACATCTCTCTGGGATCTCTCATTGGCACTGTACTGTGGCATCTCTCTCTGGGACCTCACACTGGCACTGTGCTATGCTATATCTCCCCAGGATCTCACACTGGCACTATGCTGTGGTATATCTCTCTGGGATCTCTCATTGGCACTGTACTGTGGTATATCTCCCTGGAATCTCACACTGGCACTGGTTTCAGCTTTTGACAGCTACTTCACTGCAGTCTAAACCATTGACTGACTGTCCTGAAGCCGTCCTAAAGAGAAAATCCACCTGTATTCAAAGATATATAGCAAAATAACTTCATGTCAATGCTGTAAAAAAACTCATTTTACATATAAAAGCAGCCATATATTATCTAAATGCAGGCATTTTAAAAGCAACATTATCTTGTAAATACAAAAAAATTCCAGTAAAAAAATAAAACTGCATTATATTATCTTTTAAGTTCTGTAATGATTAATTACAGATGCACGATGAACCAAAATGTTCCAAACAGAATCCAACATTAGTGACTGAGGAGGCAATATTGACCTTAAACTACTGACACTACTGTCTGAAATATTTGGCACATAACCAATATTAGTCCAAAATCGGAGCTTGGCAAGAAATTACATGTAATACACTATGTTTGTTAGCCTGTACTGTTATGCATTGTGAATTGCATCTTGGGATAGACGTGCAGACAGCAATGGGGTGAAGCCTGGAATAAAATCTAATCTCTTAAGATATTGACATAAAATCAGTTGTACAAAAAACAGAAGAATAACTGCATGCATGTCACTATGCGACCCACTGCGGGACGGAAAAGCAGACCCATCCATTCCAGCCAGTTTGACAGGTGGCAGTTGGTGACACAGCTGTTAGCAAGAACCAGCAACCAAAAACAACAATGATTCAATTGAATTGAAGGCTTCAGCTGAAGGCTCCCAGATTTCTGAAATACTAGAAGCAAAGTAGGGCGGTGGGGGCATGAAGGACAGGAGAGGGTGTAACCCAGGTAACCCAGGAGAGGGTGTAACCCAGGTAACCCAGGCCGTGAAATCCTATTCCTCACTGCGGACAGTGAGCTTCTCCGCTTCGGGGGTCTCGCTCTGCTCCAGCGGTGTCTGGGGCTTTGAGCGACACGGCCATCCCTTGGTCTTCACAAAAATCACGGCATCCGCCAGAAACAGGACACAAGCTATGAACCCAAAAGCCTAAAAAAAAACACACTCACTTTAGAGAGTATTCATAATATGCAAGCCTGAATTATCGGTCAAAGGATAAAGATCTACTTCACAGCGATCAGGCCCAGAGATATAATCTCTCCAGCGTGTCCTGGGTCTGCCCTGGGGCCTCCTCCAGGTTGGACATGCCCAAAACACCTCCCCAGAAGGCATCCTACATAGATGCCCTGAACCACTTTTAATGTGGAGGAGCAGTGGCTCCTCCTGAATATCTGAGCTCCTCACCCTGTCTCCAAGGCTGAGCCCAGACACCCTGCGGAGGAAGCTCATTTCGGCCGGTTGTATCCACCACCTTATTCTTTTGATCACAAGCCAAAGCTCATGACCACAGGTGAGGGTGGGAATGTAGATCTCCTGGTAAATCCAAAGCTTTGCCTTCCGGCTCAGCTCCCTCTTCACCACGACAGAGCAGTACAGCGTCTGCATTACTGCTGATGCTGCACTGTTCTGCCTGTCGATCTCACGCTCACTTCAGCCTCAACAGGCATTTATGAAATAATTCCATTTTCTTCCACTGTCAACATCTGAGGTTTAGAGCCTCATACAAATAAATATCTGATAAGCTATTCCTTCTTTAACTTGAGTATTAATTTTCAGAGCAAGGAACTGTAGCAATCACATCCAGAATAATACATGAACACAGTATATAAATGGCATGATCAACAAATCAGGAATTCATAATGATCAGTAAGACGTTACTTATTAGACTACAGCACATACCACTGACATTTGCTCCTTTTCAGTCCATCGGTGTAGAACGGCAAAGATGGTAGAAGCGAGGAAGATGAGGAAGCCGATGGCCACAGTGTATGAGAAATCCTGTGGGAGGGGCTGCTTGTTAGTGGCTGATTTAACTTCTGCATCAAGCCTATGCTGTGACCTACACAAGTGGCTTATGATGCTGCCAGCATTTATACTCGTGCGCTGGTGTCTTTTCACTCTGCTATTACGCCTCCAAAACACTAGGTGGCACATAGTTTTGGATGTTTCATCTTCCTACCCTGCGATACATTCAGCTGTTAAATTACGTAAATGAAACATAAAGAAACCAAACATTCAATAAAGGATCCATTTATCCAGTCCTGCTAATATGTGCTACTCCATACTTCCTACAGATGACTTTTGAAAAACTTTCACTTTTTATGCATTTTCCCTTCTAAAGTTAGTGTCTATACTACACCTTATTTTTTTTGCTTTGTAATGTAGGAGTAACATTAAGGAAGGTAACTGAAATTGGCTCCGTGTGGTATAGACCTGTTGCTACGATGCCCAGGGTGGGTTATTTAATGCTCGTTATAAATAGTGCTTCAGATTCTCTCAGTGACAGAAGTACACTTGGGATGTACACTTTCTTCACTCGCATAAAAAAGAATGTTACCAAGTGGACCAATTATAGTTCTGCGTCACAAAGATGTATAGTTACATTTCTGGGGAGTTGCACGTCAGGCTACACTCTCAGAAAAAATAGCAAAAATTTGTACCTTTACTTGTCACTGGGTCTTCCCTTGTAATTGTACCTTTTCTGTACTTGTTACGGTACAAAAATGGACTCTGAGGAACATCCCAAAAGTACAAACAGCATTAATGTACCATCAATGGTATAGATATGTTTCTCAGGGTCCATTTCTGTACCTTAAAAAGTACAATTATCTACAGCTAGGGGTACAACTGGCCCCAAGGGTTCAGCCCCAGTGACAAGCAAAAGTACAAGTTTGTACCCTTTTTTCTGAGAGTGTACGGTGAAGGCCATGCCGTTGGATCCATGGGGACACCGTACTTACGGCATCGATTTGACGCAGAAGTATGAATCAGCCTTAAGGATAGGCTGAAGGAAGTCACATGACCTGGGTGTCACAAGCACGGCATTCCGGCACACGCACCAGCTTGGGCCAGTCGGAGACGCCAACCCTGCGGTGGAGGGGTGTGGCCAGAAAGAAGAGAAGCAGGCCGGCGAAGAGGAACGCTGCGCAGCTGGCGAACTGAAAGAAGTAGAGCGCTGGGCAGGAGGAACACAGGTAGACTGTCGCTGCCAGGATGAAGGCCAGCAGGGAGAAGAGCTAGGAGACAAAGGTCACAAAGGTCACATTAGGAGAGGTCACCCTGCTAGCATCCTGCTGGACGGTATCATGCACCTCTAGCTGCTAGGTGACCCTTCGACCTTCTTTTACTCCCCACCTGTGCTGGGACAGAAGTTTAACAGTTCATTCAACACACAGAGCACAAAGGTAATCGAGAGATAAAGGACCATTTTGCGTGCTGTTGGTAGGTTGTAGTTGACCCATTTTCCTGAAGGAGAGGGACCAGGATGAACAATCGTGAGGACCTGAAGAGCCGAGCGCTGCCTCACAAGAAGACACGCTCTCCGTGGGCCCAGCATTCAAGGACAAGCCAGCTGACACCTGATTAGTCAGTACCAACTCAGATGTACCCGATCCCCCAGGAGACAGAAACATCAAGTTGACATGTACGAACGAGCAGCTGCTGTTACACACCTGGAACAGTTCAGAACATGGACAGTAGGGACCACAATGCTGGAAGGACAAGAGCGACGGAACGCGGGAGGAAGCAGAGACAGGCAGCATCAGTAGGCCGATGTTACAGCATTTACTCTGTCCCACGCTGAGGGAAGATCACCAAAGCTTTGCTCAAACTACCTTGCTTAACAGGCAAGCTTTGTTTTTCATTGACCCCAAAATCATGACTATTCATTTGAATCTATAGTGAAATGGGGCAGACTTGTCAGGAATACTGAATGTAAACTAACAATTCAGTGGCACATATGAGGCTGTGTAGGAATAAAGTACAGAGAGGGGGAGCCGATAACAAGGTCCCCCAACCTTGTAATAATTCCTGGACAATCTCAGGACTTGTAACAAGAGGTTTTCGCCTTTCGTAACTTTTCTGGGCAGAAAGCCCACTGATTGTCACGTGATTTGACTTCAAGTTAAATGTGGCTAAATAAGAACATGTAGGGAAGACGGAGCTGAGTACGTCACATCAGGCCTCCTGGGACCGCGGAGAGAACTGCACCCATTCTGCTAAACACCCAAAAGCGATAGCAGCAGCTGGGAGGCCTTCAGACAGTGCTGCAGATATCATTCAGCCAGCCCATGCATGTAGAGCGAGGGCCTCTGTAGAGCACAGAAGAGCAGCACGGTGGGCCTTACTGAGCACACGTGGGCTGTGTGCCCTGACTTCAGGCTGGCTGCTTCCTAAATGCTTCCGTATGGACAGCAGATGAAGTGCTCAGCTCACACAAACAGAAACATGGTGAGGAGAACAGGCGGCTCATGGCACTCCCTGGGTAGGCCTTCTTCCTCTGACTGTCACTTAGCAGGCCTGGGTAGATCTTCTCACTCTGTGACTGCCGCTTAGCAGGCCTGTGTAGGCCTTCTCCCTCTGACTGCCGCTTAGCAGGCCTGTGTAGGCCTTCTCCCTCTGACTGTCGCTTAGCAAGCCTGGGTAGGCCTTCTCCCTCTGTGACTGTCGCTTAGCAGGCCAAGAGTTCCTTTGGTTACATCTACCCTTCAGATTCAGTGCAGTAAGACGCTACTGCTCCTTCTTTCATTTCCTTCTTTAAATCCCTACTTTGGATTTGAGGAGTCCCTGCAGTTAACCACTGGCCAAACAGCCTGTGGATCAGCTTCACAGGGAAGTGCATAAGTAGGAGAACTGTACGGAGAAACCACTGCAATTCAAAGGAGTATGAAGCAGGTGGCTACACCGCCAGCCAGTGGCCCCAGCAGGCCTGTTGAGAGAACGCTTACCGACACAAGCGGGACTATACACACAATGGCTGAGGAAAAAAAGACAATCTGTGTGTCAGTATGTGAGAGAACATCCATCCATCTTCCATCCACATATTCTAGTTAGGTTCAGGGAGCCATAAAGTTGCAGTGGTGAATATGACATATAAATATAAAAAATACTGTGAAATCCTTAACACTGATAAATATTGCAAACTCTGGGTTTTTATTCATACTTATTGATAATTTGTTAATACCTTCATCGTCAGTTCAGGAAGTTACAAGAATAATGCGCGAGGTACAATATTGTCAGGCAACATAAAAATTGCTTTATTCGTACTGGACCAGAAATGACGTCGATCGGCCCGTACCTTTGAGAAAAAAATGAATTAATATGAAGTTTGTCCGATATACCGATAGTGGTCATAAAGACAATAATGAAAAAGAATAAAGAGGATAATTATGTAGCGCATTAACCTTAATGAAGTACACCAGACTGTGAGTATAAAGGGGGGGCACTCACCACGGCCGCCACCTTAATGCCAAAGCGCCATTTATCCAGATACTCCGAGGGCACGATGAACCACTTTCCGGCTTTGGGCTCCTGGACAGTCGTGGCGTTATAAACCGGATCCGCTGCTGCCATGGTTGAACTGAGAAAGAATGTTTAATAATTGTTATTACTACTGTTAAAAAGCACTGCGTAGCTGTCTACTCTACAAGTAATAACAATTTGATTAAAACCCCACGTGCAGATCTTCAACGTCCGTTGAATGCACGCTTACAGAGAATTTACCACTGGACACGCAACAGGGATGCGTGGAAAAAAGTAAAATTTAACCCGACAACATTCAGAAAAACCGGGTATATATGCACAAAATAAAACAGGTCATCGCTGTTGTAAATACATAAAAGGCAGTGATTCCTGGAAAGACACGCCCCTTAAATCTGGGGGGGGGGGGCAGTTTAAAAATATATACAATAGCGACATTTCGTATGTGTCACCGGGTTCCAGCACACCCACCTGTTGGAGACAAGACGTCAAGCTAACAGACCTGCCGCGTAGTTAAACCCCGAAGATGCGCCGATACAAACCCCCCCCCCCCCCCCCCCGACTCCGCGGATTACGGCGTTTGGGCTCTGCGCCAACGGTACCTCGGCATTAGTAAAAGTCTATTTCGAATAGGTATGTATAGCACAGTACAGAGAGGGACCACTGCAACGCGCAAGCTAGTGGGACTGCTGTTTGTTTAGCTCAGGCTGCCCCTCCCCCGATGGGAACGCCCGCTTACTCTCCGGGTTTCGTAACAGTTCAGCCCCCCACCCCGCCACATGTTTATAATCTGTCGTTTCCGTGCATTGTGACCACGAACAATTCGTTTTGGTTCTCGAATGTCTTGTTTTTATGTCAGTAAACTTAATGTTAAATTATATTCACTGTGGTTATTTTTTGATGGGAAAAATCATTCACGAAGGACGCAAATCTAGATGTGACCCCCGCCCCACTTTGAGACTCAAATGTTAAAACTGGGACTTTGGCATCTTGCATTAGACTCCACCCTTCCCCCTTTGAGTCTGGTCCCTCCCAAGGTTTCTTCCTTCTAGGGAGTTTTTCCTTGCCACTGTCACCTCTGGAATAGTGCTAGAACTATTCATGGGAGTATTCATGGGGCAGCACATCGTGTTAGTTCAGTGTAATTGTCATGTCTTTTGTTGTTATTGTGTAGTCTAATAATGTCATGTGTAGCATTAATTGTCATAAATTGGGGTGTCTGTGTGTGTGTGTGTGTATGTGTGTGCCCACCGTGTGTGGTGTGGGTAATGGGGACGATTCCCGTGGTGGGCAGTGTGTGTGGCGCTGTGACCGGGAACAAAGCGCAACGGGGATACAGCCTCAGTCAGTCGCAACGAAGACCCCCCTGAAGCTGCTGGGTTACGATGGAAAAGGGTCTCTGGAACCCAACCTGGCCCAGGTCCGACTGAGGTTGCGGCTCAATGGCTCAACTCCCATTGGTACGGCTGGCCACCTGGTCATGTCCCTGGAGGAAGAGGCGCTGCAGGCCCTCGTAATCTTCTCTACCGGGGAGCAGGATGACTGCAGGGCCCTGATTACTGCACTGGGGCAACAGTTCAACCAGCGACAGTTCATGGCAGTTGGTGGACCAGCAGCACCAGTGAAAATCTGGAGGTGATCATGGCCAAACCAGTAGACTGTCAGAGATTATGTAGAATTTCAGGGAACAATTTGTATTTATAAGCATGTGACGATTACTGTAAATATATATCCATGGTTCATATTCATGGTTCATGGTTATTTTCTCATAAAAACTGATCTGTGCAGCGTTCAATGTATCAGCAATGTTCCCAACTCAATGGACATCTGAAAACAGGCCAGCTTGAACATCTTAGCAGTAGCCTTTGGCTTGGAGACTAACATTCAGATGGATGTCCAAGTTGTGACATTAGAGGCCAATCAACTGTGTGATACAAATACCCAGCCAGAGGCCTCAACATCAGCTGCAGAAGGCAGGAAACCAGTGGGTGCCAGTTGCTCGTGGGTCGAGTTTAATTCGAAGGTAAGACTTAAACTCCCATTCCTCATTTCTATTCTGTCCACCTTCCAAACTTTTTCTCTGTCTCTCAGGTGTCAGCAACACCACAAACTGATGGCTTCACAGAAATCAAAATGTGTCCCGAGCCTCATTTGAAGAGGATGTCTTCACCCTCGGTATTCTGGAGAGATCAAAGTATGTAATAAACTGGCAAAGAAATACCTCTTCATAATGGCAACATCTGTACCAAAGCTGGTGAACAGCTCTCTGGTCGGTCTGAAGAGTTCTCGGTGATCTACTCTCTGGTCTGAAGAGCTCTCGGTGATCTACTCTCTGGTCTGAAGAGCTCTCAGGTCAAACCAATGATGCTCTTGCAGCACATTTCGTGATTGTACATTAGCTGACATTGTAAGCATTCAGAGTCAGCAGGATTCCAGATTAGATTGAAGTACTGAACCAGTACTATTTATCAATAAAGGGAGGTGTACTGCTTTTGGGTGGTAGGGGTCAGATGGCCCAGTGCCGTGTGACTTAGACTCTCTCTGGATCTGAAATGAAAATGGGTTGCAGATGTCACCTCAGCTGACATACATGTCTGTGAGTGAGCTCTGTGCTGTCATGTAAATCCAGGACCATCCTATTGAATTCACAGGACTCTGATGCAACACCAGCATCCCTTCTGGGTTACGATGAAACACAAGCTGACTTGACTTAAGCTAGAACGAAGTTTTGTCCGATTGTCCAATAAGACTTTAGGTAAGGAGCATTCCTATTGGACAATCATAAGGGTTTAGGTAAGGAGCATTCCTATTGGACAATCATAAGGGTTTAGGTAAGGAGCATTCCTATTGGACAATCATAAGGGTTTAGGTAAGGAGCATTCCTATTGGACAATTATAACTTCTATCTTAAGTTAACCTAGCTAACCGGGAAACCCTGTTTCATGGAAAAACCCCCTGGTCATCAGTCATACTTCTTAAAAGTGTGATTGTTCATGTTTTAACTTAACCTTTTAAAATGACACCTTGTCACCATTTGATTGACCTGTATTAGAAACAAACTCTGCTGTTTGAAGCATATGATCATATGAGTACTATACTATCATACACAAATACACCTGCAGGCTGAGCTAAGTATGACTAATGGAAAACAGACCCTGTGAGTCATGCAGTAACCCCAAGCTCATGGGCTTCCGGCCCCTCTCGGCGTGAGCGTGGTGTGGGACGCAAACCCCATATGTCGAACTTCAGGAAGAGTCCTACCATGGGGTCGATGCTGGGCTCCCCGATGCCCTGATACTGTGGCAGGGCAAGGATCTTGAGTTAAATAAAAGTTTGACACCCTGACTTACAGCCACACACACTGAGAGTTCAGCTCCTGCGATCTCTGTCCACCGTACATCCAGGTGTTAATTAACTTCACAGGTGGACATTTCAGGTCAAGAAAATAAAAACCCAGACTAAGATTTTGTTTCAACCAACTATAGTTGTGTATAAAGAGTCACAGTCACAGAGAACTTAGCTAATTGGTTGAAATAAAATCTGGATTTTCACTTTCTAGACCTGAAATGTCCACCTTTGATTAACTTTATGTCAAATAGCACTCTCAGGGAAACACCTCTTTTCAGTAAAAATCACTTTGAGTTTGTCAGTGTATCGTGTTTGATGCTCTTTTACCAGAAAAGAGAAGCTTGTCCTTCGGGAAACAGAAATAACTTTTTTGGTTGGACAGCCAGGTGTTTCAAGAGAAACTCTCACAATGTTCACCTTCTGACCTTCTGCGCTCCAGATCAATGGGGAGCCCAGTACCGCATGCTAAAAAGGTAATGTAAAAAACGAAGAATAAATAAATTAATGATAAAAATTAAGAATACCCGGAAATCTAGGTGACAATAGTGAAAGCTGCAAACAGGCTGTATTCCCTTCGGTCGCTGTAACAAATAGCCACGTCTACAGCGCCGTTTATCGTGGAGCAGTACCTCACTTTCTTTAATAAACCAATAATTTTTTGATTTCCGAAAAAACCATCAATGATCTTTCATTAGACCGTAGTGGTACTTGCCGCTCATTCACTCCGTTGTGCATATTATAGTGCAGGAGGCGTCCCATTTTCTCAGACGCAGAATTCGGCCGCTAGAGGACGCCATCGCAGCGTGGCAAAGACTGTTTTTTTCCCTTTTAGGAGAAGCAGCGTTAGAAAGTGCAGGAAACCGCTTGCGGAACCTGAGGCTCTTGGTCGTCGTCCGAATAGAGGAGAGCGAGCGAAACTCCGTCTACCTTTCAGGTGGGCTCGCGACCCCGCGGCAGCAGCCATGAAATAACCATGGGCTCTCTGCTTGGAGCATTCGTCCTTCTAGCCCAAGTTCACTCAAATCCCAGCCTTTAAATAAGCAAGTTTTAAGTCATACCGGCTCAGGAATATTATTTTATGTTTACGAAAGGTGAGTGTATTTCTATTACTACGCCTGTTACTCTAAAGGTACACAAAAAGTCGGTTGTCTTCCTGTCATTGATTGAATGAAGGTATAGAATCGTTTTTTAAATGTTCATCTTAGTCAGTAGTTTAAATGATTACAATTTTAAAGTGTCTAATTATGTTGAACATACATTGTGTATTAAATCTAGATATTTTGTTGTTAATGAAACGTTTTGATAAAAGCATTTTATTTTGCCAGATTACACGCTACTGAATGCTTATTTCCGTGACGCTGAATTGCATGCGTAATACACAGTACACTTTAACTGGTCGTTGAGATTTTATAGAGTAGAAGATGCTTTTAAAGTGGTTTTCCACAAAATCTTATGATCTAATAGACGGAAATATATCATTCATAACGCAGTTTTGAAGCTTTATTGTAGGATTTCTTTGGCTATATAGTAATCACATGAAAATTACATGAACGAATACACAGTTAAACGAATTCGCGATCAGTCTACCTTAAGCTTGGTGTAGTTTGAGATCAATTTTGTGTCATTTACGGTAAAGTCCCTTTAAATCAAAGTTGGGTAAGGAAAACCCCTTAATTAATGAAAAATACCACTTCATATTCGCGGAGTTAACGGCGAAAACGGCAATTTCCACTATGAATGCGAATTCCTTGTGAGGTGGTTTACCACTATTGGTATTGACGCCAATTTTTCGAGTTAACGGAAACAGTCATTTATCACTCACTGTAAGGATGCTAAATCCGTTTAAGCTAAGAGGAGAAAATCATTTTCTAGTATAAACAAGGGTGTCCATTGTCTGTGAGATAATAGCAAAAATAATTTTCCACTATAAATACTAATTCCAGTCCTTCCATTGTTATTTAACAGAAGAATGAATACATTCAGCTTTGCCTAAAAACAGAAAAAAGTTTTCAGTTCAGGACACGTAACTACCAGAAATAAGAACGCCTGTACCAGCTGCCATTTCTGAATTTGTTTGCTTGACGAACACGTTGTCCTAGTTTCACACATTATTCTTCTCTCCAGTCGAAAGGCTTCATCACCTCGTGGCCAGATTCGGGCTGCTGTGCTGTGCCTGTGTGGGGACGGCGGGCTCGTGAGAAAAGGGCCGATGGTTCCTTCCATCACCAAAAGGGGGCGAACAAGTTGCACTAGCATTGCTCGGTTTAACGTCGCGCTCATATTAAGGGGACATTCCCTGGACCCTGGATGTAAGGATGTGCCTTTGATTAGTTATATTACTTTATTGATCCTATCAGCTGCTGTTGCAGCCGCATCTGGCGTGAAGAGGGCTCGTTTCATTTCAGGACGCAGTTTTCTTCATTGTGGGATTTAAACGAGAGCTCGCTGACAACCTGTATTACCTCCTTCACATGAATTACAGTAAAAAAAACACCTTTATGAAACAACGGGAATGGGATGGACTACATGCACATCAAGTTACTCAGACCTTCCCCAAATATTGTAGAATAAACAAAATGAATGTGAGTAAAACAATTCATGCACTCCAGCTCGCTTCACATCAAGGAAGTTTCTAAGTACCTCAATTACGTAACTCGGAAAGCATGCGACACACATTTTGTAGGGAGGTAGAGAGGGTTCCTATAGATTCAGTTTTAATCCTGTCGTTATGTCTGCAGGTCACGTTTTGTTTTCACTATGGTGTAAGTGGTACATCTGCAGGGTGGGCAACTCTCACGCGTCTGGCGTGACACTCGCGATTTCAGACTCTCGCGTCTGGCGTGACACTCGCGATTTCAGACTCTCACGCTCACAGAAGAAATCTTACAGCAAATCTGTGTTATTCCATTATAAATCTAAAGTTAGCTACATCAAAACCATTGGGGTAGTTTGCGAAGCCTACAGACTATTTACAAGGTAATAAAACTGTTACATCCATGCAAATGTGTATACATGTGAGAGCAGGTTTGTCGTTACATCCATGTAAATATGTGTGCATGCGAGTGCAGGTTTGTCTTGAACTGAAAGCCTCACACCAGCCAGCTGACCGAAGTTGGCAGCCCTGCATCTGCCTCTTTGCTGGTAAACTCCTCTCCATTCTCTGCTGACAGCTGTGTAAGACTAACTAGCAGTTTTTCCAGAACTATTCCAGGCTGGGTTGCATCGGTATGGCGTTGCAGCCTCACTGCTCTCGGGCTGGTCAGTCACTATCTGCACCTCCTCGGGAAGGACCAGCTGACAGTCTGCAGTTTTGAACAGGAGCGATACACAGTTCCTTTGCTGAGGTGCACATGCTGTGTCCGGCCCCTGGCGCGATAAACCATACCGCTAGATCACGTGGAAGCAGGGATCCATCTTTATCTCTGTAGTCTATGGGAATAACTGGTAAACAGAATATAGACACCAAACAGCAAATGGTGTGAGTGCAGCTCAGCCCTCCCCAGGATCAGGGGTCCAGTCTAATTCCATCTCAGGAGCAGATGGGGACACGGAGGCCCGGTGGCGTTTCCTGTGACTGCAGGCCAGCGGGTCGGTCCTGTGAGAGCCTTTAGCCGCTGGTCAGCAGCAGGTGTGAGGTGAATAAGTAACGAGATGCGAGGCCCAGGGGGGACGTGACTCTCGGCGCTGCCACGCTGGGTGATCTGTGGTTGGGTTTCTGCCACATAACCGAGTCAATGCAATGGTTGGCAATTCTAGTTATTTACTTTGTGTCTTATCTAGCTGTTACTGTCAATGGCCATTTTTCTGAGAGGAGTCTCCTCTGACAGGTCACTACTCAGATTTGACTTTTTGACTATTACTTCAGTTTTCATTCTGATTGGCTGTTATTATGTATTCATTTAACTCTGAATGACTTGTTCCTCTGAAGCGTTTTTAATAGGAAATGGACCAGCAGCAGAAAGGTGAAAAGCTCACATTTGTCAATAAACTGTCAATAATCTTGGCTTAAACAACATCAAAGCATGAATAATGAACTTTCCTCTATCTGTGTGCTTGTTTGGAGATTCGCAGTACTGGTAGTCCCCAGTTAAGAATGCCTGAGTTACAGACTAAGCTATTATATAAAAAATTGGGTTAAATACTATGGCTCATAATAATGAACATTGCGCAGCTTCAGCAATTTGTGCAGTACAGTGCTGCATGTAGTTATTTTTATTATCACGGTATAATAATAATCATTATTATGTGTTGTACTTTTATTATTTTTACAACTTGCCTACAAATTTGACTTGAAGAAAAATTTAGGGAACCGGTCTCGTTCCTAACCTGGGGACTGGCTGTATAAACGGCGGAGTGCTGGGCCTGTTAGTACCTGTCACTGTCCTGATGCGTGATGCTCATCATGGAGAGATGCATGGTGATGCCAGTGCAGCCCTGTCACACAGGGATTGAGGAGACATGCTAAGGAGACCTGCTTTGCTCCCACCTTCATTTTATCATTTTCCATTTTCGGTGAAGAACTTGTAGGTCCTTCAGAACTGGACCTGTTTAATATGCCATTCATAAGTCATTCAATCCTGAGTTGTGCACTGCAGAAGAATGTGTCTTTGTCTTTTGTTAAATGAGTTGCTTTCAGTTTTCCCCATTTTGTCCTTGCCATTCTTAGATTGGGCAGCAGCTACCAAGACTTACAGTGCCCCTGATATCTGTGACGGGGGCTTTATAGCCACATGTCAGCGTGGATGCCAGTGTGAGGCTGGTCAGATGAAGGCTACCCCACTCCACCTGTTGGTGCCTTCTGGAAAATCTCTCACCTCATTACTCCTCCCGTCCCCTTTCTTCACTGAAGAATACTCAGAGCTGTGCCGCTCCCCTGAAGACACGTTTCCCAAATGTGTTACTTCCTTAGGGGATACAGAGGCACCAGCTGTGGGGATTCAGCTCTCAGCACAGCAGAGAGCGCGAGTCACCTGAGAGCTCACACTGGTCCCGCCAAAACTCCCCACAGCGCAGACAAATCACTTCTTTTTTAAGTGCTAGAAACAATCACCAGGCACCAGGTAGCGACAATGAGCTGAACTCCAAATGCTAGTGGGGTCTAGCAGATGGTAGGAAAGGTCACCACTTTCATCCAATCACTACCATATTTAGGGGTGCACAGATGTCTCTCAGCCTTGTCTCCACATCTCTGTTCCTCTGTCCTGTTGCTCATGACCATGTCTGGAGGGAGTTGGTGCAAACAGCTTCATTGTGGGCACCTTTCCCACCATCCCAGTGGAGGTAGTGGTGGTGGGGGTGGGGTGGGGGGTCCAGAAGTCTGTGGCTCTTGGTCATGTGCTGTGTGTGTGAAATTTTGGCCTCCTGTAGGGTCAGTCACCCACCATTAAGCCAGTGGACCCCCAGAAGGTCCATGTTTTTGCTGCAGGAGCTGGGAGGAGCAATGTGGACTCTCTGGCAGGGAGCTCGGAGGGAGCAAAAACATGGATCGACTGTGGGACTGTGGACATGGACTGTGGACTGTGGGTCTGACTTTGGGTCCCCAAGGACCGGACTGGGAAACACTGCATTAGGCAACATAGGCTGTAGTTGCGCACTGCCTAAGACTAAATGAAATTGGGTGTTGTAGCTTCCCTGGGGGGGGGGGAGGGCACTAGCACGGAAGCTTGCCTGGGGCGTCACATGGGCTGTGACTCGTACTGGCCTTCTGGAACCTTAAAAGAGAGCGTGAGGCCATAAGCAGCAGGATAGTCGAGGGGGGTTCACAGCTATATTTACAGTGTCAGGATGCAGCCATCTTCCTGCCAGAGGGGGCAGTGAGCCGCAGCTGGGTGGTGACCCATCTTTGTGGGGCTCCTCACGACACAGAATCCCTGCAAGGACCTGAAGTCTCCTGTATGCAGAGACACTGCTTTTTGATGGTAGTGTCTAATGCAGACCCCCTGGACCAGTGCTCACACACTGCATTCCCACTGCCCCCATATACACTGAAGTGTTTCTGGTAATGAACAGGCCCAGACTAGTGATTTAATTTTCCGATGTGCCTCTGAGCGAAACTTGATTCTAGCTCTATAACATAATCAAGCGTTTCTCAGATGGCTTTTCCCAAGGCCAACCCCAGCCAACTGGAGACAGGAGGATTTTGATTAAGTTTGAATTATTATTGTATTGACAGCTGAAGATACTTACTGTGAAAGGACAAAGAGCTGAGGGTGAAAGCCAGCTCACCTGTGGGGTCCCCTCCCTGAGAGAATGTCACTTTACCTGCTTGTGTAGGTCGACACTCAATGTGCCTGTTTATATATATGGTATTGTTAGTGCTATATCCGCTCTCCTGTCCCTGAGTACAGTGTGTGTGTCACGCTGTGCAGTGCATGTGAAATCTTAACCCTGTGTATGCGCAGTCCTCCCCCTGTGTATGCGCAGTCCTCCCCCTGTGTATGCGCAGTCCTCACCCGGTGTATGCGCAGTCCTCCCCCTGTGTATGCGCAGTCCTCACCCGGTGTGTGTCACTCTCAGCAGGGCCAGCGTCACAGGCATCATGAGCAACATCTATGAGTCGGCAGCCAGCACTCTGGGCCTGTTCAGCAGCCCGTGCCTGACCAAGGTGGAGCTGCGTGTGGCCTGCAAGGGCATCTCAGACCGGGACGCACTGTCCAAACCAGACCCCTGTGTGGTACTTAAGATGCAGTCGCACGGCCAGTGGCTGGAGGTAGGTGGCTCACTCTGATGGTCGTCTGTCGTTTTCTCTCTTTTGTGACATAAATGCCTCTGTGACGTCATTCCCATTGTGTCATCATTCTCACAGCTCCATCACATGACAGCTTTCTGATAGCCAAATGACATCCCCACAAAGGTTTCATTATAGGAAAATCCCATTTTACTTTTTTTAACCTAAAGGTCAGTTTGGAGCTGAGAAGACTAGAGGCTTTGTGGTGGACGGGGAAGGGGGCACAGAGCCACCTGAGTCCTGTAGGGGCTGAGGACAGGGGGCTGGGGAGGGGGTCTAATGGAAGCGGGAGACTGTTACCATAGCGACATTCTGCCTGCTTACTGGCTGCCGGAGAGTGGGCTGTGTGCACCCGTCCTGGCCAGTTTCTACACATGAGCAGGCTGGTGTTGCATGATACTGTGTAACTGGGACAGTTGAGCCTGAGCACCATGAATAGCCAATGAAGGAACCAGAATTCCTTGCTTCCCAAGACACAGTTCAGCAACAGGCTGGCTGCCGCCACAAACTCTTATTTCTAATAAACTGCCTTTTTGCCTAATGACAAACTGAAAAAATTAATCTTCTTCATGAAGCTCAGGCTCCTGGTATGAAGCAGTGAAGGACATCCCTGAGTCTCTGAGTTCCACTTGTGTAGCTTCCCTGACACCCATATCCCTGAGTCTGGCTGTACATGCCCCTCCTCCTCCTCACCTGCAACTGCAATGAAGCTGGTATGGTGTTAAGGGACATATGACTGTAACCAAACAGAGTCCAGCGGGAATGAGTGTCAGGCCTTTCACGAACACAAAACAACATGCAGTGACGGTGGTCTGTCAAAACAGAGCCGTAGAACATCACTGGACCAGCTCACACTTCACTGGAGCAAGAACACAAATAACAGCTGGAGACAGCGGTGTGTCAAAGCAGAGATGTAGAGTATCTTTAGAGGAGCATATCTGAGGTTCAGAAAAGAAACTCAAAGCAGTATTGAAAGGCAGTATGAGGATCTGTCCTGCAGGAAGTTCTACAAAGAGAATTTTACTGTTAGACACGGGCGTCTTGCTCCACCATCTGCACCTGTTCACTTTTAATTTTAAACTTCATTTCTATGGAACATAATTAAGTAAATGTCTATATGTATAACATTCTGCTTCATGAATGAGGCTTTTGGTGAGAGGAATAACAAAAAAGGAGAGCAGTTTTACTGAATTATGCCCCATTACTCATTGCTCAACAGAAGGGCCTTTTGCTCAAGCCAGTGTTAAATTCCTACTTCTTAGCTCATTCAGTTTGTAGTCATGTCTATGGTCAAACACACGACCGTGACCTCAGGGGTCAGCACCCCTTTTTCAGGCTGACATTCACTAGTGCTTTTCTCAGGTTCCCCAGAATGAAAAACGAGTGTCAGGATGGGGTCAGGCCAGAGTCACATCATGATAATGTCATTACAAATGGCCCAGCTGCTTCTGATGTTACACGACAAATTGGAGTGTATTAAGGATTTACACATTTTTTAGATTCTTCTTTGAGTTCAAGATTAAACTTTCGGAGGTAAAAGATTACCACTCCTGAGCACTGACGTTGTCACAGTGGTGACGTCTGCATCCATGTCCACACTGCTGCTAACATAAACATCACGCCTTGAGATTGGTGCACTAATTTTTGGGGGAATGTCTCCATGATCACAGGATTGCAGGTTGACCGTTAGGGATTCCCTAAATTACTGTAAACACTGAAAGAAATGCAACAAGAATCTTTACAGTGTATTAATCTTATTTCATCTGAGGCTTGAAATATAATGTGTGGGTTGAGTGTCCAGTACATTTATGCCTTTACATGTCCCCATGGTTTTAACTCCTGCCACCACAATTTCTGTTCTGCAAAACAAGCGGGACAACCAGAATCACAGCACATGCCAGATCAACATGGTCTGCTGCACAATGCTGCTAAACCTAATCTGTCTTTATTTTTGCTGTCAGTGGTGGGTAATGAGTTTTTGGGGAAAGGCACATGGGTTCCCAAAGGCGGCCGGATCCTTTGTTTGAAGAGACACGTCCCACACACTGTCCCTGAGCTGCAGTGATGGTCTACAGTTAATCTTCTATCTGAAGGACTGGGTGAAGCTTTCTCTAGCTGCTGAAAGATCTTCCTGGCATCCTGTTACCTAGGTCTGTGCGGCCTCATGCTCTCTGATAGTAGCCCATAGCCTTTTATTCGTTCAGTCATGCTTCCTCTCCATTTTCCATCAGTCCTTAAACTGTTATCCACTCACGCTGGACGTGTGGCTTGAGCCGCTACCTTCAGATGTGTGAGGGTGTGATGGATGCAGATTCCTTTGAGGGTGTGTCTACCTGCTGGTCGGATGGTGACCTAGGCCATGTTGGTGAGCCAGGCTGGTAATTGTTTGACATGTACGTGGAGGTGTCCTCTATCTTCTGAGAAATACCACTTACTAACATTACCATGTGATTTTTTTTCTAATTTATATGGAGACCCTGAACAGACCCTTTATGCTGTCAGTATCAGACCATCAAAACCCTCCCTGCGTCGTCCTCTTTCTCTTGTCGATATATACATTTGTCCTGTATTTTGATATTTGCATTAAAATATCACAATATTAAAGTCTCTGCTTTGCTATTTATGGTCTCTCTAATTTTGGGTTTAATTTTCCTTTTATAACTTATAATTAAAATGCACAGTATAGTTTCCAAAGCAGGTTAAAACACTGCTGTCTTCAAGGATGATTCATTTACTCACACAACTTAAGTACTTAACCACAACCCAGCCCAAACCTTACCATAAGTAACCAAACCAAATGCAAGACTATGGCCATGTTTATTTTTATGATTGCACACACATTCCTTACCCACT
Source organism: Gnathonemus echidnorhynchus (assembly GCA_026776725.1). Lineage (NCBI taxonomy): Eukaryota > Metazoa > Chordata > Actinopteri > Osteoglossiformes > Mormyridae > Gnathonemus > Gnathonemus echidnorhynchus. The sequence continues at coordinate 23,117,312 of JAODJU010000138.1, read as the reverse complement.
GAGACGCTTTCCCACCATGATTCCCTACCCACTGAGACAATTTCCCACCAAGATTCCCTACCCACTGAGACACTTTCCCACCATGATTCCCTACCCACTGAGACGCTTTCCCACCAAGATTCCCTATCCACTGAGACGCTTTCCCACCAAGATTCCCTACCCACTGAGACACTTTCCCACCAAGATTCCCTTCCCACTGAGACGCTTTCCCACCAAGATTCCCTTCCCACTGAGACGCTTTCCCACCAAGATTCCCTACCCACTGAGACGCTGAGTTGACATGTGTAGCCAGTTAGGCTCTTTTTGTCATGGTTCCAGTACATTTCTGTGTTGTTTAATAGAATTTAAGGCTATTACTTAGCATTTCTTTTGATAATTGAGACAAGCCCATCTTTCTTAGTGCCTTAGAAGCAAGACAAGAAACTTTTTGCAATCACATAGGCATTTGGCAAGCTGAAGTAGAGGACAGTGCACTGGGGAGGAAGGGCATTACTGGTGAAGGCCAACAGATCGAAGTAGAGTACAGTGCACTGGGGAGGAAGGGCATTACTGGTGAAGGCCAACAGATCGAAGTAGAGTACAGTGCACTGGGAATAAGAAATGTTGTGGATTGCACTGAACACTGATCAGTTCTTGAAAAAAAAATCACATTCACTATATTTGAAACAATATTTTAAACTTTTGCAGTATTATTTGTAAAACAGTGAAGAGGTTCATAGCCAAATAGAAATTGTTAGTATCTACCAATACAGTCTGTCAAATAGGCTGCTTGTGTTGCCCTGATTTGTACCAACAGACACAAAGCAGTGCAATAATAAAAACAATAAAAACTTTCCGGTTGAAAATATTTTTTCTGCACCTGAAGGAATTTAATTCTTGTCACTTTGCTTTTCCTTCTTCCAGGTCTTTATGTGGACATTTTCTGTGGATGTAGGTTTTTGTCTAAAAAGAACTTTGAGAAAATCTTTAAAATGTACATATCAATATTCAGTTTTTTTTCTCCCTGTGGAATACATGTGAAAAATGTACATTTAACTTCCACGCATTTGAAAAGCTCTTTAAGTCAGTGAAGGAGGTTACCTGAAAGTAACATTGCATTTATATGCACATCTAGGCCAGATTGTCAGATCAGCCGGTCAGACCATTTTTTAAAAATGCTGTTTTGAAATTGCACGTTTCAGACACAATGGAGCGTGGAGCACCGAGCACGCAGGCTGGTTATTCCATTATTTTAAAACTAATCATTAATCTTGTTTTCTTCAGTTGACACCGAACGCGGTAGGCTACATGGAGTACTCTGGAATAAAATAAAATAAAAATTTTGCTGCAGGTGATTAAATGCAGCAGCTGCAACTGGGAATGTCCCCGTATGTTACACTTAACATAGACGCCTCTTCTCAGCAAAGCCATTTCCATACGTCTGACAACCTCCTTTGAAATTTGGTTTATTCCCCAGGGTGCAATTATAGTGAAACAAATGCCTTAGACTGTCGGTTTTCCTTTTCATGTAATCAGATTAGAATTATGCTTGTTTTCATAAGAAAAAACAGCATAACAAGGACGTTTTCTGTTATAAACTGATGACAGAGTGACTAGTGGTGTCAGGTCTTCTTCACGTTGTGCTGCAGTTCTTGGGTCTTGCAGCACGTCTGACCCACTTTAGCAGTTGACCGGTAGAGGGGTGTCAGACCGGATCTGATGGTGAGGCCTGTCCACTGGTCATGTAGAGCAGCCAAGATCTCAGGCGGGTGCTTTCTGAGGGCTCAGGTTTATGGAAGGTGTGACAGCAGATTCTTTGGAGCACAGGAGGTTGTGAAGCGATTATCCGGCTGGACTTCCCCCCTGCCCCAGGGAAGTTTCCCCAACTGGAAATTAACACTCCAGCTGTAAAACTGCGAAGCCGTGTTGGTTGTGTAATTGGTGGCAAGTGGTCCGCTGCAGCACTGAAGCTACATCAGAGGAGGGATCAGCAGTGCTTTGGCTTGAGTGTGGAGACCTCATGAGATCCTCAGGGAATCACATTAGTCATGGATTGATGAGTAGAACACTTTCAGAAACACAAGGCCAGGTCGAAGGCTCAGTGCCCTTGATGATGCAGGTGTCCCAGGTCAGAGGGTCAGTACCCTTATGATGCAGGTGTCCCAGGTCAGAGGGTCAGTACCCTTATGATGCAGGTGTCCCAGATCGGAGGCTCAGTGCCCTTATGATGCAGGTGTCCCAGATCAGAGGGTCAGTGCCCTTATGATGCAGGTGTCCCAGATCGGAGGGTCAGTGCCCTTATGATGCAGGTGTCCCAGGTCGGAAGTTCAGTGCCCTTGATGATGTAAGTGTTCCATGTCCTGGGCTCCAGGTTTGGCCTCCTCACTAGAAGCTTCTACTATAAAATACCGAGCTGCATAAATGAATAAAGAACTAAATTTTAAACCAAGAAATTATAACAATCTCAGTGTCAGCAGCAATCAGATACAACAGAAGTTGTCGTGTTTATGACAGTTTTTAAAATAACAGGCACTGGGAATTCCTTTGGGAATTCCGACTGTTTAAGTCAGATACTTCTTGGCAGTTTCTCTCTTTTCTTCACACTTAATAAAGGGTTTATTCATCTGCTTGTTGTTGCTGGACCCTCACCAACAGATGGCTGTCTCTTTGATACGCATAATACCTGATTACAGTCTTCCCCCGTATGGTTCTGTGATTATACACCTCTCTGAAGATTCTCCATCCATTAAAGGCTCCAGAAGCCAGAACATCACAAGCTAACTGTGGTATGGGTAGTTGTAGAACATCAAGACCATCACCAGAGTCATCAACAGTCACTGGGCTGCCTTTGTGTGACGGACAATGTATAACATGCAATGAGCCTCCATCAGGGAAACGTCCATGAGGTGAAGGCTTTCTGCTTGCTGGCTTGTTGCCAAAGTGCCCCCTACTACCCAATGGGTATGTTGTGTCTCCAGATGACTTCTGGAGAACTTTTACCATGAAGGTACAGAGGAGGAACACAGTTTTTTTGTGTGTGTGTGTATATTCTAATATCCATGTATTTTTGAGTTTAGTGTTTTCGGTTAGGGGTTATTAATTACCCCATGAGGATAAGTGGTTGGAAGATGGATGGTTTATTCATTTCAGTAAAATCAGAGCAAAAGGAAAGTCTCCCTAAAGTCAAGAATATAAAGGTATGTGTCTGTGTATGTCTGCACGGCCAAACACTGAATCTGTCTGCCTGTGCATGTCTGCACTGCCAAACACTGAAGCTGTCTGCTTGCGTACGTCTACATGGCCAAACACTGAACCTGTCTACCTGCGTACATCTGCACAGCCAAACACTGAACCTGTCTGCTTGCGCACGTGTGTGGGATGCCGAACCTGGTCCTCCTGCGTATCAGAGTTTTACTGGGCTGAATCGGCATAATTAGCTCAGAAACATCTTTCAGTCCAGCTTGCTATGACAGAACAAATATGAATAGACATTTATGGTTTTGTCTGATTGCTGACATTTGTCTTCTTTGCTATGTGATACATATAGCTGTTCACTATATTTTTGGCAGTTATTGTATGTTGAAAGTAAACGATGATATCCGAATGGGTTTAGGCCTGACCTAACTACTTAACATCATCCATCTTCCAACTACGTATCCTGGTGAGGGTCGCGGGGGGGGGGGCAGCACAATTCTGGGGTGCACTCTGGACAGGATACTGCTCTGTCACTATTAAGCATGTGATGCAGCAATTAGCTTAATGACAATTAGCTTACCTGTATGTTTTTGGACTGCAAGAGGAAACCCATACAAACTTGCAAAATCTGCCCACAGACAGCAGATTCAGGCTCCCACCCCTGGAAGCGTGAAGCAACAGCGGCCCCATGCTGCTCACCATCGTTAGTACACTATTTAATATCTGTGTTGTGTCAGCAAATGCATAAGATCTTTTCTGCAAAATTCCATCACAGGACGTTAGGATTGCAGAATAGTGTAAGTGCATCGATGTTTTACACTTAAGACATTTGCCACAGAGTCTTTCTCTGCCATCCTGTTCCTATCCTTCAGCCATTTGTTTTCCTTGGCAATTAACAATTAGAACGGTTTAGTGATCAGTGGTCATTGTTGACACACCACAGCACACAGTGCACAACAACAAAATGTGTCCTCTGCATTTAACCCATATGTGACAATGTGACATAGCAGAGGGCAGCTAATTCAGCGCCCGGGGAGTAATTCACAGGCTGAGGGTTACATGTTGATAAATATCTTCACAAACCTTGTGTTTCTTCCTCTCCCCTCCTGGCTGTCTCCCCCAGACTCTGTCCTCCTGGCTGTCTCCCCCAGACTCTGTCGTCCTGGCTGTCTCCCCCAGACTCTGTCGTCCTGGCTGTCTCCCCCAGACTCTGTCCTCCTGGCTGTCTCCACCAGACTCTGTCCTCCTGGCTGTCTCCCCCAGACTCTGTCTTCCTGGCTGTCTCCCCCAGACTCTGTCCTCCTGGCTGTCTCCCCCAGACTCTGTCCTCCTTGCTGTCTCACTCAGGCTGCAGCTTATCACTTAAAATAACTAGCGCATGTCCTGCGAAAGTCTGTCACTGATGCGTGAGCTATGGACACCCGAAACCCTGCTTTCATCACCCCTTCATGTTCCACTCCACAGATAAGCTGAAGCTGAGCTCACAGCTCGTAAAGCTGCTGCGCTGGCTGTATAGGTGTCCTCTTGGAACAGGTTGTCAATGGGCAGCATATGCCTTGTTGCCATTGCTAAATAGTCATACGAAAATACAATAACACATCCTGCCTTGGGGTATGAAGTCTAACCGATATATCTAATGGATTGCAAATACAGCATGAACTTTGAATGAGGACAGATAAGGAACCACGACAGAGCGAACAGAGCAAGGAGATGGTGAAAACGGGGAGAAGCACTTCTTAGTACACCCCGAATTACTGGTCTGTGCCAAGCTTTGCAGCAAGTACATGTCATGGGCAGGGAGGGAAAGGATGTGGACCTCTGATATGTTTCCGGTCTCCTTAGACAACAGGGGGCCTCTGCTCAGTGCAGCATGGACCATCGACAGAGAAAAGCAGCGGGTGTGGAGAATCCTGCCCTTATGCCTGGGAATTTTGCTCGCAGAATCATGGTGAAAGCTCACGGCTGAGAGAATGAGCCTTTTTCACCTCAATTTAATTACGCGCCCAAGGAAAAGGCCTGTATTTTTAGAAAGCTGTTTTTAATTGACATCTAAAACGGAGGAAAGTCGCTAAAGCTGCTGACAGGATGTAACACTGTCATGGATGAAAAGAGCAGGAACGCTGCGTTTTTGGCCTCTGGAGATCACCACTTTAGGCTTTGTGAGATCAAAGAAAGCTGTTTGAGACTATGCAGAATCTTAGATTGAAATGTGACCTGATTACTACTTCACTGTAGTAATATGTCATCCATTCACACCACATATGGCTGCTAATTTTAAGAAATTAGGTGTTTAAATACCAAGCACCAGCTAGACTGCAGAACACGACTCCCTCAGAGTAAGTAAGTGCAAATTAAGTTCCTCAGTCAACAGACTGTAAATTATGGGACTTATCTTACCTGTTGCCTCTTGAACACCTGTGGACGAGTTCTGGAAAGCCAGTTAGCATACATTCCTGTCCTGCGATCCAGTGATGGAGTACGGCCCGAACGGGATGCCTGTGGATTTTTATTTGCTTTGTCATAATACTTTTTAAGCCTCTGCATGTGTTACTGAAGCTTGCTGAACAGGTACAGCTGCTGGAGGTTTGTCATTGCACCTGTTCCCTGTTTGCACAGTGGACAAAACTTCAGTCCTGATGTCCTACCAACTGAACTTCTGAGGATTTAGGGAGACTCCCCGGAGATCAGCCTTGACTTAGGGGCTCAGAAATTTGTCAAAATGTGTTTCAGGTGACTGGGTTTCTCTTGGGTCTGCATTAGAGAACTTATATATGGCTTGGTGACTCCTTTCAGGAAGCCGTAAACTTTCAGGAAAGACTTATTCTCGATGTCCTCAGTGTCTCGGAATTCCACAGTAAGCCAAGCTCTATCCACTGCAGTCCAAAGAGTATCTCCGGTTAAGCATTAGGGGACAGATACGTACATAGATGTAATTGTAAGGCAAAGAAACAGAAAGACACATGAAAGGGTCAGAACAAGTAAGGAGCGTTTCAGGACCCTGCATATCATATAAGTAGGTTTTACGATTCCACCTTCCTGCACAGGACATTATGTTAATTGTATGCTACTGATGCTCAGGTAAAGTTTATGTCCAAAACGGTTTGCACAATAGCATAGCCTCGTGAGACCCCACCCATTCATTTATGTCCATTTGTTACGGGGTGAGTAGTTTTGGTGTGTGTGGATTTGTCCTGTAGGTGGTGATTGGACATTGGTGATTGGATTAGGTCATGGCTGGGGCCAGCC
>JAODJU010000138.1:23081013-23097326 GCA_026776725.1 Gnathonemus echidnorhynchus | reverse complement strand
GCGGGGCCCCCCCCCCCCCCCCCCCCCCCCGAGAATGTCGTAGTTACCTGGACATTTCCAGAACCCTCAGTCTCGCTGAACTATATTAAGAATTAGATTGCCATAACCCCATATTTTCACCACAGAACTGGTTGAAACTTTATTTAGACAAGTGGTAGATCGAGCAGAATAAGACCAATATGGAATGGTAGACATGCCAATATTATTTGAGTGAATAAATTTACTACTGTATCCATAATATTCATGCACTTCACAAAAACAAATAGCTCTAAACAGTAAATTAACAGCATGAAAACAGTAAATTCTATGACATTTTAAGGATTTCATAAGCACAATCTATAATTTCATGGGCATCTATCCATTTTCTGCAACTGCTTATCCTAGTCAGGATCACAGGGGGTCCAGAGCCTATCCTGGAAGCTACAGGTGGGAGGGAATAACCTAGGATGGGGCGTCAACCTGTCATCCACTCACACATACACACCTATGGGCAACTTGCTAACTCCAATCAGCCTCAGCATGTTTCTGGACTGTGGGGGGAGCCTAGCGTAACCAGAGGACACCCCACAATGACATGGGAGAACATGCAAAACTCCACACACATGGAGCCATGGTGGGGACTCGCACCCTGGTCCCACAGGTGTGAAGCCACAGTACTAACCACGGTACGGGCCTATTTCATGGGCATATTAAATATGTACACGATTTAGTACATTGTGTGCATGTAATTTAAAAAAATAATGTCCATGGCCCCTCCAAGGCGCTGTGTATATCACTGGGTTATACTGTTATGTCACAGAAAACATTAATTATAGTGCAAACGACAAATAAATAGAATATAAATATTTATGTGTGACAAATGAAGGTGTCCTTTCAGAATTAAGCGTTACGACTAAGACTCCGCATCCTATGGCCCGCCCTGAGAACGTGTCGTAGTTACCTGGACATCGCCAGAACCCTCAGTCTCCCTCAACTTCATGGTGGCCAATTTCAGCAGCTCACTGATACCCAGTAAAAACTGGTTTGATGTCCTTCTCACTGCCTCTAGTACCCAGGGCCGATGAGAGGTCTACAAACACACGTCGTAGCTCGTTTTGGTATAAACCTCCACTACTACACTTATACTCAGCTGTATATGGACACAGGCCCAGACACCTCTGCTGTAACAGTGTTACGTTTGTAGGACTCTCCTTAAGACCTTTCAGGTGCAACTTTCAGAGCCACATTTTGGTTTTGGGACAAGTTTGCTGTACCAGGGCCGAGACCTTTCAGACCTGCATCGTTAGCCAGGGCACCAGTCAGCACAGGGTCTTGACAAGCCAATCAGAGAGCTTTATTTAGAGAACAAAGTGATTTACTCACAATGTAATAGAACTGGTGAAGTGAGCTATGGAGATGCTCCACAATCTGATCCTCCTCCAGCCTGAGAGAGCAGGTCTTACACAGGTAGTAGTACGGACAGGAGTCGTCATCCACGCAGCGACACTCCAGCACAAAATGAAGTCCTGTGACAGCCATGGCACAGGCATTAGTCAGGAGTTCTGTGAGTTATTCAGACTGACCCTGCTTAAAAAAATCCAGAGGAAAAGCAGGAGGGAATTCATTTATTACAAGCTCTAACTGTAAAGCGGCCAATGGTAACTGTGATGCACACTAATAAACAAACAAGTATGCAAATTGTCTTAAATAATGTGTTGGATTCCTTCCACCAAATTTCCTACAAATACAAATCAGCTACATAGTGCCATAACAAATTACTTCCAGATTTTTCTTCTTATTCATAACACTTGTTTCTGATCTCCAAACAAATTTACGATAATACAAAAGAACCTGAGTAAACAACACATTTGATTCATGGAAGAAAAATCTGACCAATACCCATATTATCCATGTGACAAAGTAATTGCCCCCTATATTTTCCAGTGAACCAAATCTAATCGTTAATGGGTTAAAACTAAACTAGACACACCAAAGCTTGATTGTTGCCAGCCCTTTCAGGAGACCTGAAAAAGAAAGTTACTGAAATATATCACTTGTGAAAGGAGTACAAAACTTTCTCAAACCCTTGGATTCCAGTGAACTACTGTGAAAGCCATCATCTCCAAATGGGGGGGGAAAAAAAAACGTCAAACAGTGGTAAATCTGCCCAGGAGTAGCTGGCCTAGCAGAATTACTCCAGGAGTGCATAGAAAGCTTAGAGAAGTCAGAGCAGACCCCAGACAAACATCTAAGGAACTGCAGGTGTCTCTCAGATCAGTTAACGTCTGTGTTTATTCTACAATTAGAAAGACAAAAATGGTGCCCATGGGAGACAAAGAACCACTGCTATTCAAGAGGACTATGAAGGCTCATCTAACATTGAACACACCCTGATTACCAACAGCTTTGGGAGAATGTTCCATGGATTGATGAGTCAAAAGTGGAACTAATTGGAAGACATGGGTCCTGCTACATCTGGCGTAAAGCTAACACAGCTTTCCACACACAGAAGCCGCAGTCAAACATGGTGGAGTAATGTGATGGTGGGGGTGCTTTGCTGCTTCAGGGCCTGGGTGACTCGCCATAATGGAGGTGCAGATGAATTCAGTTGTCCACAGGAAAGTACTGAAGGACAATGTCTGGTCTTCAGTCTGTAACCTGAAGCAAAGTCACTGTTGGGTTATGCAGCAGGACAATGATTCTAAGCACAGCAGCAAATCCACCTCTGAATGGCAGAGAAAAAAAAAATGTTTTCTTGCCAAAGTCTTGACCTGTTGTGGCAGGACCTTAAATAGGCAGTTCACAGTCAAAAACCCTCCAATGTGGCTGAATTAAAGCAATTCTGTAGAGAAGAGTAGGCCAAAATTTATCCAAAGTGATAGACATCTCCTCAGACCACAAGCATTTTATTGCAGTTGTTGTTGCCAAAGATGACACAACCAAGTATTAAGTTTAGGCAGGTAATGGCTTTGTCATATGGGTGATAGTGAATTATTTTCCTTCAATAAATCAAATGATCATTTAAAACCTGTGTGGTGTTTCTCCTTTGTTTTATACAAAATTTGTTTGGAGATTTGATACAAAGTGCGTGCTATATATAAGCAAAATAGAGAGAATTAGGAAGCGGGCAAATACTTGATCACAGAACTGTAGACTTTCCTTCGCATTCACCCCCCACCCAGTGCACCCATTCTCCACAAAGTATAAGCCTACCCACAGTACTTACCCAGCACACCAGGGTCTTCCCTTAAGCTAGACAGACGTTCCTGCAGGGTCCGCTTTCCTAATAAAGCCTTTTGCTGCACACCATCTGCTCCTTTGTGTGTGTGTTTGAAAAAGATTAGTGACAATTAAATGACTTTGCCACCATGGTACCAAGAAGCCTATAGGACAAAAAGTTTTCAGGTATCACAAACACAGTCAAGTGTAGATCCAAACAATGGCCTATACCCATGATAAAGCCCCCCAGACCTGACTTCCAACCTCAGACAGTAACTCAAGGATCAAACATTAGGAGATCACTGCTGGCAGTCCCAAGGTAATAGACATCCTACCAGATAACTCTGGAGGCTTGTTTGGTCCTCCTGGATCTGGGATGGGTACTTTAGAAGACTGCTGCCACTGGACTGATATCTGCGGCTCATCTAAGAGAAAATTGATTATGCAGGTGTTGGAAAAATTAGAACACCAGTGATCGTTAACAGCGAGAATCCTTGCTCAAAGAGGCTGGGAAGAAAGTCTACGTATGCACACATATGGAGTACGCCACAGCACACACTGGCACGTTCACAAAATGCCATCCAGTACACACACCCAGCCTGGGCCTAGAGGTCATCTGGGGCTGGAGTTCACCCTGGAGGTGATCTCTCTGGATCTTCAGCTTCTCCAGGGCTAGGAAGGAAATATGCATAGGCATTCTCACATACAGTGAAAATGATGTACAAAAGCCCACCACCACACCCTAACAAAGAAAAACATTTAAAACAAGCCTACCTGTGTCAAAGGAGGCTGACGCCACCTTCTGGTACAAGGTTCTATCCAGCTTTTTTACCTATTAACACACGTTAAATAATCAGCTTCCAAATGCTACATTTCTTTTACTGCAAGAATGAGCTTGGCTATTGGGGAGAGTTTAACTGAAGAGTGTATGGCAGACAGGATTTACCTTCCAGAATTTACTGTGGTGCCTTATTTAACTACAAATAGATCAAAAAATAAATGCAAGTAATATATGGAGGAATGAAATCACCGGAAAAAGCTGCACGTGAACCACTAATAGTTAAAATGAATAAAGAGTGGCAAAGCAAAGACACTGGGCACAGTCACCTGGGCGCGGCCCATGCCCTCTGTGCTCATCAAAGCCTGCGCAAGCTTCACCAGGTATGTGGTGTTCACCACACCGGACCCCTCATCACAGCCTTTCAGGAGATGGGGATGTTCCAATCTCTGTAGATGAAGACAGAGATGTAAATTCTGCGTAATATTATAAAAAAGGGTACTTTCCATTTGGTGCAATGATTCTCATGGGCTTCTTAAAGCTTTAAAGAAACACACATCACATAATACATTTGAATAAGGTCTTCAATCAAAATTAGAGTCTGATTTGCCATACTTTTGCAAATCAGATGTCAGTAAAGATTCAGAGTAGTAAGTGTCATAGCGTGGGGTAGAGACTCTGCAGGAGTCGTCGGGCCTCTCATACGGCTACATGGCGTCCATTGTGAATACACAAGTGGTAAATGCTTAAAATGCCCCACAATTTTCTCCCACTGGCAAGAGCACCACTTACACTTCGTTGTAATAGCACCCCCTTGTGTATCACAAGTTGAAGCAAGTGCACAAAACCGCCCAAGCTAGCGACTCCCAAATCCATTGCTTTTTTTCATATTACTTGCATTGTCTTCCACAATTGTGCGTGCTTTATTTAGTGGGATTTTCCACTAAATGCTGCTTCTACCTCTCAAAACTTTGTTTTTACAAAGATTGCAAATTGCTGTGGTACTGGTTGTTTCAAGTGTAGAAAACTTTCAGATTGCAAATATGTTAATTTATATACACAAGTCGCATTTGTTGTCACCCTCTTATCTGACGTTCTTGCGCTTCTACTGCAAAGGGAATGTGTATGACATCACAGCAGGCAGAAGTCACCGCGCTCACAGGCAGAAGTCACCGCGCTCACACCCAATGAGTTGCAAACAGACAGAGTAGCAGCGTTAGTGTTCAGCTTGAATGCCGCAAAAAATATCTAAAACAAATGCTGTCGTGCTACTGATTGTACAAATCAATTTAGCAAGAAAAAGGAACAACCTTTTTACAAACTGCTGAAAACTAAATAAGTATCAGACGTGGATCGGTCATGTATGGCCGAAACCCAATCCGTCTAATGGGTCTGGATCAGTGCAGATATTGATATGAATATCAGATCAGTGCATCTCTACAAATAATTATCGATATGATATGAATTATACAACCGAGTAATTTTTTTATCGCGATAACATTTTTGCCCATATTCCCCAGCCCTACCTTCTCTTTATCATCACTATGTGACACTGCTTATTCAATTTTGGTGTCATTTGTCTGAAAATTTGAATGGGTCCAGATATTCAATCTTTCAACATGTCTGCTAAGTTGAAAAAGATCTGTCATACATCTTTATAACGGTTTGTCTGAAAATTAAACCAGGTGTAGATCCATATATTTTTTTTGTGAAGCAGTAATAGGATTTATCAAAGACTCTTTGACTTATATTCACAAAGTTAAATTTCATCTGCTTTCAGCCTCCCCATTGCTGCCACTAAGCAGCATGCTTCAGTTTTGGGATGATCTGCCTCAGAATGTAATTAATTCCAGCGCGCACCCATGCAATGCGTCCATAAAATCTGAGAAAGATCCATCAAAATTTGACATATCTTCTTAACGGAGACAAGTGTCAAAACTGCCTTTGGGATGATCTCTTTCAAAATATAATTAATTTTGTGTGTGTGTGTGTGTGTTTTTAAGCTCTCCCTCCATCTCGCTATGAAATCTATTTTCCAGACTCACCATGTAACAATACTGGTGATGCCAGTGGACAATGTGTCCACAAATGTTGGCCTTTTCTAGCTTTAGGGAACAGCTTAGGCATAAGTAGAAAGTGGGCTCTCTGAAACTGCGACACTCCACGATCTTTCCAAGCCCTACAGAAGGGAGAGCAGAAGCACGCGTAACATGCATAAGGCTCTGTTACACAGGATGAGTCATAAGCAGCAGAAGGGTGGACAAAGCGTTACTCACTGACCAACGACAGGGTGGGCTTTCCCACTCAGGAAGGGCAGCATGAACTTGGCCAGGTGGCTCTCATCCATGGGAGCTCCAGCTGAGAGACAGGATCGGTGATTAGACCCACACCCTTCTGACAGTCTGATCCTGCAATGTTACATTTAAATACATTCACAGAAACCCTTACAGAAAGTTACTGAAAACTGCATTTTGGAGATTTATCTGAAAGAAACCGAAAAAGTTTTTAAGACAAAAGACAAGCAAAATGCTGAGCAGGTATACAGATCATTTCTATGACAAGAAAACCACTAATGTAACTCCATATGTGATGATGACTCTGCTGGTGACTTCAACTGGGCATTTTTTGATAATTAAATTTGAATAAGGAGCTGCAGTGAACAATCCATCTGTTTTCAATAAACTCTTGCTTTTCATGGACCATCTGGGCAATTCAGATAAAATAACTGGCCATTTCCACAGGTTTCACTCACTCTTTTTTATCCGGAGGAACTGGGGGTCCACAACAGGAACTGGGAGGATGAAATGTTTAGAGGTGACCTCCTCTCTGCTGATTACTACAGGAGAGGCACACACAGATGTGAGAAGACAACCACAGTCTTTATAGTCCTAATAGCAGAGTCAATTTTCAGTGTCCACAATGCACATACAGCGATATGATTGCACACAGTTTTTGGGTGAGAAATAAGAACAGAGCAACCAGTTTCACTCACCTTTCTTCATATCAAATTTTCCAAGATGCTGGGCTAGCATTGCCCAGCCCCCTGGACCAAAGGCTTCCCTCTCTGAATCACTGGCTGGAACAGAACACAAAATTTGGACATGGAAGCATAAATAATAATCTTAAGCACACTTGTGGCAATGAGGTACAATGCAGGGAATAGAAGTTACTGTACAGCGACACTACACTCACCCATCTTTACATCTTCTGCAGGTCCTGGTAATGTCTTCCTCACTACAGGCATGTGTGGATCTTTGGTTTGTACATTTTCAGCCCAGTCTTCTGCAGGTGGGCGTGTCACTTGACCTCGTACTGGTGAAAGTGCTGGGTTTTGCATCTTAGCACTGCTCACTTCAGCTAAAGAAGTCAGATTAAAGCTGTTACCATTTTTCGCAACATCACACAGCACTTAAATAATGACATGTAGTGGAAAGCTTTGACCAGAAGACTCCGCTGGGTGAAAACATCTCCTCACCTCTTTGGGTAGCTGCAGGTAGAGCTCTCTCCTCCACCTTCATCTGTCCCTGGAGTGTGTCTGTCAAACAATCCCAAAAGCATTCGATCACACACACAAATGCAGTTATTTAAAAAATAAAATTAAAAAGCTTTATAATGAGCGGTACCATAATAAACAGTCACCTGCTGTCTTCTTTGGGTCCCCAGCATCATGGAGGTAATCTTGGTTCTTCAAGATAATCTGTAGTTTATTCATAGCTGGGAGTGATCAAGCAGACACAGCTAAAACACAAACTGACCAAGGATAACTGATCATAAGAATTCATACCAAATTCCTAAGGCATCCCAGAATTACCTTCCCTGGTAGAAATTTTCTGTAGCTTCTGGTAGGTGGGTAGGTCGAGCTTTATCACCTGGTAAACAGTTGCAAGTTGTTTCAGAGAATTTCAAAAAACCTTAAATGAAATATGAATGATACATATGCAAATGGCAAATAAACTAGGAGTACAGATACACTGAAATGCCTCTTTTCGTATATCTCATGATCTTGCTCTTGAGATTGAGTACATCCATGGCCACTGTATTAGGTACACCTTGGCAGTATGGGGTTGGACCCTCTTTTGCATTCAAAACTGCTTTAATTCTTTGCGATATAGATTCAACAAGGTGACTGAAACATTCCTCAGATTTTGGTCAATGTTAACATGACACCATCATGCAGTTTTTGCAGATCTGGCAGCTGCACCTTCATGATGCTAATCTCCTGTTCCACCACATCCCATAGGTGCTCTATTGGATTGAGATCAAGCGACTGTGGAGGCCATTTGAATATTCATTGTTATGTTTGTTTAAGAAACCAATCAGATTATATGAGCTTTGTGACTTGTCGCATTATGCTGCTGGAAGTAGCCATTGGAAGCTGTGCACACTGTGGTCATAAAGGGACAGAAAATACTCAGGTAGGTTGCGGCATTTAAACGATGCTCAGTTGGTACTAAGATGCCCAAAGCTGCCAAGAAAATATCCCCTCACACCATTACACCACCAACCTGAACTGTCACAGCAGAAATTGAGACTCATCTGACCAGGCAAGGTTTTTCCAATCTTCCATTGTCCAATTTTGGTCAGCCTCTACTGGCTGGTGTCTCAGTTCCCTGTTACCTTACAGGAGTAGGTATCATTCTGTTCGAAATTTAGTGTTACGCCCCTAAGTCTTCGGTGGGCTCCCAATGTTTCAGACTGACGAAGCCTTCTACTGCTACTAAATCTGTAACTGCGCTTAACGGTGCCACTGGGCCTCATTCAGAGCCTATTCATTGGACCGATACGGAGGAGCTAATTTCACTATTGCACTATTGCCAGGGCATTTTATATGCTGTTGCCCCTTTTAAAATTCGTCCATCTAAAGTCAAAATCAATGCCGTTGCTGAATAGAGAGATGGTCATCTATGAAAATCCCAGAAGATCAGCAGTTTCTGAAATATTCATAACAGCTTGTCTGGTGCCAACAACCAGGCCACATTCAAAAGTAACTTAAATCACATTTGTTCCCCATTCTGCTGTTTGATGTGAACAAGTTCCTGATCTGTAGCTGCGTGATTTTATACATCGTACTGCTGAACAACTGTACCTAATGAAGTGGCCAGTGAGTGTATTCAGTTGAGAGCAAAGCTTGGGGTCCAAGAACAGAGTCATTTATCCGATGCCCCTAGAACGTATTGGGGGGGCAGAATAGGCCTACACATTTACAGATACGGATTGATTTATAACCTTACAAAGACCCATGCCATATTCCTGTGAGTTACCAGAGTATCTCCCATGCTCTCAGTCCTACACAGCTCCTTGGCAATGGAACGAAGGATAATTGGCTTGATGGGTTTTACCCCAACTCCAAACTTCTCCATGAGGTGAGGGTACTGTGATCTCTGCAAAGATAATACCAAACAATGATTTCAGTCTCCTCCACTGCTAAATAATCCTATCATTTCATTATCAGTTCAGACAGTCAGTGATAACATGGAAGTGGTAGAAACACAGTGCTTACTAATGTAGAGCCACAGAAAAAATTACAAGGTTCCATGCATCTTAAGCCAGTAACTATATCCATTTGACTCACAATATAAGAGCAGCAGTGAGAGTTGCTCTGAACATGGTTGAAGACCTCACAGAAGGAGAATCTGGCACGGCAGACGTTGCAGACATAAAAAGGAGGCAACTTAGCAGCTTGGCATTCAACCACAGCTCTCAAACCTAAAGAGAACCACAACCTTAGCGGTACAAAGAACAAGCAATCACTGTATCTACAAAACACACAAAAAAGGCGAAGTGAGAAAATCTAAAATTCTCCACAGGTGTAAATGGCTACTGATGTTCATAAGTACTGGAGCAGACATACTGGATACTGAATGAGAGCTACAGGTCAGTCAGAATACAAGTAGTAAAAAAGCTTAGAGGTTCCTGGGATAAAAGAAAAACTAACCAACAATCCTTTTTGTCTGTTTGCCACTCAGGTATTTGGAGGCAAAAGCTGATCGGAGAGACTGTCTGCATGGACCCGTTTTGGGCCAAGTGCCTTCTGCTAGAATGGAAATGATTGGAAAGGATAAGCCAGAGTTAGAAATGCATAGGCAGAAAAAAAAAAAAGTTATATTAAAATGATCAACAACTTCTGCCGGCTCCTCCTCAAAATTCAGTGTTTAAGAATAATATTTACTATGTGAAGTCTCTTGCTTGCATGGGGACACAAATTTTAATGCAGAAACTTAGTTAAGAAGCACTAAACCAAAACACATCTATATTCAGCCAAATAACCAATGGACAGTGGCCACATGTTACTCAGGAATAACAAACCACATATGTATCTGTTCATGACAGTAAGCATCCTGTAAGCAGAGCCTGGTTTAGGTTTATGACGTAAAGATGATGCTTCTGATGCTATTCTCTACAATGGATATAAACAGGTGTACACACCCATGTTAGATTGCAAGGTTTTTGTGATGTAAGAAAATGAAACAGTAAATCGTTTCAAAACTGTTCCCTCCTTTAATGTGACCTATAAGCTGAAAAGCAAACTGATCAACAAATTGAAAACAAATGTGTTGGGGGGAAAATAAAATTAAAAAAAATAAAATAAATAAATACAATAAGCTGGTTGCATAAGTGTGCACATCCTTAAACTAACCCTTTGTTAAAGTACCTTTGTGTTTAATTGTACCATTCAGTCTTTTTGGTTAGAAGTCTATCAGTATGCCAGATATTGACTTGACAATATTTGCCCTGTCTTCCATGCAAAAGTGCTCCAAAATCTGTGAGATTGAGGGCATCTCTTATGCACAGCCCTCTTCAAGTCACCCCACAGATTTTCAGTTGAATTTAGGTCTGGGCACTGGCTGCACCTTTCCAAAGCTTTCATTTTCTTCTGATGAAGCCATTCTTTTGTTGATTTGGATGTATGTTTGGCGTCATTGTCGTGCTGAAAGGTGAAATTCATCTTCAGCTTTTGGGCCAAAATTGATTGATATTTGGAATTGTTCATAATTCCCTCCACTTTGACTAATGCCCCAGTTCCAGTACGAGAAACACCCCAAAGCATAATGCTGACTCCACCAAGCTTCACCATGGGTATGGTGTTCTTTTGGTGATCCACAGTGTTTTTGCACCAAACATACCGTTTGGAATTGTAGACAAAAAGTTAAACATTGGTTTCATCAGACCAGAACACATTTTCCCAGATGCTTTTGGGAGACTTGACGTATTTGTTTGCAAATTTAGCCAGACCTGGATGTTTTTCTTTGTAAGAAAAGACGTCCGTCTCACGCCCCAACCCCACAGTGCAGACATATAGAGAATATAGGAGATTGTTCTCACATGTAGTACACAACTGGTACTCGCCAGAAATTCCCACAACTCCTTCAGTGTTGCTGTAGGCCTCTTGGCCGCCTTCCTGACTAGTTTTCCCATCTTGTATTTCCATCAATTTTGGAGGGACGTCCAGTTCTGGGTAATGTCACTGTTGTCCCATATTTTCTCCACTCCTTGATGACCGTCTTCACTGTATTCCATAGGATATCTAATACTGTGGAATTGTTTTTGTACCCTTCTCCTGACTGATACCTTTCAACAATGACAGCATTTCCCCTACCGTTATATTAGGGGGGGGTGCCCCCCCCCCCAAGCTGTAAACATAGGGGAAACACTGAATGAGAATCCCTTTGGTGCTTTCTAAACTTTCTGCAAGCCATGACTGACGAAGTAAATATCAGGAAAATCCTACTAGGAGAGCTGAACTTTATTTGGGGTTAATCAGAATCACTTTAATTGATGGCAGGTGTGCACCCAAAAAATCAAAAGGTGCTTCAACAAAGAATTAGTTTATGGGTGTGCAAACCTATGCAGTTTAATGTAATATTTTATATTTCCCTCCTAACAGATTTGTTTGTTTTTCAATTGAATTGTACAGGTTATAGGTCACATTAAAAGGCTGGAAAAGTTTTGAAATAATTTATCACGGTCGGTTTTAAAGTCATGGTTCTGTACGTTTTCAGTATAGCAGGGGTAGGGGGAAGAAAGAAAAAAAAAAGTGGTTTACTGAACAAAGTATGACTGTTTTTCTTATATAAAAAGCCCCTGTCAACCTACTAATAAATATTCACTTCATATTTTGTTTTCCTTTTCTCTCAAGTAAATAAAAATGTTCATTAAATATCGAAATATCCATTAAGATGCACATTTAGAAAATTAACGGTACTTTATCTGTATATTGTACACACACACATATATATACATACATACATGCTTTTTTCGTGTTAACCTAAAAGTCCCTCACTGCAGCACAATGAATCCCTTACAACAGATATATAGGGGTCATACAAGGCCTGTGCAACAGACAGGATGCTATACTTAGATGTGAAGGACACAGAACAGGATAAAGGAAGTTAGCAAGCAGGTTAATCGGCAGCAGGCGGTGTTCACCAGCCGCAGGCTCTGTTCTGTTAGTCGTCCCATAGGATGGACATGAGTTCTGCTGAACAGCTACAGAAAGATCCCTCAGTACGGTTAAGATTTTTAGGTCATATACCAAACTTGTACAGCAGGTTCAGCAGACACGAGTCAGACAGAAGCTGTCCTCGCACCCTCCTTACTTAACCATATTACCATCCTAAATCTCCATCACTACCACCATGGAAGGGACTCACCCAAGTGGCTGTCAGCACTCCCAGAGTGTGAAGCAGGTACCTGATGGATTACATGATGCTCCACATGTTCCTCTTTCACAATGACTGCTGGGTCAGAGGGGAGACACCATTGTAGTTATGAAACATTCAGTTCAGTCAGACTTTCAAAAGGAAACCTGCATTACATCCAGCTACAGGCAGGTGAAAAAGTAAAAGCAAAATGCTGATAGCGGATAAAGGGCCAAATTCATTTCCATTATTTCCAACCTGATCAAAGACTTGAGGGGTATCGGCTTCTGAACCTCACTGGGTTCAGTATCGGTGTCTGAAAAGGCTGTGGCTTAATGCATTGCCACACCCACCATATGACAAACCACTTTGCGGATGCGAACCTGAGTGCAGCCATGCAGCGGCGATACCGCAGCACCGCACCAGTCCAAATGGACCATTGAGCTTTTTTTTTTTTTTTCTGGTGGCTGAAATGCCACCAACCCCCAAGATATTCCCTGTAAGTTGGAGGACCTCCTCAAAGGGCTGGATGTAGATTAATGTCATACCCACGACGAAGCAATTGCAGGTTAAGGGCCTTGCTCAAGGGCCCAATGGAGTAAAATCACTCCAGGCATTCACGGGATTTGAACCAGCAACCTTCCCGTTTCTGGCATAGATCCCTAGCCTCAGTGCCACCACTCCGCCCATCAGGAATAAAATTCAATTCTAATAAAACAGCTTGCTGATGTAACTTATGGTTACTATGTTACTCACCTTCATGCTCTTTTTTTATTGGTAGATTTTTAACAGATGTTTTTGGGCCTGCCCACCCATGCATCTGGTCTGGAAATATAAAGGGGGTATTTATTGAAAATAGGGTGTGAATCGGCATTGTACAAAAGCTCAAGGACAAGCAGTGAGGTGGAAAACTTACATTTGTCAGAAGACGGCAGAAGCACTAGTTCAAAACCAGCCTCCCCTTTTTTCATTATCTTCCAAACAAAAGGGGGCAACAAGACTGAGCACTCAAACAGGCACAATTTCTATGCAACTGCACACACATTCACTGAATTAGAATACATTACTTTACTACAGTACTCAAAGTTCACCAGGGCAACATTGTTTGTTAACTGGCTTAAACTGAAATTTAGGCACAAGTCACATTACCAGTGTAACCAGTGAAGGCTCAGACCTCACAAAACCTGACAATTCTGCAGGTATTGTAGAAAACATTTTCAGCTGCATAAATGACTAGATTGAAGTACTCGTAGTTCACCTGGTTTGTGGGTAATTTAAAGCTTATGCTGTCTTTTTGTTTAGACAAAGCCTTACAGTCATTCAAAATTAAACAAAACAGCTGTGGGTTTCTGAAAATGTCTTTCCTTTGTCTTGATGCATTGGGCAAGTGTTATATAAATTAAATCAAAAAGTGAACCTGTGGATTACCTGGATGTCCCCTAGCCCCTCTTTCGTCTCTAGGTATTTAGCCTTCTCCTCGAGTGCATCCTGATACTCTGAGAAATCTGGGTCATCCTTCCAGCCATTGATCAGTTTAGGATGTAGAGATTTCTTTAGAGAAAAAGCAGCAGATGCAGCAATGAAACCAACTGCTTTTCTCAGGAAGAATTTTAAAGTATACGATAGTTCTGGATATTATTGCATATTTTTTTTCTATGATCACAATATTCAATTTTCCTAAATTTTGAAAATATAATATATAACCCCCTGACAAATGAAATGATTAAATTAGCACTGTGATTTACCAATCAAGCTTAAACATTTTCAGACTTCCCAGGGACACTGTATAGATGATGTGAGGCCTACTTCATTTTTAAACGAACTTCACCATAACTGAAGCAGTGTCACTTTGTGGCTGTCCTTTAATGTGCCACCACTGAAAAATGTGGTGAACATGATTCGTGAGAGAAGTCAAATATAGCGGGGCTTTTAATAATATCTGTCATGTATTTTCTTTGCCAAATTCTAGGCTAATTATGCAAGTTTAGAGGAGGTTGAGTGCATTATTGTATTCTGTATATTTAGCGATTACAACTTGACTATCCTGCCTCACAAGCATATAAAAGCACTTGAAGTGCCCGTAGAGACTCCTTTTTTTAATCTAGTGCCAGGTAATCAATGCAAATGGACGTGATTCAATGCCATGGATGTCAACAATGGGTCCCTATGGGACTGTCGCCACTGTTTTCTCTACCGTTCTGCTACACGTAACGCAGCGTAAGCACACTGCGACAGTAATCAACCCTGAGCAGTACATAGTCGTGTGGATTAAATGAAGCCTCGAAGCAAAGAATTTGCATTGAAGATTTTCTGTAATCGAGTTATTCGAGTTACACAAATCGTTGCAGCCCTACTCCCATCCATTAACTAGGGGACTGGACCTATACTCAATTCACAAAGGGCAATCAATCCAAATTTTAAACATAATTATGCACTCTAGTAAAACTGCACCCCAACTTCCCTGAGTGGGAAACAAAGGAGATCATCATCAAGGTAAGTAAGATTACAACAAACCTATAACAGCAATCTTTGACAATATCACACATGAAAGAGTAAGTAGTCTTAAATTCCATCCAACTTACAATGTAATTGTACCGATGTTCTGCACCAATCAGGTGCCCAACAATAAACCCCTGTGGTATCCGTGTTGCACAAGCCTCACACATCATGTAGGGAGCCTGGTTATCTTCATGGTACTCCACAATAGCTCTAAGACCTGCAGAGGATACATGTCATTAGGTTCACATTCTAGAAGTGCCAAAACGTCTGACAGAACACCAAACCATACGTTATGTAGCTCATCCCTTGCAACAAATGAACTACCTTTGCTTACATGACTACATAATGCATGTTTGAGTGTACAAGAACAACACTAAGTCTAAGTAAGGGAAAATGAATTAATATGCAGAATACAACATTGCGATTTTATGACATGCTCGATAATCACCGGGGCTTTAGATAATTGGCGAAACATTTGACAGGACGCCAGCTGTAATATTGTGCAGCCCAAGTATTAACCAAAATGGCTTCAGCAGCATGTTGTAAGGGCAAATGTAACTCAAAACAGGAATCCACTAGGAAGATGCTAACAATCTCTGATGCTTTTTTACATAGAATATCCATCTGCAGTACCAGGGATGGATCTTGGCAATGGCAAGATGGGAAACTGCCCAGGCCAGAATCTTCTGAGGGGGCGCTGCCATTTAATAGTTTTTACCAATCACCACTGGGGGGGGGGGGTAAAGATGCAGTGATTATTAAGGTGGCAATTCAACTGCATCGATCTGTAGCATCAGGATCAGTTAATGGATTTTAATCCTCCTTAAAAGGTAGTCCTACATCTGGAATGGATGCTCTCGTGTGTTGTCAGCTGACACGCAAAGCAGTAGCATCTGTGTGCAAATTTCCAAAACAAAGGATAGCAGGGGAAGGCTCATTGATATTCATAAAGGAAGCACTATGGTGATCTTTGTGCTACAATGATGATCCTTGCACTGCATTGCCTTTAGGAAACACCTCTTTTTAATCCATTCTTTTTGCTAGCTAGGTTAGCTACACACAAAGTAGCTAACTAGCTAGCCAAGTAAAAAGTAATGCATGATAGTTAGCATATCTGAATCCCAATACAAATTACAAATGAAATACGTCATATGCACTTACAATTATTTCCTTTTCTTTTCTTCTTACAAAACAGATGA
>JAODJU010000138.1:23053397-23080913 GCA_026776725.1 Gnathonemus echidnorhynchus | reverse complement strand
CTCAGTATACAGTATACTCAGTGTACCATTGTTTATTGGGGCTCAGTATACAGTATACTCAGTGTACCATTGTTTATAGGGGCTCAGTATACAGTATACTCAGTGTACCATTGTTTATGGCGGCTCAGTATACAGTATACTCAGTGTACCATTGTTTATAGGGGCTCAGTATACAGTATACTCAGTGTACCATTGTTCATGGCGGCTCAGTATACAGTATACTCAAAAGTTGATTATTTGAACTCATACTGGATACTGAACTTAAGATTCTAAGATTAGAACTTAGATTCAGGGGAACAGTTATAGTTATTGTATTCAGCTGCTTTTGGTATTTTGCTTTTGGATTAGCTGGCACTGTAGAACCATGACAAAAGGTTGAAGAGTCAGTTATGTGGTTCTCGTTCATGAGAAGTGGACCTTGTAATGTTGCCACTCAATAAACTACACTCCAACCAAATCGCTAGGGCTGCCAGAAACCAAAGGTCTGGTGTGGAACAGCTCAGTATGAAAGAGGAAGTAACAGTAATTTGCAGAATATGCTGCTGTTGGCTCTGAATTGTTAGTTAGGCACTTTTAGGTAAATAAGAAGATACGAAATGGTGGAAGAGGCAGCAGTAAACACATGATTCTGCATCCCGTTCACCTCTGTAGGGTGCTGGTGGGCGCCCCCAAGGCAAACTCAACCTTCAGTGGCTCTGTGCGGAGCCCGGGAGCCGTCTACAAATGCCGAATACACAGCAACCCCGACCGCCGCTGCACAGAGATGGACCTGGGCAGAGGTGGGTGAGGTGCAGGGTGGGGTTTGGGCTGAACATGTGGCAGGACCTGGCCTGCATGTGAGGAGGCCACACTGCCTTTTTATAACAAGCAACCTGTAAATCTGCATTCTTTGTATTTACTATCAACATGTTTTTAATTATACTTTAACACATTGGGGCTGGGCGGTATAGTATATACACAAAATTAATGTCCAAATCCTCGGCTTTATATGCACATTCTGGCACACAGTAAGAAAAACTATGCTTACATGTTAAGTATTGCTATAGTTTTAGTGTCCTCTGACCCAAACAGATTGAATTTATGATGGACTTTTTGCATTTGTTTTATTATTTTTTAAAACATTCGCTCTTACATAGTGACACACAATCTTACAAACACGCATTCACACACACCCATGAAAGAATACATCTGTCATGTCTAAACTGGATTGGATCTGCAATGAAACTCTGTGTACCGTATCTGTATATTTATAGACATCATCTTAGAAGTGAAAAGAGGATGCATTAGGAAAGAGTGTATGTGGACTGTCAGATAGAACATTCTGGAACCATTGCTTGGATCTCACATATCAATGGATTGCATTTTACATTTCACTTACTGTTGCCAAGTGAAACTATCTACCAGTCATACAGTCTAATTATATAAAAAAATAGCGCTTTACAGTTTTCAAACATTGGATTCAGATTTGCAGTAACACGATGGTACATCCTTGTGCAAAAAAATCCTTGTAGTAATTTTGATATAAATGTATAATGTTTTTGCTAATATTTTCCAAGGAATGGTGCCAAAGAGCAGTCATCCTCCATTCCTTGCAACATAATGCAGCCTTTTATAACGTTAGAGAAAGAAGGGAAAGAGAAGCCGATGTTCATATGACTTTAGTGCACGTCCCTGCTAACTGTGTGTTATCAGCACAACAGACACTGTTAACCGTCATTATTACAGGGATCAGCCTTTCCTTTACTAGAGCTGCACTAGATCACTGCCCGAGCTCACTTAACCCAATATCTGGTCTGTATTAGAGTAGATTGGAAGGACTCTGTCATGCCAAGAGTTAAAGCGTAAAGCTGTGATATGTTTATAGATTTTGTACAGTTAAGCAATGGCTTGATTGTTTTGTTAGTCTGTCTTTTTAGTTGAGTTAAAAAGCAAGAAATAATAATTTTAATGTTAAAGATGAAGGATTACTTTTAGTAACTTAGCTATCTTTCAGTACAGTTAAAGGTGATGTCTTGATACAGTTTGAAAGGGTTTCATTGTGTCTGCAGTTTTAGTACCGCTGAAGGTGAAGGTGGCATTATGTGTGTAATTGTGTAGTGTTATTGAGGTTAAAGTTGAGCGTTGGTTCTCGTTATAGTTTTTCATACAGTTAAGGGTAACAGATTGATTCGATTTCCATTACATGAGATCTATGATCTTTAGACAAGGAAGCCTTGATACTAAAGTATAATCCCAGTGAGTCACATAAACCCCAAAGATTTGGGTAAATGTCTTATTGGACAATAAAGTGATGGAGAGGACTGTCTTACCCAATGTTAGCTCTGGCGAGGGGATCCTGAGGTGAAGCTCCACCGAGTCACCAAAGAGGCGCCGTCGCATGTGCAGCAGCCTGCGTTGTGCGTCTGGAGCATCGGTGGCTGGGGGTCAGTAGCTGCTGCTGGTACCTTAGAGGAGAAGGAAAATGAAAGTCTAATGGCTATATTGTCAGAATTCACAATTAATATTGCTTATTTAATTTTTTAAATAGTAAATCTCATAAGTCTGTACTGGATAAGTGATTAGAAGATGGATGATGCATGGATGGATGGATGGATGGATGATGGATGGAAGGAAGTTTCATAGCTTGGAATGCATACAGAGACAAGTGCGTAGCAGCTTTGTGGCTGTTCTAGGCAGGAGTCATCTACCTCACAGTGAAAAGGGGTTTTTGTTTCAACAATAACTAAAAAGACACAATGATCCTACATAGATTCATGTAAGTGAATCTGGAACCAGAATTTTGCTTATATAATTAGATCAGGTAACTAGTAGACAGTTTTACTTGGCGACTGTAGGTAAAAGGTTAAGTGAAAGCCACTATGAATAACATATCCATGGAAGATATTTAACACTCTATATAAAAGAAATAATTATGATGTCTGTAAAACTGATAAACTAACTCAGTCTTTGCGGTGGTTTTCTCTGTACTGCTACCAAAATAATCCCAGAAGTAAGTCTTTGTTTCTGAAAGACACACAAAATGTCTGCAAGATGTCCGGACAAAAGTTCCAAAGAGTTTTTGAAGGAATCACAGCACACAGCAAGTTCACTTTCACTAAATCACTCCAGCGAGTTGCCCTCCTTTTTGAGACTGATTTCCTCCTTGACATGCCAGGCAGTACACGCTCCCTGAATGCCTGTGCCCTTATCCATCAGTAGATACCGTCCAGTGCCAGAATAAATTCCCCTCTAAAACCTTGTCATTTGTTGACTCCACAGATGGTGAGAGCATCAAGTTTCACTGATCAAAAGAAAACAGGACCTAACATAAGCATGGCCCAGTTCAGATAAACACTGAATACTTCCTGTGGCAGGGGCTAGAGAACAGGCAGACCTTGATGTTTCCACAAGGGTGGTAAATGCTGGAAGGCCATGAGGGACCTCTTTGTGAGGTATAGGGACTCCTTGTAGGGTTGTATGTATCCATGATTGTGTCTGTTAGTGTATGTGTCAATGTGTATAATCTGGTATATATACATACATCTACATGTATGATCATGTATGTGCGCGACTCCTTGTAGGGGTGTATGAATCTATGATTGTGTCTGTTAGTGCATGTGTCATTGTGTATAATCTGGTATATATATACATACATCTACATGTATGATCATGTATGTGCGTGACTCCTTGTAGGGTTGTATGTATCCATGATTGTGTCTGTTAGTGCATGTGTCATTGTGTATAATCTGGTGTATATACATACATCTACATGTATGATTGTGGATGAGCATGTGTGTTTATATGTCAGTATAAAAGTCCACACTGGTTCCACGGAATGGTTCAGTTATTTTACATTTGGTAATATCCTTTGACATATACAGTTTTCCCCTCTGGGTTCGTGAGCTCCGCCCCCCCACGTGCCAGTCGTCAGCTGAAGCCTGAAGAACACACGAGCTGAGTTCACAAGCACCACACGAATCCTGACCATCTCATTCTCAATGATTTTCCATGGGGACATACTTGGCTGTCGGCCACATCCTACATGTTTGACCACCAGCCATCTGACATATTCTCAAAAGGCAAACTAGCCATGGAGATGAGCTTGCCAAGCCTCCGGGGGGGGGGGCGATATGATTCCCACCTCTCAGCTGAGGAAGTCCTTCCTGAGCGGAACTGATTATTTGTGTGAATGGAAGAAATTAAGCATTTTTGCTGATCCAGGATGGCTTAGACCAAAATGGACCTCAGAGAATATAAAAGAACCATTTTAGTCGGAGCCTGTTCATGGTTCTTTTGTGGAATGATCAAGAAATGTGAAAAACATGCTGATGAGAATAAGTGTACATTAAGTGTGGGCAGAACAGAGACAGTAGCCGTTAGAGGAAGTGGACTGCAAGTAATTACCTAAATTAAGCTAAAGTAATTACCATTTAGAAGAGAAAAGAGAAGCTTTCAGCCCTCTGCTGTTTACACCAGTCATCCATGAATGCTCAGCAAAGCAAAACTCCACATCATCAAATTTGCGGACGACACGACAGTGGTGGGCCTGACTGGAGAAAGTGGCAAGACTTGCTGCCAGCTGTAAGTGCAATAATCTCTCTCTTAATGTCGATAAGACAAATGAGGTGAGGACTGACTTCAGGAAAACAAACACTGTCCATCCGCCTCTCAGCACTGACAGCACCGCTGTAGAGAGCATCAAAAGCACCAGTTTCCTGGGTGTCCTCATCACGGACAGCATCACTTGGTCCCTAAATACAGCCTCCCCTGCCCAAGAGATTGCAGCGGCATCTACACTTTTTAAAGAAACTAAAGAGAGCGAGGTACCCCCTTCCGATCTATAGGGGAACTTTTGAAAACCTGCTGTCCAGCTGCATCATTGTCTGGTACAGGAACTGTAAGGTTTCACACTGCAACACACTGCAGCGGATAGTGAGAAAGTCACTGGGGTGCCTCTGCCTCCCCGAGACCCATTTACCACAAGCGCTGCCTTCGCAGAGGTAACAGCAGCATGGAGGACCAATTCCACCCACTACATGGACTTTTTTCCTCTCTTGCTGTCTGGCAAATATCTTGGTCTAGACTTTTACTCTCTGGACCTGAATTACCCACCTCTATGAGATGATGTCATTTCTTAAGTTCTTCACTCCATCCTTTTCCACCTGGATGTCGGAAGGGGGGCGGACTATATGAGGCTGCTATTTATTGACTACAGGACCACCGGCAACACCATAGTACCCCCTAGGCTGGTCACCAAACTGGAAGACCTGGGACTGAGCTCGTCCCCCTGTTACCGGGTTCTCAGCTTCCTGACTGGTAGACCACAGGGGTGAAGGTCAATAGCTGCACCTCCAACGCCCTCATCCTCATGACTGGAGCCTCATCCAGATGTGTCCTGAGACCTCTGCTTTACTCCCTCTAAACACATAACTGATGTTTGTAGTTGGCATGGTGGTGGTAGGTGTGATCTCTAACGAGAATGAGACTGCATGTCTGGATGAGGTGGAGGAGCTTGAATCTTGTCTTGAATCTTGAATTTTGAATCTTGAACCTGCTATGAACCACAAGCTAATGTGAGGACTTGATCAGCAGTTACAGGAAATTCTGGGTTGAAGTCAGCGAAGCTGATGGAGTGAAGACAGTGAAGCTTTACTCATTCATGATAGCACTGTGCCAGAATTGCGCATATCAGTCCCTTAACAAAAGCAAATATAATATATTATATTGGCAAATATATTGGCAGTACCAAATGTGAATAACATAATTTCAGTAACCCATGTTTAAATTGATGTTTAGAAATGGTTTTTTTAACTCTCACTGCAATATTAAAATTGCCACCTTGAACAATTGTGATTTGTAATGGAATTGATTTCCCCCCCACCCCTAAGAGGTGTTCTGTACTGTTCAGGTGTTATGTACTTCAGAGCAGTAGGTTTGTTTACACCAGCATCACCACAAACACGTGAGTAATGCATTGCGCTACGATGTTGCGACAGCTATGACATCACTAGTCAATAAGAAATTTTCAACTCCATTACAATCATATGGGGTTGGCGCCATATATGTGGTCTATCGTCGATCAAAATGTGGTTAAAATCTGGACTGTAATGCGGTTCTACAGATAATTATAAAGATTTTTTTTCACACCATTGTAGCAAAGACCACTAAAGAGAGACCTCTGGAGAAACAGTTTGGCTACAAAATTAGGCTGCAGTTCCTGTCCAGGTGTTCAGTTCTTACCCCCTGAGATGTGAGCGCCTAAACACTTTGGAAATAAAATCTGGAATGCTATTCTGTGTAAGCTAATGCTCATTCCTTGATCTGTAGGGAACAAAAGGGAAGCCTGTGGGAAGACTTGCCAAGAGGACCGGGAGGATGAGTGGATGGGAATTAGCTTGGCCCGGCAGGACAAACCCAATGGAAGAGTGCTGGTGAGCTACAGCCCCCCACCCCGGTGAATATGTCTGTATTAATGTGTATGGGCCTCTTCCACAGCACAGCCCTCCTCGGAGCGTCACAATGTAACTGTTAAGTTCTCCCCAAATGAGCTTGATGGGCCGAACGACCCCCTCTCATTTGTAAATCTCTTATGTTCTTATGTTCTTATGCTGGAAAGGCACCCTACCTTTGGTCTTTCCACATAGATGCAGAACGATGGATGTGAATATCAATACACATTAGCATTTTTTTCAGTGAGAGCGACAAGTCTGGGCAGACCCCTTGTTATTTTTCGGGGAGCTTTTCATGGTTTATTTTAGGTGCAGCTGAGCGTTACACTAGTGGTCAAAACTGTGGAACCACCTAGCAGTTTCAGCATTACACTTTAAAAATTATTACACAAATATTGGCGGTGATGTTTATAAATAAACAATGTTACAAAAATCATACATTGGACAGTTAAATAAGTAACTGGAGCAGTTACGTTTGAACAGTTGAATAAAGTTCTTCAGTCTCTAAAAATTGGAAGTGTTTCCACAATTTTGGGAAAAAGTGTATATTCCACCTGATTTTAAACAATAAACCTTTTCACTCCGCTTTGTTGGTCTTTATTTGTTAGCCGTTAGGTTGCTGGAGTGTGGCTGATGGCATGATTAGGGGTCTGTGCTAACTCTTCTGATTGCTGGTGGAGAGCAGACAGCTATGTTCCCATGTGGTTTGCAGGAAGTGAGCTTGGAGCCCTGGAGCAGTGACTGGGTCCAGCACGTCTTCCTTGATGGCTGCAGCTCCAGCCAGAGCATTAAGTTTGTCTCATTGTTCAGTTCAGCTAATTGCACAAACCATGCTCAGTCAGATTATAATCATGAATTCCCCCCATTTGTGTGTTATGTGGCCAGTCTGGCAGAAATACCAGGTTTTTAGGTTTCCTTTTTAACTTGCTAGTGATGAGCTACCCAGAGGTTGGAGCAGATTCTGGATCAGCCAATATCCTCTTTGTGCTACTTTCAGGCATCTGGCACCCTGTTTCTTGGACATCCTGTGGACTCCGCCTCTTCGATCTTAGCATTTGACGCACAGACCCGGGAAATTAAACATTCTTTTTATCCTTGGCCAGATGGGTCTACAGGATTCCTGAAGGAAAGACGAGGAATCTGGTCCATGATGCTTATGGTCAAGCCAGAAGTTGTAACCCACGTCTCATCTATACATGACTATTCATAGTTTATCATTGGCTTCATGACAGTGCTGTAGAATGACCAGTGGTGTTGTGCTGTTGTTGCGAAAACATTAGCAAAATGTTCTCTATTGTCTGTTTTAACACTAATAACTTTCTGGACAATATGTAATCTGCCTTGTTCCCACAATTCCCACCTTATCTGGTTCTTGGTTGAGCTGTATGGCGATGTGTTGGATTTGTTTCTTTTTCTTGTCATTCTGTATCATTCACCAAACATTTGCAACAGGATTGTCTCTAGTTGAGTGGATGTGAGCCAGCTGGATTTTACCTCTATGTTGTTTCCATACCACAGCTTATTCAGTCTGGGGACTCAGTCTGCGACTGTAGAAAAGAGCAGTTTTGCTTCAGGCAGTTTTGGAAACGGTCTCATGCAGATTCTCTTACTAAAAGAGTAGCAGACCTCATTTTTATGTCAGTCATGACACGGATCTGCTAGAAGAGAATAGTATTCTGAAGGATGACTGTCCGTGTGGGGCAGCATGGTGGTGCAGTGGTTAATACTGTTGCCCCACACCTCTGGGATCTGGGTTCGAGTTTCTGCCAGGGTTCCATGTCTGTGGAGTTTGCATGTTCTCCCTGTGTCATCATGGGGTTTCCTCTAGGTGCTCTGGTTTCCCCCCACATTCCAAAAACATGCTGAAGCTGATTGGAGTTGTCAAATTGTCCATAGATGTGAATGGTGTGTGACTGTGCCCAGTGATTGGTTGGTGCCTCATCCTGGCTTGTTCCCTGCCTTTGTGTGCACAGTCTCTGGGCCCCCTGCAACCCTGAATAGGACAAGCAGTTACAGGAAGTGGATGGATTGTCTGTCTGGTGGACATATTTGTTTTATTCCTGAAGATTTTAATTTTGAGCACATTTGAGAACTTTGTTCTTTGAATGCTGTACTTCCAGTGTCCACCTGATTACCCACTTTTTGTGTGCCTGTGTTGGGGTGTTTTGTATGAATGTTTGTCAGTTTATGGGCAATGTGTGTCTTTGTGGAAGCCGTGCGGATGTGCGCTTATGAAAGACGCTTTTACCCCCTTCTTTCCCATGTGTTTAACTACAGGCCTGTGCACACCGTTGGAAGAATGTCTTTTATGAGTCCGAGCATATCATGCCCCATGGCTATTGCTCAATTATCCCTCCCACACTTCAGGGCAACACACGTTCACTCATCCCCTGCTATGAGGGTAGGTACCTTCACTGACTTAGTAATTATCTGCTGCTATAAGGATAAGTAATTCCATTAATCTAGTACTCATCTCTTTAATACTGAAAGACTTAAGGATGCACAAATAACTTAGTTACTCAAATTATACTAACATAGTTCCTTTATGAAATATATGAACCATCATGATTGTTTAATGATGAACATGTGATCAGTATGTAACTAACACTTAGATCCTGGTTAATTAATGCATTACATAAGAGTGTACTACTACATTATTTGTGCCCCCTCAAGTAAAGTTTTACTCAAATACCTCTTGCTAGTGGCTGAAAAGTGGTTTGCAGCTTTGCTGGTAAATATATTGTGTAAAGTGATGAATCTTGGAAAACGTTGGTATTTATCTGGCCCCTTGTGTTGCTGTGGAATACCCCCTGACAGCCTCGTGCTCTATGAGGGTATGTTCTTTACGATGGGACCCTGTGTCACCCATCTTCCGGGTCCTTCTGCTCACGAGAGATGAATGCTGAAGCTATTCCCAGCAGTAGTAGAGTGGCAGTGGCCTTTATCCTGCGAGACAGTGTGGGATTGTTGGATTTTTCCCCTCAGACTATAAGAAGACATACGGGGAGGAACATGGCTCTTGTCAGGCTGGGATTGCTGGTGTCTTTACAGAGGTCAGTAGCCTCTCATTCTGCACAAACAAACACTCTTGAGTCTGACATTATGGTCCTGAATGACTTAAATACAGATCCGGTTGGATACTCAGTGGCCAGGTGCACATGCTTGTTAATGCAAACAGACTGCTTCCTCCAAACAGCCAATGATGTAGCTGCAACCGAATATATACAGCACACAGTGTCAAGAGGTTTGCTTACTGCTTGGCTAAGCTTTTGTGATCTAACAGTCAAGATGTGTGATCTAACAGATTTTGAATGCGGTATGTTGGGAACAGCCACTCTCCTGGGATCTTCACGTACTACTGTGTGCAAAGTTTACTGAGAAAGGTGCAATAAATGAAAAACAACCAGTTAGTGGTAATTCTGTGGTTGAAAACACCTTGTAAATGAGAGGGGTCAGAGGAGAATGGCCTGACTTGTTAATGCTGCCCAATGAAGCTCCTTTGAAAACTCGCTTATGTTACCTTGGAGTGGTTGTAGAAACAAAATGAGGTCCTACCTGGTGCTCGCTAGGTGGACCTAATAAAGTAGCTACTGAGTGTTTATATATGCAAATATAGTTTATATCAAGAATATTGCAAGGTGGATAAAGATTCCCCCAAGACCTTGGCTTGAAAAAGAGGGTGGAATTTGGATGGATGGATGGAAAAAGATCCATTAAAACAGTATGTTTTACTGAAATAGAGATTACGACCTCAGTGTAACATGGAAACTGGGAGCCAAAGCTGTCTCACTGGTCTCATGTTGAGGGTATCCAAATGCATACTTTATGGAGCAGTGTTATAATGACAGTGCAGTGTAAATATCCTGGAGATGTAACCCTGTATGGCTGCAGTAGGATGGAAGTCTGTCTGCAAACACATTATAGACGCCTACTACTCATGCTCCGAGATCAAAGGTAACCTAAGAGCCGCCTCTAATTCCTGTGGTATAATTGTTAGATAGTGCTGGGTGGTTTGTGGCCACCAGCTAACCAGAGCTGAACCATAGCTGAACCAAAACCCCATGTTTTCCTTCCATCACGTCGTTGCATGAGAAGCCAGTGATTTAAGTTTCATAAAGCCGCTCCTGGCTTGGAGAACAGTTCAGACAGTCTGCTTCGTTCCCTGTAGCCTGGCATGTGCTGCACTCGTGTTCCAGTGCTGAGATATTTCATTGGTTGAACTACATTGTTGAAGATACCCAGAACCACACAGGGCATGGCTGCTTCTCACACATGTCAGGTTCCAATGACTTCCCTGTTCTGAACATCCCAGGATGTTTTTTATGAATGTTTGGCATTTTGAATCTTTTAGTTGATAAACGTTGAATCTACAAACGTATGAACAGTTAATTTGAAATTGTGATTGATTAAATGAAAACAATGTTAATAGCTTAATATTAACATTAAAAAGCTTAATAACATTTTGTGGTTGTGTTTCAGGAGTTGCTAGTGATGGGCGCTCCGGGGTCGTATTACTGGACTGGAACAGTAAAGGCACTCAACTTGACTTCAGATTCTTACTACTCTATCAGTAAAGACGCGGCCAGCTCTGAGCGATACAGCTACCTCGGTAAGACCCCCTCCGATCGGTGGGTTTTCATAAATTAATTTATAATGTAAATCGAGGGAAAGCTGCTTTTATTCCCTACCAATTTCTATGTGAAGTTCAGCCTTCTAAAAAATTCTTCTGTTACGTGGAATGGAGACCCAGACAATGGTTGAAGAGACCACTGGTTCTGGCATAGGAGGGTCACGGCATAAATAAAAAGGCCACACACAAAAGCCTGTAATTCATTACTGCATTGATTCCAGACCAATTTCAAATTTACTCCAAAAAGAATTTAACTTTGTGCCAATTTTATTGAAACAGAAACAATGAATAATGAATACAGGTTATTGACAGGCACTGGAATCCCTTTCTGATTTCACATTTTCTGTGGTTAGCTAGTCTGATGTTTCCTCTCACCCTGGGCCCCACCCTCCATATTTGCTCCGTACTCCCCCCAGGGAGACTGGAGCAGGCACACCCCTGGATGGAAAAACAGCTACCCCATTTCCCATTTCATTTCTTTTTCCACTGGAGTTTTTAGTGCAGCCCCAGTTCCAAGACTGGCTAGGTTTGAAGGATAAGGGGTCACTTCCTGTTGGTGATTTTGAGGGGAACCATAAGCCTATTAGGACAGAAATATAGTTCTTCCTTTTCTTCTCTACCCCTCTTCTAGGATACGCTGTCACAGCTGGACACTTCTCCTCAGCTACGGCCACTGATGTCGTTGCTGGGGCCCCTAGGGATGGAAACCAGGGAAAGGTGGGTGTGGCTTTCTGCTTATGTGATGATGTCACTCTACAAACTGTGTTTTAAACATCCAGCCACAACTCTGTACTATATTGTCTGCTGATTTCAATGTCACTGTACAAAGTGACACTTTTATTGTAGCCCATGAAGGGCAAATACCAACCACACTCCCATTGCATATAATGGAGAAACTGATGCTGACGCTGAACTGTAAGGTACACGCGTGATCATTACTTACAGAGAACACGGAAACACGCGAGTATCTGGCGCAGATCGGGGCACACCCAGGTAAACATACTTATATAAACCGAGGACACAGCCCATGTAGTTACAACACGGAAAACAAACAGGGCTATGTACGTGGCTCAGAGCATGCCGGACATGCTATGTGGAGCCATTTCCACATAGCAGCACCATACCAGGGCAGCTCTAGCAGGGCTGGGTCCTGTGATGGTGCCAGGTGGAGACTCAGTGATCTCTTCTGTATGGATACCCATTTGGTTACCTATGTTAATTGTTGGAGACTATGGGCTTCATTGCTGAAGAATGTGTGCTTAATTATACACCTGTGTCAACAATGGGTGTGGCTTAATCAGCCAATTCCTGGTTAAATACTTTTAGCTATAAAATGTCTCATGGTTCTCATATTAAATCCTCTCCTTTTCATTATTTCAGGTTTATATTTTCAAAATAGATGGGTTATCTCTGGTGAAGATTTTTCAAGCTTCAGGGAAAATGGTAGGTACTAAATGTGTTGCGCTGAAATTGTGCTTAGTCCTATCTATCCATGCAGCTAAACTGGACTAACCCTGGTCACAAACCACTTATGAACCATGTAATTTTCAGACCAAAGGTCTTGTCCTTCTCTTTCTCTTTTTGTTGATCTTTACATTACATTTATTTATCAAGCTTGACATGCAATACCTCTTGTTCAGGAATTGTTGTGATGGGGTTCATTTTTATGAAATTTGTAAAAATTTGATAAATTCTGGCTATTGCTTTCAGCTTAGATTGAATTCAGTCCTGATTCTTACCAGTAGGGGTGCACCATTTAACTTATTATAACCTATAATTGTAACAATGCTACTGATACACTGTAAATTTCTGCTATACGTATCTAGCAGATAGCAGGGGGGTCCCTAGTTGGGCATGGAGTTGGGGGGGGGGCATGTCCGGAGTGTAACTGACTGAATGCTCTGTTGTGACTTGACTTGGTTGCAGATGGGCTCTTACTTTGGCTCCTCATTGTGTGCAGTTGACCTGAACCAGGACGGCCTGTCGGACCTGCTGGTGGGGGCGCCCATGCACAGTGAGGTCAGGGACGAGGGCCAGGTGGCCGTCTACCTGAACAGGGGCAACGTGAGTCCATTCTGCTGCTGTACAGTCAGTGCCATCTCCTCATGATACCTGCTTATGCCCCAGACTCATCCATCCATCCATCCATCCATCCACCTATCCACCCATCCATCCATCCATCTCAAATCCGTAATACAGTAGTCCCTCATATCCGCAGGTCATACATTCCAAGACCTACTGCAGTTAGCCGAACTGTTTTTCAAATAAAAGGGATTCTGAAGTTTTAATCAAATTCTCAAGAGATGATAGAGCAATGAAAAAAAATCATGCATCAAAGGACGAAGGAACAATGGAAAAACATACTAATACACATTGTATAATTTTTTGGACCACTGTAAACCGCAGATAACTGAAATTGCATTTACTGAAACTGCGGATACAGGGGGACTCCTGTACTTATCCAGTTTGAGGTTACAGTGAGCCTGGAGGAAACATCCCAGGAAACGCCAGGCACAAGGCTTGTCTTAACATATCCTCAACTCTGTGTTGTCAGGGGTACATGGAGGAGACTGGGGTCCTAACAGGGGACAGAGCTTACAACGGCCACTTTGGAGAGTGCATCGCCCTGCTGGGTGACATCGATGATGACGGTTATCAAGGTAATGCTTTTATGCAAACCCTTGATGTGCAAAATTATGTGTGGATCCAGTGAAGCAACATTTACAACCAGCAATTAGATTTTACATTGATGAGTACTGTACCTTGCCTATCGTTTTGATGACTGATTATAGCTCAATAAGAGGTTGCACCTACCATGTGACTTAGTGTCTTCAGGTAATTGTTGCCTTGGATTTTAAGGAATCAAACACAGGAATCTCAAATGAGACTTGACTCTTGAGATTTTGAAATGAATGGTAATTATGTCCCCAACTTAGGAGATGTGACCTGTCCAGCCCATTTCCTGGAACCATTAGCCTTGTAAGTGTGGGGCTACCCATGTTTTGTATTTTTAGGCTGCCCTAGGGACTGTTAGTAGTGCTGTTAGACTTTAGGGCTGGTGGTGGCGTTGGACTGTGTTTCGGGCCGCTGGTGGTGGCGTTGGACTGTGTTTCGGGCCGCTGGTGGTGGCATTGGACTGTGTTTCGGGCCGCTGGTGGAGGCGTTGGACTGTGTTTCGGGCCGCTGGTGGTGGCGTTGGACTGTGTTTCGGGCCGCTGGTGGTGGAGCTTCAGGGGTCGTGTTGGTAGTGTGGGACTGGTTTTATGAGTCGTTCCTAACTGCTCTTTTACTCACTAGACGTAGCAGTTGGGGCTCCCAAGCAGGATGACTACACTGGAGTAGTATATATTTACCATGGTGACAAGAATGGGATTATCAGCACTTACTCCATGGTAACCTACCCTCCGCCTTCCACACTACACTACTACACCGTGATCCTTAATTGGAAAGTCATAACCATAAATAACATAGAGATTATTTGTTCAAACCATGGTCAGTTTATTCAATGAAACATCATATGTTCTACTACTTTATGCTCCTGTACACTGCACTCTGTGCTCTTTCACTGCTTCTCCCTGTGCTGTCCTTGGCTCCTGTTCTGTACTTTGTTTCACTTCTCCTCCTTGTGCTGTTTTTCGCTCCTTCTCCTTGTGCTTTTTTCTCTTCTTCTCCATGTGCCTTTCACTCCTCTTCAGTGCATTTGTCTTTTATTGCTGCCGTCTGTGTTCTTTTACTCCTTGCTGTGCTCTTTCCCTGCTGTTCTCTCTGCTGTCTTTCACTCCTGTTGTCTCTGCTGTCTTTCACTGCCATTCTCCGTGCTCTTTTACTCCTGTTTATTTGTCTTTTA
The DNA here is from genome assembly GCA_026776725.1 of Gnathonemus echidnorhynchus. Lineage (NCBI taxonomy): Eukaryota > Metazoa > Chordata > Actinopteri > Osteoglossiformes > Mormyridae > Gnathonemus > Gnathonemus echidnorhynchus. The sequence goes on along the minus strand of JAODJU010000138.1, from coordinate 23,066,008 downwards.
TTGCTGCTGTCTATGCTATTTCACTCTTCTCTGTGCTTTTCTTTTTACTTCTGTTCCCTGTACTTTTTTCACTGTTATTCTCTGCTCTTACCCTCATATTACTTGTCTTTCACTGCCATTCTCTGTGCTGTCTTCCAGAAACTGACCGGCCGCAGCATCCACCCTTCCCTACGCATGTTTGGTCAGGCGATCTCTGGTGGTGTGGACATGGACCAGAACGGTTACCCAGGTGGGGGGTCTTAAGTGGGCTTGGGGGCCAGGGTGCCTCTTTCTCATTCCAATTGCCACATTGATCAAAGCAGAATTTTAGACTCCCCATTAAACAACAGACTCCCAGTCTCCCAGTGGTCTTAGTGACCTTCTCATGGTGATCAACCCTTAAGGATTAAAGATGTTACAGGAGACATGTGAGAAAGACCTCTTTTATGGACCTCTAACATGGAAACACATGGAAGGTGGTATTCTGATAAAAAAATTTGGAATACCTGTATTTAGCGTAAAAAAATGCCTTGTCTTCTTTGCCAAGACAATGTGCTCACACATAATGAGTGAGATTTTGACTGTAACAGTTAACTTTGAATAAAAGGAACCAATGTCAGAAGACAGGAGACAACACTTCTATCTCAATTTCAGACATCGTGAGATGTCTGTAGAAAGCGGCTTGATACACGACTCTGGCATTTTGTTTACTACATTCCACATGACCCCAAGACTGGTGACGGAACAGTTTGAACCAGAACAGTTAGCTGTGCTGACATTGTTGAATTGTCGCCTCTGAGCTCATTGGCTTGTGCTTTCTGTGTTGCAGATGTGACGGTTGGAGCCTTCATGTCTGACAGTGTGGTGTTACTGAGGTGAATGGAGACCTGTCTCTCGTCGGCTTACACACTGTGCATGTTGCTGCACACAATCACGCTGACAGCCTTTAATACCTTCATGCGGGGGCCATAGGTACACTTTCGGGACATTGTGTCTTTTTCATCCCTGGTTCACCCTCCCCAGGTAACTTGAATACTAGTTATGGATCATTACGGGCCTCACATATACCGTAGGTAATGAGTGAGGTTTTCAGGAAAAGGAATATTCTAGTCAAACTATTCCTGTATTGTTCTCTGGCTAAATGAATCCTGGAAGTTTAAGGAAGGATTCGCCCACAGTCTCATAGTCTGCAGACCTATTCAGGGCTCAAACTGAAAACCCACCTGAGAGTGCAGTGTCAGTTTTAGTTTGGCCATGGATTGATGCTCTGTCACTGTCCTGTCACAGTTTCTGTGCCCCAGTAAAACCTCCTGGTCCTTGGGGCGGAGTGGTTTAATCACCGGAACCTGGAAGTCACATCATAATTTCTAATTGCTCTAGTTTTTTAATTTCAGTGCTCCAGGAGTATGTATAGAATACAGTGTGATTCCATTCTATTAGAGAATGTCAGGGAGACTGTAGTGGGTTTGGCTGCAACACACTGTCGCCTCCTGCAGGTCGAGGCCTGTTATTACTGTGGATGTGTCCATACTTCTGCCCCCGTCCATCAACATCACAGCACCGTCGTGCCATGATGGCCCTCAGCACCTGAATTGCCTCAACGTCACCCTGTGCCTGAGTTTCCAAGGGCGGCAGGTACCAGGCCAGATTGGTGAGTGTATCTATAAGTGCCTGTCAGTGTTTCCTGCACTTCTTTTTATGTACGCCTGTTTATTTGTGTGCATGTGGATCTATTTCTGTTTTTTGTGTTTCTCTTTCACGTGTATACCATACTTCAGTCTGTGGCATGTGGCGGAAGGCATGTAATGACCACGTGTGTGCTGTCAGGGGCGTGTGCAGTAACACAGGCAGCATGAAGCAGGGCGTGTTGTGTGAAAGGAAAGTGGGAATAAGGGCTCTCTGTCTGCGGCACCCTGGGTTTGGCTCTGCTTCTGGAAAGAAAGCACCTTATGCTGAAAGACCCACCCTTCCTCCAGCGGGGGAGGAGGGCTGCTGAGGTCATAGCTACCTTCCACAGACAGGGTCCATCTGCTGAATGCAGCCCCATCCTGTTTTATACACTGTTGTTGACCTTATTGAGATTGTTTGCCGAATGTAAATGCTGGTTCAAGGAATGAAGTACTATGAACCTACTGGTGGAGCAAAAACCAGCCAGCCACAGGTACTCCAGCACTGGTGCTGAGACTGGGTGCCTGCTATTGCAGCGTAGCACTAGACAGGAACAAGGATGCTGCATCAGCACAAACACTAAAACACACATATACAGTCTAATGAAATGATTCACAAACTGTGCTACAGAGTCACAGCAACATGCTGTGTTTCAGAATGATTCCAAGTGATATATCATAGACTGTAAGGTCATATTGTGTAGCAAAAATATAAATTGTGTTACAGTACAAGTCAAAGTTACAGACTTACAGAATCACAGTGATGTACTGTGTAACAGAATGACTCACAGTGATAATCACTTAGGGATACACAGTGTAACAATCCCAGTGATGCGCTGTGTAACAAAGGCTTTCAGTGACAGTGTAACGTAATAATTCCCAGTCACACGCAGAATGATAAACACACATTGGTAAATTCATTGTCCAAACTTGGACAAAAGCCAAGTTCCGCATCTCCACGAGAGCGAGGGCTCAACCTTTCATCTGTCAGCTGTAAATTTGCAGTGGGGGCAGGCTTAGAAAGCCAGAGCCACACTTCATCTCCTGATTGAGCTCTCATCCTTTGCATGGAGCACCTCAACCTTGTCTCCCAGCTCTGTACCTCTTTCCTAGTTACTCTGAGACCATTTTAGAAGATGGCTTGTTTCCTGAAAAGAAGCACTCACAATATTTGGGGCTGTCCTACTCTGGGTATTAATATTTAGTTTAGTCATGTTATTTTATGAGGGGGAGGATGTCAAAAAGAAAGTGAAAATGACCTTTCACCTTTAAAATCCCCCCAGGCTTAATTTATATCTGACTTGTGTTGCCCTGGGGAACTGGGAGTCACATTCCATGAGTGCCTGACTCCCATGAAGAAGGCCTCCCTTCAGTGAGGAGACGTGGGTCTGCAGTGTCCGGGCTTATGAGCCGCTTTGAATTCCCATGTTCCATTCGTTCTGCCTGAAAACCTCTCAGGGGAACCTACACTGCTGATGCACTGGTCTTCTCTCTGTCCCACACGATGCAGAGTTGCTGTACAATTTGACGGCTGATGTGGAGAAGCGGAGGAGAAGTCAGCCCACGAGAGTGTTGTTCGCACTTAACGGGGAGCTGATTGGAGCTGTGAGTGAGACGGTCCACCTGAGCATCCAGCGTGAGGTGTGTCAGCCTTACGTGGCCTACGTCAAGGTGAGTCCCTCCTGCCGTCCACACTGGCCCAGCCGTTCTCAGCTAATGCTTCTTTCATTGTGTTCTACTGTTCCGCTGAAGTGATCCTGTTCAATGCCCGTGAAGAACCCATAAAACATTAAGAGAGTATGAGTTTTTTTTTCTATTGAGGTTCATCCCAGTAATGTTTTGTAGTGCAAAAGAACAGTAGCTTTGACCAGGTTTTTTCAGTTACATGATATTTGCTAATTCACTTATTATTTGTGCTTAAATATGTACAGACATGGTGAATGGCATGTCAGACAGGTGCCATGACAAAGATGGCTTCATCTCAGACCCTGCTGGTTCCTGAAGTAGAGCAGTATGCCTGGGATTAGGAGTATTAGAATCCTGCATTTTCATGTGTAGCTAACTGATCCCTATCTAGGTTCTATAACAGAGTTAGTATTTGCCACTGTGTTCGAAAGAGGGAGTCTCACATAAGCCAGGCGGCGCTTAGGGGACCTCAGACCGCCCATTTTGACTGGCTGTTGGCCCACAGTCAGTGGGATAGAGCTGACTGCTCTTTGCTTTGCTTGTCTGTGGGACACAGCTTTTGATACCTTCACCTCTGGCTTATGATGAGTTTCCAGAATGCTGACACGCTCATAGTTTAGTACTGTTACAGAACTCGGCTTCAGTAACATTTTTAAATGTTTTGCATTTGGGTTTTTTTAGTGAACAAAGTTTTGTTTAACAGGGTTATTTCCACAGATCGTTAACAAGCATTTTTGTCATGCTGTCCTTGCTGTGTCTGCGCACATTCAAGGTCCTGTGCAGTGTCTGCTGTCTTTGTTCATAATCGCTTTTGTCTGTGTCATACTCCACAGACATGTTCTCTGATTGTTTTTTGAGTCACCTAGCTCTCACCCTGACCTTGCCTGAACATTGTCGGATTTTTTAGCTGCCTAGTTTGAGGTCCTGCTCAGCAAGTCCAGACCTGATCATTAGCCGGTCGTCCTTTAAATTAGATGTTTGTGGTGTTGCATGTCTGGGTGGAAAATTGTAGGGGGGCCATCACGAGTGGTGTGGCCTTTCAGCAGCTTAGACAGGCTGCAGGCCCACACCGCGACGTACTGTGATCTACCATAGGACAAGGAGCTACAAGGGTGCACCGACATCCTGACCCTGAAGCTGAGGATCCCATTTCAGGCACAGTGACTAAACAGCTTCTAAATCCCAAGCGCCAGGAATATTCTAATATTCAAGATTCAAATTTCAGGATGGCTTTCGGTCATCCCGAGAACATGGGATGGGAAATTAGGTGTATCCCTAAGTGATTAGGTCCCATGAACAAAAGTTTAGTTTAAAACAAATATTCACTTGTAAGAAAAAAAAGTACAGAATTATTACAAGAACACTATTTTCTTATTTTTTAAACTCTGCACCAAAGTAATGCAATTTCACAATGAGTGGATTGTGTGTTTAAACCCTGGTTGGCGTGTGACTGGTGCATTATGGGAATGATTGAGAACAGAGGCCAAAGGGCCAGATTCAGGCGTTAGGGCATGGCTGCTCTCTCTCTGTCTGTATGTGTGGAGCTGAGCCTGCAGGCAGGGTAACAGGAAACAGCTGTGCTCCCAGCTATCACCACCCCACCAAACACACACACACACACAGATGCAGAACCATGAACCATGAGTTCATTTTATCAGATATATCTCTCTAATGGCAAAGGTTAATGCACGTCTCACATTTTTAGAAACTATAACATATTCATAATAATGTAATTTATGTATAGAGCTTTATTGATCATTATCCTTGGATTATGTGTCTCCAGAGGAAACCAATGAAAACTCCCCGCATATAAGCAGAAACCAAAGCCACAGCCCTATCAGCGTGAGCCCGCAGTGCTTCCCGTTGCGCCGCCGTGCCCCTTCTCCATTTTCACTGTCTGAGGGCCAGTGATCCCTAAACATAGCCAGTAAAATTGGTAAAGAAATGTAGCATTTGTCCTTGCAGTGGTGTGCCAGTGCTTTGGCAATTTTATCCATGTTAGGACAAATGCTTTCGCCTGTGTACATTTACACATACCAGAGCATGGGGACTGAATATTTATACAGTATGGGTTCCCTCTTATTTCATATACATTATGAAGTGCCTGTATTCCTAACACATTTTTAATTCATAATGGAACATTTCTTGAGCAGTTATGTGCAATGTACCGTGATCACTACGGACAGGCACTTCCTCTCCAGGGAAGCGAGAACCTCGTTTCTGATTGGCTGCCCTGGGCTACAGGTCTGGTAATTGATGACTGACAGCAAACAGGCAATTTCCTAGTATTACATCTAGTGAAGGTGATTCCAGGATAAAGTTCTCCTTTGTGTGAGAGTCTAAGCCCAGTGTGATCATGAGGCGCCTTCTGGAAGCTGATCCAGCCTGTTAACCCCCAGCAGCTGGCCTGTATCACAGGGGATTTGAAACTGAGGCCAGTCCCATGCTGGTCTTCCTGTTTACTCTTGAGGGACACTGACTTTTATTCCTATTATAAACACAGGTTGTTTTTCTTTTTTAATCTTCATTTTGTGAATGAACAGTTATCCTTGTGTTTTCTTATTGGATTTGGGAATTTAGTAACGAAACTCCCTTAAAGTAGTGAAATGCTAGTGGATGAGAAGACAGAGAGCTGCCAACCTGTATCTTCAAACACAGAAATGCCATCTGCACTGATATGTACAGGGATTTATAGGGATAACATGCCCCAGTAGTCTTTGTGAAGCACTGATGGTGGCCTTAGTAAAATGTTTCAATGCCAAGGCAACAGAGCTAAGAACATTTAATATTATGACTTCATTTATAGGAGAATAGCACATATATTTGGAGCTCCAAATGAGCTTAGACAGCTTGGCACTGTTTAAGCTATCAAAAGCTCTGCATTGTGCTGAATCGTCAGTGATACGGGATTGGGGGCATGGCTGTACTGGATGGAGAGCCAGGTGAGCAGGCGTTTGTGCCGATGAGTTCCTCCTGTTCCACGTTACTGAAAATATTATAAACGGACGTGCTGTGCTTTGTTTCAGCCAGCGACCTGGGCTCCGGTTAGAGTGCCACTTTGGGAATTCACTGTTTAAATGTGTGCTTTATCTGTCGTCCTCTTGTGTTCGATTTCGAGTTGGTGTTCTGCTATGGGCTCATAAGGTTTTATCCCACACTGTGATGGAAAGGCTAGTATATGGCTGGCTTAACCCATGTGTTTATAGACAAATAGTATATGAATAGAATATGACCACTGAGTGGTTAAAGGCCGTGGGTTTGACCCTGTGGGTGGGATGTGTGTCTCTTTATTGTTCAGATTTCAGTCTGTTTTTGTAATAATTCTGTATTATAATATTATAATATTCCTGGCATTTGTGATTTAGAAGCTGATTCGGTCACCATGTCGATGGGATCTGGAGCATCCCGCCACGCCGCCGTGCCCCTTCTCCATGTTCACTGTATCACACTGAGCTCCTCATCTCACGGTAGATCACAGAACATCGCGGTGTGGCTCTGCAGCCTGTTTAAGGCGCTGAAAGGCCACATCACTCGGGACGCCTCCACCAGCTGTCCTGTGGTCTGTGGTGATGATTTTGCCCTGTGCCTTTGCGTGTGACGGTCAAATACTACTGATACTACTGACAGTCAAATACTACTAACATATATTATTACACTAGACTGAATGCATTTAGTGAAGTATTAACACCTTCACAGAAGAGTGGAAGACCTTATAGCAGGTTATGTATTTAGCTGAAATTTACTATGTAATAGATTCTGCAGAGAGGTACTTTGGTATTGGCAGGCAAACAGCCTGATGTCTGGAATGTGGATTGTTAGGTGAATGAACTGAATGAACTGACTGGCTGATCAGTTCAGCAGACGTCTCCTAACTGGTCATGCTTTTTTCTTTTGGAAGTGGCCATGTATTGTGACTCTTAAGGTGATAGTATAGCAGTCACTGCATATCCTTAAATTTAAAAGGTCACTGTAAGGGATTTGGACAGTTTATTTGAACATGTCCTGGAACAAGCTCCTTGAAGTTCCTCCTTGTCTGCTGCGGGTGATGGGCAGGCTGCCGCAGGAAGTTGGTCAAAATGACAGAGGAGGCTTTAAAAGTCTCCTGGCAGGGCTAGACAACATCAACGAAAGCAGTGTCACTGTACAGTCCTGGCTGTAGAGAAGTAAACAAAAACGAAACTGCAAATCCGTTCTTATCTGATGGCTACCTGTGCCTCCGAACTGGCACCTAAACTGGTGAGGTCCATTTTAAACGGCCCCGGTGACCTTTAAACCCATACTGCTATACTTGTGACTAAAGTATAACTGCCAGATAAGACTGTAAGGCTGTTTTAACATACATTTTCAACTATGTTCTTTTGGTTGGTGCTAAATGTATAGATAAATAGTCTTCACCTGGGTTACCTGAAATCTCAGTACAATGGCTGACTGACCAGAGTACCCAAGATGACCCTTGGATTAACTGATTGAATCCATGTGACCCTCCCTCACTTAGATGAACCTGCTTCTAAAGAGGGATGTGAGCAGGACACTCCTGGTTTGTCGGACTTTGGTGCTGGGCTGGGAGTAGAGCTTTGTCCTCGGTGTGAACTGGGGCTCTTGAGTAACACAGCGCAGCTGGATCGTGTGACAGCCTGGAACGCGACTGGGAGCGGGAATGTCTGGAATGGAGCGATCTACCTCCCCTCTGCACCCTGCGGTTCTCAAAATGTCCTTTTCTGACGCTGACCTCTCCGTCGCACATGGAATTTGTCACCCTCACCGTTTCGGACACCGTTGAAAATGGAATAGATTCGCCAGTGCAGTAGTTTCGAGTCAGTCTTTCATCCCGACCCCACAATCTCAATTCATTCTACCTGGCTGCCAGATGAATTCAGTGTCGAGTCCGTCTGCCCCTTCATCTGTTCCCTGTATATTAATTAGCATTTGTGGTCTCGGGTTGCGTTCCACCATTCTGCACATGCTCATCTACCTTTGTGTCCTCCACCCCGCCCTTTATGAAGTATCTGTGAAAATTTTGTAACTTGCCATCAGTGTGACTACAAGGGTACTTGATTTTTTTCTGGGCAGAATTCCCCAGTAAAAGAGCAGGATCCCTACTTGGAAACTTATTTCGTCACCAGTCACCAGCGGGATCTGTGAGCAGATTCCATTTGTTGTTGCGGTATTCCTGTGACTGTGCGGGTACCATGAGCGAACCGCAGTGTTTCTGCTGTGTTTGTGTAAGAGGCACTTATTTCTCACTTCCCGTCTGGCTGCATTGCCTGCGATACTCTGAGTGAACCCACCGTGGAACAGAATCGTCACGTCTGCCGATGTGCCAGCCAGTGTTTTCCGGTATGTTCTGAGAGTGCGGCTCTCTTTTGCCTTTCCCAGTTTATGATTGGCATTAACAGATTGGCACTCGGCACGTTCTGAGAGGCAGGTGAAAGACCTACTAGGTGTATTGGTCACCAGTAGGCAGATACCTGGGCACTTTGGGTTTTGCCGTGGGGATGTTGCACTGGCCACCATGGGAGGCAGCAACTGGGGAATGGAGCAAGAAAAGCGAGAAGAGAAAAGCAAGAAGCCTCCGGGCGCTTTGCAGTGGATATTTCTTCATTCCAGGTCTAACGTCTTGCACTAAGCCAAAGATTATGTGGGGGTACAAGGGCAGCCGTAGTGGGCTGGATCTAAACGTTAAACATTTGCAAAATGCAGTGATGCTTCTAGATTTAGAACGGCGGCACTGGACAGAATTCAGAGTTGAAGTAAAATACAGCCAGTGCAGAGTGAGGTCTGCATCTTCCCATCCGTTTTCATAATTAGGTCCCAGTCTAAAAGTTTGACTTAAAATAAACACTTTTGAAAACCCAGGGGATCCTTTTTTCCAAACATGTTCCAGTATTAAACCCTGTAAGTTATGAGCAAGACCTGGTGAATCATGCTGGGCTTATGTGTGTGCGTGCATCTGTGCAGCCACTGGGGAAGGAGGGTCATGCCACACTAACAGGAAGACTTCCATACTCTGCTTGGCTGTTCCCAGAACAGAAAAGGGCTGATTTGTGTGCATTTGTATTGATTTGCTAAATCAGGATTCATGGATGTTGTGAGTAAGATTTGAATCCATGAAAGCTTAACAAGCCCCAGATAGCAGATGCATTATGGGTAATTGGGTTGAGAATTCCACACATTTCTATAATTCTCCTGCTCATTGTTATGATACAAATCTGCTCTGTCATAGACCGTTTAGGGAATGTCACTGCTAGCTGATAAGCCCATTGCTGACTTGCTTCTATCCATAGGCCTCCTTATCTGGGGTCTTGCCTACTGATCCTGCTAGCTTACTTTCCTCCATGTTTAGCTTTTGTTTTGCCTGTTGGGGAGCAAACTGCTCATACTGTTGAGATGTTTGTGTTTACTAGCATGGAGACCTGGAGATAAGCTGACTTCAGTGGGGAGGGGGGTTCCCTGCCAAGTTCTGGACAGCTGAGCTTGGTATCCTGGTTTCAGAAAGCTGAGCCCAGGGTGTGTCGGACCAACATGAGGCAAGAACTTGCCATCAGCACCATCTGTATCAGATTATAGATGGCCCTCTGTGTTGTGTGCCTGAGAGGGTGGTCAGTTGGCCCCCTTTGGCTGGTGACCCCCACTTCTGAAGGATTAACTTTTCACACAGAGCACAGCAGAGTGTAACTATAGTGGAATACAGTAACAGAAGCGGATTGTATTTCCTGCTGTGTTTTTAAGTTCTGCAGGGGCAGGTTTGTTGACGGAGTGGTGAGAAGGTGAGAAATAGAAATGTCAATCATATGCTGTGTGTTTATATAGTCACCAATCAGACGGCCCGGCATGCTCGTGTGCAGTCAGTATTGTTGCCTATATTTGTGTGAGGTATGCACAGCACAGTTGCTGATATCCTTTTTATGTGGCGCTTAAAACAGACAGCTATTCATCAGCAGCCAGTCTGGGGCATATCGGGGCTTTGGAAATGGAAAGTTTCCTAAAATACAGTAGGTGGTGGCAGCAGAGCTTAATGGAACTGTTAATGCTGTGATAATAAAACCCTGGCTCAGCTAAAGCAGGAGCACCTGAGACGATGATGTATGACCTCATATCCTGACGTAGCCCTGCTCATGCGAGGCACAGAGGATGCGCTCTGCTGTGATCGCAGGATCAGCGTTATTTTCTTACCTGTCCAGTACATGTATTTCTTTAGCTTTGACTATGGCACTGTCCCCTGTTACTTTGTCCAGTAGCTTTCCTTTCCTTTCCTTTCCTTTCCTTTCCTAACCCCCAGACAGTCCATGTTTCTGCTCCATCCCAGCTCCTGGTAGTTAGCGAGCTAAAATATGACCTGTCGGGCAAAAATATCTAGGGGTCCCCTAGGACAAAGGAGCTTGGAGGGAATGAGAACGTGGACTGTCTGGGGGGGGGGCTGAAGACCAGGTTGCCTTTCTTATTTCTCCTCCTGTCCTCGTGGATCAGTGAAAGTCCAGGTCATAACGTTGCACATACATACAGGATGAGAGGGGAAAAAAAAGGTTATTATCTTCTATGATATGTCCTTGTCAGACTAACTGTGCCTTCACTCCAGTCCAACAGCACATTCTTTGAAGTATGAGTTAAATCAATTAATGCTGTGGAACATGGCACTTTGTCTGAGACACGTGTACCTGTGTGTACCTGGGCTGTGCTCACATGCTCACATACACAGCTGGGCTGTGTACACATACTCCATTAATGACTCAGTACTGTTCTGTGCAGATGCCTTCTAAATCAAGTTGCTTCTACCTGGTTAGGGAAACCTCACCCTGGCATGAATTGCCCTTTTGGCTGAGATAGGAGCAGTAGTGTTTGTGAGTTCATACCCGTGACTTTGCTCCACGTCTGTGAGTTCATACCCGCGACTTTGCTCCACGTCTGCCATCGTTTTGGGGCAGCGGAGTGGTTTGTAATGCTGCCGTTCTGTGCGTCTGTGTTTCCACAGAAAGAGGTGAAGGACGTCTTTTCGCCCATCGTGTTCGAAGCGGCCTACAGCCTCGGCCAGCACTTGCTGGGGGGGTCTGAGAGAGAGCTGCCCCCACTGACCCCAGTGCTTCGCTGGAAGAAGGGCCACCGCATTGCCCAGACCAACATGGTGAGGATGCTGCCTTCCTGCGCTGCAGCTTACATCGCTGCCCACAGAATATTTAATGAATGAATGTTGCATTTATAAAGTGCTTTTCAAGACACCCAAAGCACTTTATATAACCAATGGGGGGGCACTTAAACCACCCCCACCTGGATGATGCAACAGCAGCCATTCTGGGCCAGTCAGCAGTCCTGCAAACTGGAGGGCCTTAAACGATCTGTGTTTTATAAGCATTGTCCTAAAGTCTGCTGTTGTGTTTCTCCCTGCGGCATAGTGAGTGTATCTGCAGCATGTTCTTTAAGTTAAGGGCATGTCCGCTATAATATTCTTGGAACGTTCCCATGACCGAAAGCCTTCAGCCGGTTGATAACTTTATCAGTACCATTGTCTTTAGGGTGCAACAGTTGTTTCCGTACTTGGTGTCATTTTGCAGTCTTTGGTCACTAACTGGTTTCTTTGGATGTAACAGTGTGTTACCTATTTTAGGGAATTTATGGAATTTAGGGAATTCTGATTTAAGAATAGTAACATCTACAGCATCAGCCTGAGCCTCCTTCTCTGGGAGCAGAAAGTGAAATGAGCAGGATGTTGTGTGTTTGCCTTCCTGGGGGCAGAGAGCAGTAAGGCTCTTCCTGTGATTACTGTGAATGCCTGGTGGAATCAGGGTTTCCTCTGGACACCACAAAGCCCTAGGGTGTACATCACACTAGGACCTGATGGTGAGGAACATTTGGTCGAATGGAGCCTGGCTACTGTTAGACTGTGTCATATGTCCACTCTTTCAGGCGTGTGATAGATGAAGGATTATGCTGATGTGCTGTTGCATGAGTTTTTCGGAGTTTTGCGAAAGCCTCAGACAACACAAAAAAGCTTAGTGATTCATAAATGGGATCTGAGCCAGAAGCTACCGCTACTGTGGGCCCTGTGCTGTCTGATATAAGCAGCACTCCTTCCTGACTAGGGTAAGCTTCAAGATGATGGGAACATGGATGGATGGAGTAAACTTGTGGGAATAACTAATTTCTCAAAAATCCTAGAAACAATGTAAAGCAGAGCTACAAACAAGGGCACAGGAGAGAGTTTGATATTAGGGGGGCATAACTTAAGTTAATTACAATAGTCTATTGTTTGGGGTGGAACGAATTTAATCAAAGTAAATATGGGGG
>JAODJU010000138.1:22978977-22996805 GCA_026776725.1 Gnathonemus echidnorhynchus | reverse complement strand
AGTGCATATATATTCCCTTTTTACTTGAGTCTGTTTGCTCATGCAAAATGAAATGTGATTAATATAGATTAAAAATGGGTATTTAATTGTGATTAATCTAAATTAATCCACAGCCAACTTGTGATTAATCTGATTAAAAATTTTAATTGTTTGACAACACTAATTTAAATATTAAAGTAAAAACATCTCTTGTATCGGAATCTGTATTGGTATCGGAATCAGATCAGAACTGAAAAAATGTGGATCAGCCCATCCCTAAACGGAATATTGATTATCTATATGAGGTGTGCTAGTGGTCAAATCAAAACTACCTGGGTATATTGGATAGTTGCTTTAAATATTGGGTGATTTTAGCAAAAAATTTGAAATGGCTAAGCTAACACACTTTCACAGGCGTAATAGCATAGTTTTTCACCAAAATGACCATCATTTAAATAATTTCCTATTTCCTAAGACTTTTGCACAGTACTTTGTGTAATTATAAAATATGATAAATGTGAGTGTGAAATGTAAGTGAAAGTGACTTTATTGTATTTCAGATTGGCATTGACCCCCCCAGGGGAGTGTTGATGTACGGTCCTCCGGGCTGTGGGAAGACCATGCTGGCCAAGGCTGTAGCTCACCACACCACTGGTACCTGGACTCTATGGCACTCACTTTTTACATGCTTATTAGCTAGTTTGTTTTCCTGACTAGTAGAATGCACCTGAGCTGCTTCTGCTCTAAAACAAATGCTGTCAGTATTATGCAGATAGAACAATCTGCAGCAAATTTCCACATTGGTATCTGGTGCATAAAGGTGAAAAGTAATGCACTACATATGTGTCCTTTTTCTTGTTCTCACTGGCATCCACTGCTTTTTTTTCAGCCGCATTCATCCGCGTTGTAGGTTCAGAGTTTGTGCAGAAGTACCTTGGCGAGGGGCCTCGCATGGTGCGTGATGTCTTCCGGCTGGCCAAAGAGAATGCCCCTGCCATCATCTTCATCGACGAGATCGATGCCATCGCCACAAAGCGCTTTGATGCACAGACTGGGGGTATGAGCCCTTCCCCCTCTGATACTGTTTTGCTTGAGTGGAGTTAATCCCAGTGGCTTTAGGACTGTGAAACCTCACCTTACAATGTCCATGTTGGTCTCTTATTGTGGGGATCACAGCCACATTACGGTCTCTCATACCCATTACATGATTAGGTTATGTTTAATGTCAGTACCAGATTCTCTGTTAACCAAAAAAGAATTTTATGCTTCATGGGCACTATATGGGAGAAATGAGGGACAAAACCACCTATGTATGGGGAATTGTGCAATAAAATCATTCTGACTTCACATTGTTCACATCTAACAGGATCTTTTTTACTTTAACATTACAGTAATTACAATGAAGCTTCTAGCTCTGGCATTCTCAGACTGGAAAACTTGGTGTACTATTTTAAAGTATGATTTAAAAAAAAAAAAAAGTAACATACAAGGTTTATCTCCATCTTAAAGATGAAGGTGTACTTATCTAACCAAAATATAGCATGCTTATTACTGAAATCCTACACCAGATTAAGTGGAGTGTACTTAAGTACACCTCCTTAAATTTTTAAGCAGTGCACTGTTTAATATTCTTGTTTAATCACTCGTCATCACTAACATATACACATTTATTTACCAGCTGCTTTATTCAAAATGATGTGTATTTGAGAGAGTAGGGTCAACCAGCAATGGAAGTTGTGCCTTGCTCAGGGGCTCAACAGTAACATTGCCATGGGATTTGAACCAGCAACCTTCCAGTCACAAGAACAAAAGTTCTAACCCACAGAGCCCCACAATCCTGGTGTCCCTGCCCACATATCACTTATCACAGCTGTATAAACTATATATCCTTTTTAATGATTACTTCACCATGATGTAATCCCATCCAATATCTTCCTCCAGCTGATAGAGAGGTGCAGAGGATCTTGTTGGAGCTGCTGAACCAAATGGATGGCTTTGATCAGAACGTTAATGTGAAGGTGTGGTGTGCTTCCATGTTTCTTTGTTGAGCTGAAAGTGATTGTAGCTTTCTGACCGGTGTTAACAATCTGACCCGTGTCTGTACATTGCAGGTGATCATGGCCACTAACCGGGCTGACACCCTCGACCCAGCGCTCCTTCGGCCCGGCCGCCTGGACAGGAAGATTGAGTTTCCCCTGCCGGACCGGCGACAGAAGCGGCTGGTGTTCTCTACCATCACAAGCAAGATGAACCTTTCAGAGGAAGTGGACCTTGAGGATTGTATCCATAATGGAGGCCTTACAGTTTTACTGTATATTTGCTGTTTCTAGAAAATACCACTGACAAACCCTAAATTTGTTATTCCCCAGAAAAGTCAGAGTGCCTGAAGTAGATAGGGACCATATAGAATATGCAAAGCCATTTTGTAATCTTATGGCAGTGGTATTTAGAGAATTTAATCAATTTACACAAGACTAGAAATGGAAACATTTAGCAATTTTTATTATTTAGTAAAATAACTGTTTACTGGTACAGTTTAACTTGCATAACTGTTCTAACTAAATGTAGCCTGTCTGGGAACTTTCCCACTACAGGAACTTTTTTCTGGAGGATGGAATTTCTGTCACGTTCCCACCACAGGAAATCAGCCTGATTGTAGCTCCTCGGAGGTAGTTCATGAACCTTTTTTTTAATTACCTATCTGGAGTAGGTACTTTTCACTTGACCATAAACTTTTGGGTGGGACTTAAGCGATTTAATCTTTCCTGATTAGTTGACCACAGGTACTGGCACTACCTTGGAAGTTACGCATAAGTGTGGGGAAAATGCTGCATTCCATTTACCTCGTGATCCGATTTTTGGACGTAATCCGAGATTACGTCACATCCGCTAAAAACTCGGGAAAACCGAGTCGGATGCGTTCCATTTGCCACAGAAATAGCAATACCATGGACCCATACAAAAAAGCAAGATTTTTTGCTTAGCTGGACAACTTGTCGTATTTAAGGTACCTCAGTTTAAATGGCCTTTATTTTCGTTCACTTACAATTAGCCTGAACTACCTTAAATCCGACAAATAATCTAATCATGAAATCCAGCCTGGTTAATTGGTAGCCATTGTTAGCAATATCACTTGATAACACATTACGTGCGGTGCTTCACATATAAAACTCCGTAGCAACACGTCCATAGATAAGTTGGACGGTATAGTGTGTGCAACTGATTTAATGAGCCACAAATGAGAAGTAGTGCTTAAACAGGATAAAACTACAACTTTCCCTTCTGTTGATAAAGGGCACAGCCATCTTGGATTCTGAACTCGGGATCCTCTGTGCCGAGATATTTCTCGGATCTCTGAGAAACAGGATGTCGTCACTTCATGTCTGTCGACTTCAAAACTTGAAATCCGACTCGGAATCCGAGTTCCGAGGGCAAATGGAATGCAGCAAAAGATATAGTAGTAGTGGAGCAAAAATTGAGCAATTACAATTCAATTTCAGTTTATCTGCCTCTCAATTACATAAAATGCTTTAATGAATACATTATTTTTCATTGCATTTTTCATTTCATTTCTCCATATTTCTTCACTGGAAATTTCAACCAAAAATTGAATTTTTTGTCTTTTATTGCCAGTGTTGGTAGTGAAACTTGCCAAGTACTTATTAGCTGAATGAAATTACGTTTTATTATTTTATTATTTTATTTATTTTATTTTATTGGAAAATGGAAGACTGATCTGCTTCCCAGATGTAATGAATTATAAACATGTTGTGGGCTGTAGAAATATGCTGCATTCCATTTTGAAGCAATACAGGACTCTGTCCCGTGTTTTTGGACCATGTGATCCACCCCCCCCCCACCAACCAACTTATTCATCCTCTATTGTTCTTGGTGTGGTAGTGTGGTTTTGTATGAAATCATGTGTGAAGTTTAACTGATGAGCTTTTCGCATCTCCCATGCTTATTTAGCCTAAAGGTCACAGTTCCTGTTATGCTGTGGGAAAGCGATGCAAAACATAGGCCAGGAACTACAAAAGCTCCTAGTCAAGAGAACCCAGAAACTCAGGAATTAGGTTACTGAACTTTGGTGGGATAGTGCTTTTTTAAGACAACCTATACATGAGAAAGTTGGTGCATTTAATGAACTGAAATACTAAAATAGTTCTGATTGCTCTACTACTCCTTTTACCTGCACTTCTGTGTTACATGCAAGTTGGAACCGGTGCTTGTGGTCAACTAATCACAATTTTATCACAGTCCCCACCCCAGTAGTTGCTGGTCGAATGGAAAGTACCTACTCCAGATAGGGACCAAAAAAAGGCTCTGGAACTACCTCTCAGCAACTAGAATCAGGCAGAGTTCCTGTGGTGGGAATATGAGTTTGTGATTCCTAAAAAAAGTTCCTCTGTTGGGAAAGGGTCTAGTATGTGCTGAAATTGGCTTGATTTTAATTCTAGAAATTAGTAATTTCTTCATAGCTAACTGAAATGAATACATTGGCCATTTTTCTTTAACAATGGTTTGTTGCCAGCACTGCTGTAGTCGTGATAATTGATTACAAGTGTTTTGAACAGTGCTTTCTGTGCTTGTGTAATACCAACAAAGTATCTTACTCAAAGCATTTTGTGGCATCACTCACTGCAACCAGTGTCATTGCAGCAATGAGAGGTATTGACATATTAACAGCAGTTGAAACAGCAGTATATATTAACTGCAGTAACCACATAAATTGACTTGTTTAAATTGAACTGAATGTACAAGTTCCTGTTTTGATGTCTTTAACCAAAATACAGATGTAGCCCGGCCTGACAAAATTTCTGGAGCAGACATCAACTCAATTTGTCAGGAGGTAAGCAAAGGAGTATTTTTCATTTGGGGGTAAGGCTATGAGTGAGTCAGTCATTACTTGTATATAGCATGAAAACAGGCAATTTGTCATTTTCTGGAAGTTGACACTTCCCAATATATGATCCTATGTCTTCTGTCTTTGTGATTTCCCACCCATTCTGTGATCCTGTTTTCCAGGCTGGGATGCTTGCAGTGCGTGAAAACAGATACATTGTTCTGGCAAAGGACTTTGAGAAGGCCTACAAAACTGTTATCAAGAAAGATGAGCAGGAGCACGAATTTTACAAGTAGACGGGAAAGGAATGAAAATAAATGTTGCTGTGATGCACTCTGGCTTCCTTCTCTCTTTCCCTTTTTATCTAAGGTGTTGTGATATCTGAATAAACTTACAGGCATATACATACAATCCTCCAGACAGCATTAGTATGTTTTTGTAGACTGTGTGTACTCTATAAGAAACTTTCTTGTCCCATAACTGTATGTGCTTCATTACAAGCCTCTGTAGAAACATTTCCAGTACACAGAACTATTTATGGGTGTCTGTAAAACCTTTCATTTGGCATTTTAGAATTGTCACAATTGTGTGGTTGCAATATGGTTCATATAGATTTGGGGTATTATGGGGGAAAAAATGCCAACCAAAGGAACTGTAATATTTGCTTATATTATACTAATGGTATTTACATGTTCATAGTATACTTTTTTACCTTGGAATTTGTTTGAAAAGGAATTAGTAATTGGATGTTATGGATGACCGCAGTAGTTGATGTATGAAAACATGAAAGTACATTAGTGTTAAATGTGGGCAGAATTTGTAAACTGGAGTAATGTCTCTTTTCCTGTGGGGCTGAGTAGATGCCTAATATGGAACTGGTTCAGTGCTTTTCCATGGCTAATTACCTGGTACCATGTCTGAAAGACTAAGCACAGAATGCCATGCTGGAGCCAAAGTCATACTACTGATAACCAGAAGGGGGAGTAAAATTTTACTAAATGTGGACAAAAGCTTTGCCAGTGAATTTATTAGAGGAGAAAAATAATTGATTTCAAATTTCACAACTGAATATGTATACCTATGCAAGAGACATACATGATATATATACTTGTATATATTAGTGTGTATGTGTCATTATAAAAAAAACTCAACAGGATCAGGTTCTGTATTACATCTGTTACACATCCTGGAATGTCTGCTTTTACATAAATTGAGCATTTATATTTTTCAGGTATGGACTAGACATGCATTGTATAAAAAGGCAATGCAGATCTGTAAGGCATAACCTGCTGTTAATTACATTGTTTTAGTATAAGTTATATATAATGCTGAAAGAATGCATATATAGCAAGACCTATAAACAATAATAAACAGGTAATTATATAGTATTTGTGAATATGGCAGTATTTAATTTAGTCTGCTCCACCCTGATTTCGTTAAGGTTAATACATTCAAGTTACGTTATACCCTGATGTACTGTCATTGTCACATAAAATGTAATTGCGCGAAATTATATTAAACAACGATAAAATCGCAGCCTGAAAAAGCATAGGTTCTTTTGAATTCGCCGCTATCTTAAAGTGGCCTGCGTACAACATTCTTATACAAAAATTATATGTCGATACTAGTTTCTAATAATAATTTATTGTGATTCCTGCTTTACGTGTGTACAGCCCTAATACTGTACGACAAACAGTAATAGTAATCCATAATCATTTATCTTGTACAAGGTCGCTGGGAAGCAGGGGGACACCCTGTACACAATGCCGGCTCAGCGCAGGGTGCACACTGAGGGCTAAAGACGCCATTTAACCTAAACCTCAATGTTTTGGTTTTTAACTGCGGAAGAAAAGCGAAGTACGCGTAAAATAACACGCAGAAATGCTGCCGGAACTCTAGTATCCAACCTGTGAGGTACAAGGTTACAGTGGTAACCACCTTGCCGCTGTGATAATGGTAACAATATAAAATACTTCCCATTATTTGTGCTTTAGTGTTTTCCGTGCTCGTTCTAAGCTAAACTGAAACATGACGACATAATAGGTCAACCCTACGCTAGCAGGGTGGGAGAAAAAGGAAGAGGAAGGAGAATTTCAGAAATGAGGAAAAAATACTCTGCGACTGCATAAGTACTTGGTGGTAATTTTACAGTACATCACTTCCTGTAGCAGCAATGGGCTTTGACTGAACTTTATCGACTGACAAATAAAACCATATGTGAAGGTACGAAATAGAAACTGAAAAGGCGATAGCTACACGACATTGAAAGGTAACTGACCACGGGCACAAGAAGAAACGTAAGACGAGTATTTCATTCACACGATGTTGTTTTTGCGTACCAACGCAAGTGTTTTTCTTGGTGTTTTTGGTAAATGCTGAACCAGTTTCCTTAATCTTTAAACGTTCAACTGTTTTTTATATTTGTATGCGCACAGTTTTTATTTAAGCATAAGTGACTCGTGTGTGTTGCTATCTCATTTAAACTAGAACGCATATGCCTAATGGTTAAGTTGTTTCATGAAGCTTTGCGTTTTTTAGCTACGTGGATTGTTAGTGTAATAATCGGTAAACTGAATTTAGGTACTACTTAGATCTACTGTCGACAACTAGTTTATTCGCTGTTTAGTTATGGTAAGTAGAGTTCGGCCTATTTGCGACATGAAATGTTTTTTTTGTAATTATATAAATGTTTTTTTTTTAGTTTAACAGCTTGAGGTATGTTGAAAGAAGCAGTAAAACAATTAGCATCCAAGCAAACTTTGGATTACATCAAGCAGCTTGCTAGCCTGCTCAGGCTTTTCATTCTCTTGGACTTTGGGGTGGGCACCCGAACTTTATTCAGTCACTATTTTTTTACAAGTCCTTATAACATACTTGCTCTGAAACCATCACCGTGACTTCCCATCGCCCCGTTAAAGTTGAGAAAGTTAGTTTATAAAAGAAATATTAAAAGTTATTTTTAATACATTTACATTTGAATACATATATTTACGTTCGTAGACTTAACAGTACCAAGTTGTTTATGAATTCCTTTTATAGCATTAATTTGCATTTTTTTTTTAGATGCTTTTAGCAGGTTTTTAGTATAATTGTGTCATCTTGGTGTTTAGTACTAATGATGTAGTGAAACAATAGTTTCAGGATTTCAGCTGGGTAAAGCAATGTAATACCAATTCAGGAAGAATGTTCTTTAAAATGTGAAAGGGAGGGAATTAATGAGTTTGTGTTAAATACAGGTTTTAGTGACTTCGTGTCACTTGACTCCTTTGTATGTGATGCCTTTCAAATGTACTTTACTGGATCATCTTTTTTAATCGACAGTTTTTCTGGTGATAAAATAACCTGTAATATTCCTGATATATAAACCAATTGTGACACACTAGAGAAGTTTTGGAGAGAATAACTTGAGGGTGAATTTCTGTAGTCTCTCCCCCTCCCACCCAACTTCTCCCCAGTTTTTTTTTTTTAACAGAGCAGATTCAAAACCAACTTTTGTTTCATGTGTCATTTTATTTTACCTCTTAATTTATTGTGGTATATATGCCTGCTGCTTAACTCTGTGCAGTGTTGAGATGGTTGTAGAGAAATGCAAATATAAACATTCTTGGGATGACAGACAAAACCTTAAATTGTGCAACAGGTGCAGCATTCCTACGGCCAAAACATGTAATTTATGCAAACAGTTTATATTCCATTAAAAATTTACTCTTAATGGCAAAATTTTTACGAAACAAAACAACAAATTTACATCACAAATATTCTGCTCCTTTTTGTAGTGGAATAGTAGAACCTGATCAATTTGTGTGTTTATGGTGAAAATAGTGCATAAGCAGGGCAGTATGCTAGTCTGTCTCAGTACTGGTCCTAGCCAGTGTGACGCCCTAGGCGAGCATCACCGCCAGCGCCCCCCGCTTGAGGCAAAGTGAAATTTGCTGGCAGTTCGGCGCCTCTTCAGAAGTTGGCGCCCTTAGCATTTGCCTATATTGCCTATGCCACGGGCCGGCCCTGGTCTGTCTACATCTGTGTATCCATGAAACATTTGTCTGTCTGTGTCCATGATGTCCTTCTCTTCTTCCCCTATGGCTCTCATTACTTGTTATTCTCATAATGACATATGTCATTCTCCCTTTACCTACATACACATTTATAAATGTTTATTTGAATTATGTATGTTCCAGATTTTTGAAGTCCCATGATTACCCACAAGTACAGATCTTTTATTTGCTGGGTTGATATATAATGAGAATATGGAAAAGTGAATGGAACAGTTGCATTAATAACAAACTATACAATTACCCCTGTTAGAAATTGTGCAACAGTCATTTATACAAAGTGTATATATATACATACAGGCTAACCTACATATTTTAGTTACTGGTGAAGATCCACCTGTATGTCCTGCATGTAATGCTCCTTTGACTATCAAGCACATTTTGTTGTATTGTCCTTCTTATAACTCTCTTCTGTGTATTTATCATTTTCCTGGCTGTTTAACTGAGGTTTTTAGTAAAGCCAATTAATTCTAATCTTAGATATCTTTGATTGTGCTGACTGAAATTAAGATAAAAAGGTTACAGCTTCATAAAAAAAATTCAATCTGTTTTACTGTCCATTTACTCATCATGAATATAGCCCTGGTTGCTGGCATAGTGTTGAAAGTCAGTGTAACTAACAGAACATTTGTTTACTGGGAGTTTGGTATTAGCTTGTCACAGGATCAAGTTAAACATTTTAAACTACTATACTTTATTAGATTTTGAGGAGAGTAGAATGTGTGAAACAATTTAACATTTCACAGTTTCCCATTTCACTTGTCTCATCATGCTGCTTTCCTCCTGCTTTTTACTTGTTAAGATACCCGGTTTAGTATTGCTGTGGTATCGGTTGTGGCTGTGTGTGGTTCTGCTGTTAGGACTCTGTGCCTGTGATCAGAAGGTTGCTGGTATAAACCCCAGGAACTGTCTGATCCTACTTACTCAATCATATGTTCCCCCATAGTCAACATCTTGGCTTTGCTCTATTCTCTGTAATCCACCCCTATATGTTCTGTGTTACACCTTTGTTAAACCGTCCTGGATGTGATATTGGGAGCAACAAGTTTTAAGTGGAACACCTCTTCCATCTCTTTGCATTGACCTTTCATCTCCCCCAGCCTAGCTGTACCAACTAGATGCAGCTGTCATATTTACCAAGGTATATAATACAACCTTGTTTCCAAAAAAATCAGCAACACCCTTAACCCCAAGCTCCCCAGGCTGCCTTTCACAGCCAAGATTGCAAGCAAGATAGGGGAGGTGAAAAGAGAATTTCCCCAATAAAGTCAATTAAGTATTTGATGGTGATAATAATAATAATATTATTACAAAGACAACATATCAAATGTTGAAACAGAAATTGTATTAAATTTGAATTTTAATGAACATTTCAAAAAAGTTGAGCCAGGGGCAGCAAAAGACTGAAAAAGTTGTGTTATGCTAGAAAATAACACCTGGTTGAATATCTCACAACTAATTAGGCCAATTGGCAACAGGTCAGTAAGATGATTGGGTATAAAAAGAGTATCCCAGGGAGGCTGTGTGTCTGGAGTGAAGATGGGGAGAGATTCACTACTCTGTGAAAGACTGAGTGGGCAAATAGTGCAACAATTTAAGAATAAAGTTTCTCAAAGTAATATTATAAAGAATTTCATGTTCTGCAGTGCATAATATCATTAAAAGATTGAGAGAATCTGGAGAAATCTGTACACAAGGGACACAGCTGAAAACCAATATTGACTGTCACCCATTGAAAACATTTACCGCATCATGAAAAAAATAGTTGTCGTAGGAGAACCCTAGCTGTTGAGCAGTTGAAATTAGTACTGGACGGTATACCGGTTCTTACCGAATACTGTCTTTTATTATTGTTATGATATGAATTTTTCTTATACCGCAATACCGGTTTAAATAGCCTACACAACGTTCAGAAAGTGGCGCAGCTGGAAAAGAGTGATCTTTTTCACTACTGCACTGCTAAAAATGTACCGCGAAAGATCATGAACAAGATATAGCTGACGCTGGAATTGAAAATAATGAGACACTGGGGTTGTCAAAAATTGATTCTCAGATACTAAACGATATTAAAAATTAGTATCTGATTACTCATTTTCACCAATATTAATACCAACAGTGCGGTTTTTGCTTCATTCGCCATACTTAATACAGCACCACTACAGCGCGGGTGCACGCACGCACGTGCTCGCACACTACACACTCGCGCAGCATATGCTGCAGTTGAAGGCACTTCAACCAGCTGCTTTCGTTAAAAAAAAAAAAAAACGCAAGTGCTATTTGGAAGTATTTTGCAGACGAGCATGGAAAGGCTAAGGATGTTGATAAGCCTCCATGCAAAATGCAAACGGTGCTACAAAGTTGGGGCAAGTAGCATGTCAAACCTGGCGAAGCATCTTTAAGACCGACATCCCGGTCTTTATGAGAAGTTTCGCAAGGTCAGTAAAGCTTGCGTTCCAGCAACACGGAACTATTAAACGCTTATCAAAAATGTTAACTTCCCCGGCGCACACCTTAGCATTAGCCATTTATCTATAAGCAGTTAACCAACAAACACGTTAGCCGTATATTATCATTAAGGTAGCGGATAGGCGCAATGGCTAATAATAAAATAATAATGTAGGAATAATAATAATAATAATAATAATAATAATAAAAATAATGTAGGAACAATGCAAAAACGTAAAACAAAATCGTGTCCTGTATAATCCTGTAAAATGTGGTAAAAGCCCAGTCATACTTTTTAAAAAATACCGCCGTATACCGTGAAACCGATATAACATTGAAAAATACCGTGATATAAATTTTTGGTCATAGCGCCCACCTCTAGTTGAAATCCTATATCATTCAAGAATGGGGCAACATTTCACTTTCATCTGGTCTCCTCAAAGCATCTGGTCTCCTCAGTTCCCAAACGTTTATAGAGTGTTATTAAAAGAAGAGGTGATGCAAAACAGTCGTAAGCATGCCTTTGTCCCAACTTTTTTTAAACCTGTTGTTGGAATCAAATTTAAATTGAGCATATATTTGTCAGAATTAATTTTCTTGTTTTTAACATTTGATATGTTGTTTTTGTTCTATTTTCAATTAAATATGGGTTTATATGATTTATAAATCATTACATTCTGTTTGTATTTTACATTTTAGTTTCCCAGCTTTTTTGGAAGTGGGCTTATACTCACCAAGGAAGAAGGGGTAACCTAATATTCATCTGACATTTTTCTTGATGAAGTACAGTGGTACCTCGACCCACGAACTGTCCTGTTCACGAACAAATCAGGTTATGAACCAGATGTTCGGAAATTTTTTGTACCAGTTCGCGAACTGTGTTTCAGACTGCGAACACACAAACATCCCCCAAAAGTGCCCCAAAGAACCACCCAAAACATGAAGAACTGTACATTATGCCCAAGAACGGTTGTGGAATGTATAAATAACTTGTTGTAGATGTATTTCTTTACTATATCTCTTCAGAGGTCGAATATTTGAAAAAAGAAAAAAAAATAGAACATTCTGTTATAGCGGTACCTTTCAGTGATTGATAAACGCTTGTGATGGTTTTTAAGTCACATATCTATACATAAAAATACAATACTTCATTATTAACAAATTATTAAGTAACTCCTATTTAAGTGTTATATTCTCCATTCACACATAGTGGCAACTGCGTATTGTTTGTTTAGTGTACAAAGAAGTTCATCGCCATACAACGCATCGCATCACGAAATGTACATAAATTTTAGGCATATGAAAATATACAGTATAAAAAATCACATTTTCAAATTTACTGTATTTTTGACCGTTACTCAGTCTTTTAATGTTAATTGTTTTGTTTTTTTGGGGGGATGTTTTGTGGTTCTTTTCCATGTTTTGGCATCTTTCGAGCAACCAGCCCGCCAACAAGCATATGCTCAGTTGTACTGTTTTATTTAATTTAGCATTATTTTTGTATAATTAAGGTTATTCTAATTTAAGTCTGTATTCTTGGTTGCAGAAAAACATACAAAAATTTGAAAAAAATAGTGTTTCTGAGGTTTGAAAGAATTATTTGTATTTACATTATTATAAATGGGAAAAATTGATTCAGGTTGCGAACTTTTCGGGTCACGAACTGAGTCCTCGAATGAATTAAGTTCATGAGCCGAGGTACCACTGTATTTTTATTTATTTTTTCCTTGTGGTTTAGTGATCTTTTCTGAGATTTCTTCTTTTTTTTGCATCCTTTAATGATATGAAACAACTGTTGACAGACATTGGTGCACTAGTCTGGCTGTGCTTTGTTGTGGGCTCTGACTGCAGTTTGTACTTGCTATTGTAATGTATTGTTAGAAGTGTTGTGGTGGCCCATCTCATTCAGCCTGCTGTTAGATCAGCAGGTTACCTCATGGCTGTGTTGCATCTGCTTTGTAGGTCAATGGATTTTCGATCTCATTCAGGTGATATTTTCCCCGGAGAGAAAGACTAAATTAAGTCTCATAGTTAATAAAAATAATATAAGAACATAATACATTTACAAAGGAGAGGAGGCCATTCGGCCCATCAAGCTCGTTTAAGGAGAACTTAACTAATCAGCGTGTCAAACGAGACTATTAAAGGCCCAGACACTGATTCCTGTGGGACTCCATATTTAATAACTCTGTGCTGTTACTAAATATTTGGACATACTTTCAATTGGAGGTGAACCACTTAAGGACACTTCTGCAATGACTGACTGATCTTACATTTCTGTCAACTTAGCAAGATAGGTGGGTCAATAGCAACTCCAGTAAGAAGCATAAGTAATGAGATTAATCTAATCTACCATTTGCACTCACTGTCTATTGCACCTTTCTCCACTTTTTGCAGTTTCTGCATAGATGCTAAGCTGCATTTCGTTGTACCTGTACATTGACAATAAAGCTGAAGCGATTCGATTTTCACTTCAAGTAAAACGCAAGGTTGCCAACTTTGGTCAGCAGTTATCAATTTGAGACAAGTCTGCGCACACATTTACATGTATGTAGCAGTTTTATTGCCTTTTAAATGCTCTGTAGGGTTTGCAAACTACCCCAGCATGATTGATTGATAATTGAATAATTATAATGGAATAATATAGATTTGCTATAAGACTTATTGTATGAGCGTGAAAGTGAACGTGTGAGTATCACACCAGTTGACAGTCCTGAAAACATACGTTTTTAATTGTTTTACCTGAGTTTATTTGTATGAAATAACTTTATACAGTTAACGTAAACTTTGACAAACATGAAGTCACCAATAAACAATGTCTATTTATCCAACATTTTATAAAATACTGAGTTTGAAAACTTCAGTTGTAGTAGTAGTATGTAGTAGTATACATATTATACAGTTATAGTGTGTGTTTGTTTACATTCTCTGTGGGTGGGTGGCAGCGTGCGTGAGTGTGTCTGCACTAGAGGTTGACAGATATGGGTTTTTCAATAGCCGATGCCGATATTTAGGAGTCAGGGTCAGCTGATGGCCGATATATGCTGCCGATTTTTTTTTTTGGCCGAAAATTGGACGTCTTCCCCACTATTTCCATGATAAAATATCACACTAATAACAACAAACAATACACAAAATTTCTCAACTTGGCATTTATTGAATACTGACTTGTGTAAATGTAAATATAAACTTAACACACAATACAACTTGTAAACAATAAAAATAGCAGCATCAGAATCTCTTTTAGTGCAGCAAACTCCTTCTTCAGCTCCCAAGCTCACCAGCCTGCTGCAGATATTGCACCTGGCTTTTCCTGGTGTTGGCTTGGTGAAATGCTGCCATACAGGATTAGATTTTTGTTCAGCCATCAGACAGCAATTACTAAAACAGAAGAAAAAATGCAAAGTTAGCATTTTTATTATAGTGCCTTCATCTTCAATTTGATATAGAATTCCAGTATTCCATGCGCATTAAAACAATTACACTCATACATTTTGAAAGAAAAAAAACACTAGTAACTAAGTGCTTCATGGTATGATGAGTAGTGTACAAGGCCCAAAACCTTTCACTAACGTTGTTTATGTTGTTAGCAGACAGATAGCTTGGAAGCCAAATTCACAATCAGAATCTAGCGATCGCAGAAAATAAAATAACTTTGTTGTATTAGTCTTGTATGCAAGGACAACGTAAGCCCCTAGTGATTGACATTGTCGACGTATAAGCCGTATAAAGGATAGACATGTTTAATGAGGAAACTAACTAAGTCGTGCACTTTTTATCTAGACGTCTGACAAATTGTTCAAATCTCCGTCTCTCAAATGAAAACAAGTTGCACAGAAGGACCATTGTCAGCATCAGCTCAAGGGAATGGTAACCATGCGTTTGAACAGTTTTCTCCATCATGCATTGTTCTTAGCAGCTCTGTCTCTGAGGACGGTGCTGTCTGTCGGTGTAAAATCGGGGCAACTCTCCCACATGTTGCAGTGTTTGAGAGCTGCCTGCTCCGCCCCACACACACACAGAGTTGAACTCTCCGACACAAGAAAAAAAAAATACTGATAACATTGGGATGATATGGTAATAATTAAAATGTTAACAATTAAAATGATTGATTAAAAAACGTCTGTGAGCCCACCAACAAGCGCACAAAACTAACTCAGAATTAATGATCCTTAACGTTATCTGTAAGCTACAGTTGGTTGAAGGCTCATTATCATTACCCCAGCTATGCGCTCTCGTATTCTTTTAAAGCAACATTTCAAAGCAAACCAGTTAAATAAATAGGTCTTTGAAAGATCAGAATTTAAGCCTTACTGTTTTCTCCCAGGACTCTTCCAAAACTTCTGGCTAGGGTCCTGCACAAGGCAGCATAGGTCACGTGTTCCACAGCAACAATAACACTGGGCAGACGTGCCTGTCTGTAAATCGGCGTAGTGCACTCAGATATGCGCTGCTGCCTTCAAGGTGTGTGTATATGTATGTATGTATGTATGTATGTACAGTTAGGTCCATATATATTTGGACACTGACACAAGTTTTACTATTTTACCTGTTTACTGAAATATATTCCAATTGAAGTTATGCATGGACATAAAGTGCAGACTCTCAGATTTCATTTTAGGGTATCCACATTCAAATTGGATGAAGGTTTTAGGAGTTTCAGCTCGTTAACATGTGCCACCCTGTTTTTAAAGGGACCAAAAGTAATTGGACAATTCACTTAAAAGGTCTTTCATGGATATTTGTGGGCAATTCCTTCGTTCTTTCATTATCAATTAAGCAGATAAAAGGCCTGGAGTTGATTTGAGGTGTCTTGTTTGCATTTGGAAGATTGAGGTGTGAAGATACAACATTCGGTCAAAAGAACTCGGGTGAAACAGGCCATCCTTAGGCTGCGAAAACAGAAAAAAACAATTTGAGAAATTGCCACATCATTAGGAGTGGCAAAATCCACAGTTTGGTACATCCTGAGAATGAAAGAAAGCATTGGTGAACTCAGCAACGCAAAAAGGCCTGGCCGTCCACGGACATCAACAGTGGTGGATGATCGCAGAATCATTTCCATGGTGAAGAGAAACCCCTTCGTAACAGCCAGCCAAGTGAACAACACTCTCCAGGAGGTAGGAGTATCAATATCCAAGTCTACCATAAAGGGAAGACTGCATGAAAGCAAATACAGAGGGCTCTCTGCAAGATGCAAGCCACTCATAAGCCTTAAGAATAGAAAGGCTAGATTGGACTTTGCAAAAAAACATCTAAAAAAGCCAGCACTGTTCTGGAACAACATTTTTTGGACAGATGAAACCAAGATCAATCTGTGTCAGAATGATGGAAAGAAAAAAGTATGGAGAAGGGCTGGAACAGCTTATGATCCAAAGAACACCACATCTATAAAACATGGTGGAGGCAATGTGATGGCTTGGGTGTGCATGGCTGCCAGTGGCACTGGGTCTTTAGTGTTTCTTGTTGATGTGACACAGGATGGAAGCAGCCGAATGAATGCTGAGGTGTTCAGAGACATCATGTCTGCTCACATCCAGCCAAATGCAGCCAAATTTATTGGGCGGCGTTTCATAATACAGATGGACAATGACCCAAAACACACAGCAAAAGCAACCCAGGACTTTATTAAAGCAAAGAAGTGGAATATTTTTGAATGGCCAAGTCAGTCACCTGATCTCAACCCCATTGAGCATGCATTTCACTTGCTAAAGACTAAACTACAGACAGAAAGACCCTCAAACAGCAAGTGAAAACTGCTGCAATAAAGGCAGCGCATTAAAAAGGAGGAAACCCAGCATCTGGTCATGTCGTTGAGTTCAAGACTTCAGGCAGTCATTGCCTGCAAAGGGTTTTCAACTAAGTATTAGAATTGAACATTTTATTTGCAGTTATATTAATTTGTCAAATTATTTATGAGCCTCTGAAAGGAGGGGATTGTGTAGAAAAATTACTTTAGTTCCCCACATTTTTATGCAATGTTTTTGTTCTGCTCACTGAATTAAAGCTGAAAGTCTGCACTTTGACTGCATCTGACTTGTTTCTTTTAAAATTTATTGTGGTAATGTACAGATGGAAAAACTTTGTCTCTGTCCAAATATTTATGGTCCTGGCTGTATGTATGTATGTATGTAAGTAACTAGGTTAATTTATTTAATGTATATAAATACACAATATGTTTATTTTTGCTATCGCTACACAGTGTGTAATAGAAAAATCACACAATGTAGATAAACAGACTGTATAAAAATAAGTACTCAGATTTCAACTGAAGTTTTGAAGAAAATAAAATGCTTTATTTTTTTTTTATACATAGGCTGTTGTATAATTAGGCTGTGGACTTCTCGCGGTATTACCGGTTTAGTCCAAATCGGAGCATGTGAGCGGAGCGGAGCGGTGAGAATTTCCGCTCCTCGCTCACGAGGCTGTTGGCTCCACCCGCTCCTCCGCTCTAATTCGCACTAAGCCGCTCCGCTCAACACCGCTCCTCGCTCCACTAAAATTTCCTC
>JAODJU010000138.1:22813724-22824314 GCA_026776725.1 Gnathonemus echidnorhynchus | reverse complement strand
CCAGGCCACAGTTGTAAATAAGAAACATGTTCTTAATCTGTCTTGCCTGGTTAAATAAAGGTAAATAAAAATAAAAAAAATAAATAATATTTTCTCCCTCCCGCCATAAATGTCATCCTGTTCCCACATGTAAAGGAAAAATACATTTTTTTAGTCCCTGAAGTAGCCCTGAAGTGCCCCACTTTTGCCCAGTGTATGATAGCACTTTGTTACATTTGTCACAACAGGCAAAAGGCAAGTGGTTTCCATTGTGGTGGTTTACAAAGAAAAATATCTGATTTCCCCTTACGTAGTTTGACTCTTAGTAGTTATAGAGTTTCCTTAAGCAGGCATTTACATCCTCGAGCTTGGGCACTCATGAGATTGGCAAAGGACTTTCAAAAACACTTTTGACTGAAAGTTCTGGGCTGGATGTGTAAAAACTAGTGTAAGAAACTGTGTAAAGTAGGCATAGTAGCCTATTTTCTTTTATTCCATGAAATTTCTTTCTGTTCACTCATGTACATAAATAATGCTTAAAGTAAAATAACCAAAAACGTACACTTCCGTTTAAAAGTCTGGGGTCACTTCAAAATTTCCATGCTTTTGGAAAAAAAACAAAAAAATTTTTGTCTATTAAAACAACATCAGATTGATCAGAAATACTGTGTAGACATTTTAATGCTGTAAATGACTATCATAGCTGGAAACAGCTGTTTTTTAATGGAATATCTACATAGGTGTACAGAGGTCCATTATCAGCAGCAGTTAATCCTATGTTCCAGTGGAATGTTGTGTTTGCTATTGCAATTTAATCATTTTAAAAGGTTAATTGATCATTAGAAAATCATTTTCAATTATGTTAGCACAGATGAACATTGTTGTGCTAATTAAGAAATAATACTGGCCTTCTTTGGACTAGTTGAGTATCTGGAGCATCAGCAATCGGTTCGATTACAAACTCAAAATGGTCAAAAACAAATAACTTCTAAAACTATATAAAAACTCTATTCGTATTCTGAGAAATTAAGGCTTTTCCATTTGAGAAACTGCCAGGAAACCGAAGATCTTGTATTATGCTGTATACGGCTCCCTTTACAGAGCAGCGCAAACTGGTTCTAGGAGGAGAAGGAGGCTCCTGTGCACAACTGAGTGAGAAGATAACTACACTGCTCAAAATATTAAAGGAACACTATGAAAACACATCAGATCTCAATGGGAAAAAATCATGCTGGATATCTATACTGATATGGGCTGGGTAATATGTTAGGAATGAAAGGATGCCACATCATTTGATGGAAATGAAAACTATCAACCTACAGAGGGCTACAGGCACCCCAAAAATAAAAGTGAAAAAATGATATGGCAGGCTTGTCCATTTTGCCGAAATTTCATTGCAGCAACTCAAAATCGTACTCAGTAGTTTGTATGGCCACCATGTACTTGTATGCATGCCTGACAATGGTGTCCTGGGGGATCTCCTTTCAAATCTGGTCCAGGGCCAAATCTGGTCCTGGACAGCCTGAGGTGCAACCTGGTGGCATTGTATGGACTGAAACATAATGTCCCAGAGGTGTTCTATTGGATTTAGGTCAGGCAAGCGTGGAGACCAGTCAATAGTATCAATTCCTTCATCGTCCAGGAACTGCCTGCATACTCTTGCCACGTGAGGCTGGGCATTGTCTTGCACCAGGAGGAACCCAGGACCCACTGCACCAGCGTAGGGTCTGACATTGGGTGCAAGGATTTAATTCTGATACCTAATAGCAGTTAAGGTGCCATTGTCTAGTCTGTAGAGGTCTGTGCCTCCCTTCATGGATATGCCTCCCCAGACAATCACTGACCCACCACCAAACCGGTCATGCTGAACAATGTTACAGGCAGCATAACATTCTCTATGGTTCATCCAGACCCTTTCACATCTGTCACATGTACTCAGGGTGAACCTGCTCTCATCAGGGCACCAGTGGCAGACCTGCCAATTATGGTATTCTATGGCAACCTCTATAGGGTCCAGGTATCACCTCATGCTACCAGTAGTAACACTGTAGCCAAATGCAAAACTAGTGAAAAAACAGTCAGAAAAGAAGTGGAGGGGAAAATGTCAGTGGCCTTCACCTATTAAACCATTCCTGTTTTGGGGGTCGTCTCATTGATGCCCCTCTAGTGCAATTTCATCAATACCAAAGCAGCTGAAACTGATTAACAACCACCTTTGCTACTTAACTGACCAGATCAATATCCCAGAAGTTTAAATGACTTGATGTTACACTCTAATTAAAAAGCGTTCCTTTAATTTTTTGAGCAGTGTAAATTGGAGTGTGTAGTTTGAGAAGCAGACGCTTCATCTGTCTTCAACTGGCAGCTTCATTAAACAGAACCCGCAAAAGACCAGTCTCAAAGTCAACAGTGAAGAGGTAACTCTGGGATGCTGGCCTTCTAGGCAGAATTGCAAAGAAAAAGCTGTATCTCAGAATGGGCAAAAAAAAGAAAACACAGACACCGGACTGAGGAACATTGGAAAATTGTACTATAGATAGATGAATCTAAGTTTGAGGTGTTTGGATCACAAAGAAGAACATTTGTAGACGTGAAACAAATAAAAAGAAGAGTGCTTGATGACACTTGTCAAGCATGATAGAGGCCAAGTGATAGTAAAGGGGGAGATTTGTACTGGGTAAAAAGGATCTTGAAGAAGGAAGGCTAACGCTCCATTTTGCAATGCCATGCTATACCCTGCGGACAGCACTTAATTGGAGCCAATTTTGTCCTACAACAGGACAATGACCCAAACACAGCTCCAGACTATGTAAGAACTATTTAGGGAAGAAGCAGTCAGCTGGTAATCTCTGTATAATGGAGTGGCCAGTATGGTCTCCAGATCCTGGATCTCAACTCTATTGAGCTGTCATGGGAGCAGCTTGACCGAATGGCATGCATGAAGTGTCCATCAGACCAATCCTACTTGTGGGAGATGCTTCAGGAAGCCCAGGGTGAAATCTCATCATTACCTCAACAAATTGACATCTAGAATGACCAAGGTCTACAAGGCTGTAATTGCTGCAAATGGAGGACTCTTTGACGAAAGCAAAGTTAGAAGAATACAAGTATTATTTTATATTCAAAAATTATTTCCAACTTTGTCAATTACTATTTCTATTTACTATTTATTTAGCTATATTTCCTATTCAATCTCCATTTCATATGTTTTCATGGAAAACAAGGAAATTTCTAAATGAGTTTGTTTTGTTGTTCTTTTATTTTAAATCGTAGTTCCCTGCTTATGGATTAATACACTAACTGATATAAACACCTGAGAATCTGATATAGCAGTAACTATTGATCTACCTCTATCAATAAGGATGTTCTGCACCAATCTGTTGTGAGAACCCCATGCAATCTCCCTAAACAAGCATGGGTCAAAATGCTGCTGCCTCTCACTGGACAGACACAGGCATAGGCCCTTGTTGTTGTCAATGGCAAAAATCACATCTACAATAGGAAATAAACGTTTCCTTTGCTTCTGGAAATAGGTGTTGGCAAAATATTGAAGTACATTTCCTTTTGTTTAGCTGCATGGTTTATGTGAGTCACTTCTGACTTAGAGGCCAGCAACCATGTTATATAGAACTATTTTTTATGTAAATATAAACAAATTAATGATTTCAATAACTTTAATACAAAACACATGTTCGCCACCCTATTGGAGATGTGAGTTTTTAATTCTGAACTGCCTTACTTTGTGTACTAAACATTTAATCTCAGTAATATTGCGGTAGTGCTATAGAGGAAACTCATACAAGGCCTCCAGCTTCCAGAACTTATAAAAGCTTTTGTCAGGACATGGAAATGTTGTATCTACTTTGGGCGTCTCTGGCAGCCAGCTGTGTCAATGAAAGACCATGTCATTTGGCTTTGCAGGCCTTGCATGGTGTGGTCTCCTGGTGACTATTTTGACGTCATGGTCAGGGACTAAGTGTAGAGGTTTTC
The DNA here is from genome assembly GCA_026776725.1 of Gnathonemus echidnorhynchus. Lineage (NCBI taxonomy): Eukaryota > Metazoa > Chordata > Actinopteri > Osteoglossiformes > Mormyridae > Gnathonemus > Gnathonemus echidnorhynchus. The sequence continues at coordinate 22,820,345 of JAODJU010000138.1, read as the reverse complement.
TCGTGTAGCCACCAACCGAACTTCATGGTTTCCGACAGCCTCCTCCCTCCTTTAACATTTTGCTTGTTTATAATGTGCTGTTCTGTGTGAAAAGGAAGAACAGACCTAAAGGAAATTACAGTGTTCTTTTTGTTTTCTTCACAGCTTAGTCTTTATTCAAGCAACTCACATGAAATATATTTATTATTACTTTATTAAATGATCCACTGTGGCCTAAATGCTGAATAGAGACAGTTTTAATATTCTAATTGATTGGTTTGCAATATCACAAGGATAGTATACTTCAAAATTGGAAGGTGTACATTTATTCTGTTAGAAGTATATATGTATAGATAATCATTTACAGTCCACATTCATCTTTTTTTTTACAATATATCCACTGCATTAAAATAATGTTACATGTAATGCTATGTTTTAGAGGTGTTTTTTACATTGTTGGCAGAATGGTTTCCAGAAAAAGAGATTAGATCATCCACAGCAAATGTTTTTTTTATGTACATTTAGTGAACAGTAACATATTGTAGGAGATTGTACATCAGGAAAGAGTATGTAAAATGTCCCCTTTAGGAAAACTATTATAACATTCAGTTGAACCCCTGCCATAGCACATCTTGTACAGTGCCGCTGCTCCTCATTGCCTCAGGCTGCTCCCCCTGCCAAAATGTGGAGTGCACAGTGCCACTGCTCCCCTTGCCAAAATACGGAGTGCACAGTACCGCTGCTCTTCATGGCCTCAGGCTACTCCCTCTGCCAAAATGTGGCATGCTCAGTGCCGCTGCTCCTCATGGCCTCAGGCTGCTCCCTCTGCCAAAACACGGCATGCAAAGTGCTGCTGCTCCTCATGGCCTCAGGCTGCTCTCCCTGCTAAAATGCGGAGTGCACAGTGCCACTGCTCCTCATGGCCTCGGGCTGCTCCCCCTGCCAAAATGCAGAGTGCACAGTGCCGCTGCCCCTCTTGGCCTCAGGTTTCTCCACCTGCCAGTGCTCAGCCTATACAGTGCTGCTGCAGAGCACAGAGCATTAATTAACCTATTTCAACTGCTGAGACTAGTTAATCCTATCATTGTCATCTATTAGTCCTGGTACGCATTGGGTGTACTACTTAAGAATCATGAAGGTAACCACGAATTATTGATATATTTACCAATGCTATTCAATGTTCATATTAGACCTACCACTTCACAGTACAAACCCCTACCTACTGTGGGTGCCGAAACACAATGCAGATAAACCAAAGTGGTATTTTCCCAGTGATCAGTAGCAGTCACAATCAACCGACTGCACACAAGAAATCGAGATAAGCCTTTGTGCCCATTGTACTTGGTATACGATAAACAGCTATTCTCTCTCTCACAAAAAAATTCACAAACCAGCATGATGTCGAGACACTGTTTTGCCGATACAATCTTCTGTTTCTGAAATGTCATCTTTAGACTCACTGTTTAAATAGAAAGTTAAACATGGATTAATGATCACAAGTGAATCTCTAAGTCACTGGACTTCAAAATATTTTGAACTATAGGTGGTCTATTCTGTTCTGTCTTTAAATTAGGCATGATGAGGAAAGCCCAGTGCTGGTGGAGCAGTGTACTTCTTGTGTTTGAATCCATGCTGTGTGTGTATGTGTTGATGATATGCAGGTTTTCCTGTGATCCTGTTCATTTGTGTCTGTGTGTGGTGCCTGTGTGGCCCGCTGGCCTCAGCCCGCCGTCTGGCCCCTGATTGATATCCATGCTAGGAGGTATGCACGGCAGGGGAGCCTGGCTGCCTGGGCCCTTCAGATGTGCCTGATCTGCTGGAGAGATTAGACACAGACTCCCCGACTTTGATGGCACCTAGATCCGAGACAGGAGTCTGCGACGGACAAGCTGTCTGTCAGCAAGCAGGAATTAGAGGAGTCAGTTTGGAATGGGATGTCACTGTGCTAAGGGACCAGGTGCCCCCTTCCCCCCTAACCTCCACTACTCCCCTAAGGGTGGGAGGTGGTGGGCTTGAGATGAATGTCATGCTGCTATTAAGTAGAAAAAAAATGTCCCTATTCTTGGGTCTGGGGCAGGATGTTTATTTTCAGATTTGTTAAGTTTAAACCAAGTGTTTTCCCCCAAAAAACAAAGAATCTTGCATCTGAGAGAATGGAAATAATTTTCAGTTAATCATTATCAGCATGCAACCAGAAAATTCTTTGTTGCAGTCAGATCTGAATATGATTGAAGAAAACTGTAAATATTGAAGTTGTGAGGATATCCATTTTCAACCTGTGTCTGCACATCAAGACACATCATTCAAAATATTAAATTCATCTAAAAAAATTTAGCAATATAATGGAATTGATAAAAAGATATCCATTGCATAATGTAAAATATAAGTAAAATGGGGAAAGAATCAACACCAAAATCCTGCAGGTTTTTGTAAAATTATTTCATTTAGTGGCCACACATCATACATAGTACACTCTGACTGCGCCAGGTGCAGGGGTTGGACCCTTATTTTGTCCTTTACCAGATTAGATCTAATACTTTAACCCTTTTATTTGCATAACAAAGACATGTAGAATGGTGAACCAGCATCTGTGGGATTGGTCTAGAGATCTTACCCTTTAGGTACTGATGTCATTTAAGTTATATAGGAGGCTCCTGGTATTTTATGATTGAATCGGTGTTAATACACTAAGATGTTTATAAAGTAATATTATAAATTATACATTCTTCAGCTTTTGGCATCCATCCATCCATCGTATTCAGGAGGTCACGAAGGTCCGGAGCCTATTCAGGAGACTACAGGTGCAAATCAGGGAATAACCCAAGATGGGGCACCAACCCATCACAGGGTATACATACCTATAAGAAAATAAAGCCTCCAGGAAAATCTTAATAAATGCAAAGATATATGGATAACACAAGGAGTGCTATAAAATAGTATGCCATTTTTGTTATGAAAGATAAAATACAAAGCAGGAGTTTAACTCAAAGCCTCATTTCTTGAACCAGTCTGTTTTTTTTTCTTAAACATGATCATTAGATAATTATGGCCTTTATACACCAGTTATGCCCAACCCAGGGGAGTGAAAGTGTATTAAAAGAGACATGCAGTGGCTTGGCCACCCTGGAATCTCAGAAAAAAATTGATTCCTTTTTCAGAGGAAGTCATGTAAGAATTCACATAAATGTTAATCCATATCCAAATCAACTGTCATTGATGATTATACCCAGAATATCAGCTGAAATGGCTTAACAATAGTGCCTTTTATTAGACATCAAAACTGTATAAAAATACTGAGAAAGTGATGACATTTTACTAAATATTACCTAAAAAAACTCTACGATTGAAAGAAAAATATTGAACCTTTTTGCTATTATTTGGTGGGTTTTTACTATTTAAAAGGTTAAGTTATTTTAGGTCAAGTCTAACTTCGAAAACTTACTATGATTAATAAGTAATAACACACATATGCACATATATCATATATTTGTGTCCAGTCAGTTTGGAAGTGTGGAATTAAAATTGGCTTGCAAATTGTAATGCATGTAGAGTGTGGGACTAAATCAGGCACACAGTGTAAGGATTTATTGTGGAATACAGAGCTACTATCTGAGTGTCTCCACTAGGAGAATTTATGTCTGTGTGGCCCACCCCCAACCCCCCCGATTCTGTGGAACAGTAGGAACCTCGTAGTCTCTTGGTATGCGTTACAGAGACCCAAATATAATTGTTTCACAAATCACTGTCATGACAAGCCAGATTACTTACTTCTCCCTCTAGCTGCACTGGATCTCCTGTGTTTTAAGCAGGCAGCTAATGGGACAATTGGAGCCATTGTTGTCTCAAAGAGGATTTAATTGCACACATTGTTGTCTTCTCTACTATCTGTGGGAAAGTTTAGCTCTTTGTCTCTGGCTTTGGCATTAGTGAATGGGCTGCATCAGTCAGATGTCCTCCTTTTTTTGTTTTCTGTCCTCACTCTAAACAGTTACTGAGAGACCGGCTGAATTTGTCATGTGGACTCTAGGTTAGTATAAAATGTTAATGCATTAAAAATTATTTGCTTTGTGTATCTAAAACTAGGATGATTTTGCCATTTTACTATTGGTTCACTAACCACTTAATGTCTACTGATCTGCACCCAGGTATTTTTGTGGTTGTGCTAAGACTATTTGTGAAACCAGATGAGCCCTAGTTTGAGGACAATCAACAGGACCATTACAGAGAGAAATTACACTAAAGAAAAGGAAGATCACCTGAGATGTCTCATCTTAAAATCTCTTTTTGTCTCTCTAGGACTGTCATTGCATTGCTCAATTTGATTTTGACAAAACTATGATTATAGGTAGTGTATAATAAAATAATGCATTTATTTTATGGATTTTTTTTTATCAATAAATAAATTTCTTGCACTTTGTTCACAACATTGGTTTGGATTGTGAAGCAGGAAAGTGGCAAACAATCGGGACTTACCTTTTGTTTTGGAATTGAAATTGTACCATACGTACCATAGCTTTGTCACTCTCAATCCCATTCTCCATTCTCTTTAGGATTTTTCCACAGTCAGCTCTGACAAACTTAGCAGTCTGAAAAAAGCATCACATATATTCCAGACAAAACAGAGTGAGATATTCTATAGTTAACAGTGCTTTCGCTATGAAAGTAACACACCAGTGCCATCAAGCACTTGGATTTGTACATATGACTATCAGTGTTGTTGCAGCTAGCAGTGTAGATAGTGTGCAGCTTGTAAAGAAATGCAGACATGTTTTAGCTGTGACTGTGTTTGCCTATCCCTGCTGCACGGGGGATTTTGAGGACCGCTGAAATAATTGCCTCCTTCAGATGTTCCGCAGCAGCATGTGGCTAGAGCTCATGCTGCTCTGTAGATCTGGAGTTCTTATTAGACTAAGCAGGGGGATATTTTGTAACTGGGTGTGTACGAATGAAGAAAAAATATCTCTGGTAAGCATAGGAATGTTCTTAGCAAGGTCACACTCTCGGAAGCATTCTCTTCCGACCTCATCCCTACTCATCCCCAGTTCTGCACATAACATTTGCTCCCCCTCATGAGTTTAAAGTCTCCTTTCCTTCTCCACTCAACGCTTTCATCACTCTTTTTCTCCACTTTTCCTATCCTCATTCTCTTCATTCTTTGACTGTCACTATCTCCTTCTCTTCTGCTTCTCACCCTGAATTTCCATAGGCTTCGTGCTCTCAGGCTCTGTACTTCATTTGAGTATGCTGGTCAGTAGCAGTGTTTATAGCTGGTGTGATACACATAGTTTGTTTCACATTGCATGTATCATGGTGTATTTCTTTTTCGTGTAGTTTATGATGGACAAGCAGGCTTCACTTGTGTCCCTGCTTACACTAAATTTATTGTTTCCAGGTACAGTGTACACTTGTTTGTCTTTGTAAAGCTCCACTTGCTTCTAAATAGCAATATTCTTTATAGGACTCCTTGTTACTCTTTTGAAGTTCTGAAACTTACACATTGTTCAATGGTCCAGTTCATGTTATTCAAATGTGACTAAATAAAACAGTATGGTGACATAAAAAAATCAAAAGAAATTGCAGATCTGTGCTCACTGGCCACTTTATTAGGTACACCTTACTAATGCCAGGCTGAAACCCCTTGGCTTCAGAACTGCCTTAGTTCTCCATGGCATAGATTCAACAAGGTGCTTAAATATTCCATTGGTTAATATTCACATGTGATTATTGATACACACATACACAGCAATATTTATTTATTCGTGCTGTACCAATAAGAAGACAGTCATGCACTTTACCAAATATTTATGAGTTAGAGCGACACTAGTACTGAAAATGTACCGTGGTACTGCACAAGCTGTTTGGTATTACATTTCTGTAGCACTGGTACTGAATACACAATTACAGGCATTGCTAATGCTATATATCCATAACCATCTAATCAGAACCATAAACTCAATGGGCCGGCTTCCCGAACAAGGATTAAGACTAATCTTGGACTAAATTGCCACTTCAATGGAGATTCACCATTGTAACTCAAAGCTAGTCTAGGCGTAATCCTTGACTGGGAAACTGACCAAATATGTCTGAACCACTGCCGAAAGTCAGTTATACCCAGAATTGCATATATGTCAGAATTGCATGCATCATACTATATAAAATACTAAAATGTCAGCTAGTTAAAAATGATCTCCCTAGCTTCAAATCATTGATTTATGTAAGGGATCATCAACAAACTAGCATCTGTACGTACAGCTGTGTTTTAAGAAGTAATTTAATCAAGCATAATCTGCTGTGTGGGAGTTTTTTTCATGCTTATTGAGCAGATTAAGGGAAGAAAGCAGAAGAAACTGCTGTGACCTTTATGGTCACTTATCTGTTTTATATACAGTACTGTATATAAAACACAGTACAGTACTGTGCTAAAGTCGAAGGTGAAGAAAATGATGTTTAGATTATCCTCGTAATGGTGTAAAACTATGATATTATGCCTGTCAAAGTGTGTGGATTAATTTAATTATTTTAATTGAGCTGTTGGTGAAATTTAACAAAATCATGGAACGGCTGGGGTGCCCCTGAGGAGAAGTTTGGGAACTGAAGCGGTGTTCATCTAGCCATCCAACTAGATATCAGTAACTTTTTAGA
>JAODJU010000138.1:22795134-22809212 GCA_026776725.1 Gnathonemus echidnorhynchus | reverse complement strand
ATAAAGAAAACACATTGAATGAGAAGGTGTGTCCAAACTTTTGGCCTGTACTGTATATATATATATATATATATATAAAAAATTGAGCATTTGAAACTCTCACCACCACTTCATCAATTGAAATTTAATGCTTTCAAATGCTGTATAATATATATATATATATAAAAAAATTTTATTTTTGATTATTCTCACCACCGCTTCAAAAGTATCAATTCCTTACATCAATTATAACTGATGGGACAGTTGGTTGTTATATTTAATATGGTACAGAGGAATGGGCTACACTCCTAGTACTATAATGTCATTGTCAGAGTGCTGGATTGCAATAAGAGAATCAATGAAGTTTAACACACAAAACAAGGAAGTCCAACTTTGCGTCAATATGATTTTATTGTAAGTCTGCACACAACACAGATGCATTTTAGCATAATGCCTTCCTCAGTGTGCTACAGACCATGTGCAATTCCCATTTAAAGAGACACATCCCTGTGGCATAACCAATGATAACACAACAGGTTTAATGAACATAACCAGGGCATCATCAGACCTCACCCAAAAAACATGGTATAACAGTAGATTATCGTCACCATATGAAAAGTATAATAAACTAATCAGTAATATGTAAAACAATTGAAATATCACTATCAATATATTCTATGGGTGACTAGTTGATTATATTTTAAAGTATTATATAAGATTCTGTGGTACACAACGCCAGAACACGTGACTTATTGCAAGGATGCTCTTTGATGTCATCTAGTGGCTGTCATGTGAAGTGCATGAATTTACATAAAATCAGGGTCGATTTCATTTTTTACCGTGTCAAAATTACTGGAATATGTGCCCGTACATTCAATTGATCATACAGATCATTCAAATAGATTTGCTGAATACAGTTTAAAAAAATATAGACCAGCACATGAGTTATGTTTTATTAAAAATTATTTTTTTTAGTTTGACGATGCTATTTTAAACCAAAAAGGGAGATTCGAAACGATTCAGGATTGCTTTTAATGGCGCTTAATTTTCGTCTTGCTTAGAATATTGATATTATGTATTATATTATGGGTTTATGTCAGGACTATTAATAAATTAAATATTTTCAAAACTAAGACGCCTTCAACAGTGTAACTATAAAGAAATCCTCGTTGCCTAATTGTCTTGTATGTAACTAATAGCTTGTAAATAATAGGTTATGTTAAATGTAATACAGGGAGAACTTTATACAGCAATCGCATCATTCAGTTTCATTTTAATATGAACTATAGAAGGATGGCCAAATGCAGCGAAGTTGTGTGAATGTAGCTGCCGCTGAGAATCCCTCCCAAGAATTACTGGATTTATAATAGCCACATGTGAGCTACTTCTGCACTATGGGTTGTTAGCAGCGAAAGAAGTAAGTAACTGGATCTCTCTCCGACACATGTAACGTTGTGCTTCATTCAATTACTAGGCGATCTGGGCGATTTAAATATAGCGGGGGCTGAACTATCCATGCGTGGAGGTGGACCTCCTCCCCCGGTTTAACTACCGCTGCGGCTGTGCGTTACTGTTGGCGTCGTTTCATTTGTCAGGGTGTAAGGTAGGACATCGCGGCGGCGCGGTCACACTGTATGCATTCGGACAGTTTGGATAGATTGTATTACACACACACACACACACACATATATATATATATATATATATATATGTGTGTGTGTGTGTGTGTGTGTGTGTGTGTGCGTAATTGGCATGAAAGAAAAAATATTTTAGCTCTTTAATTTGCCATTGTTCCAGGGGACCTGGAGAAGAAGGACTCCCCCGAGTCAAACTTGTCTCCTGTCTGCCCCCCTGACATTGCCATTGTAATTTCCACGCGTCCGGTCGGTCTCGGATATCAAAGAGCACAATCAATGTCGCTCTGCATTTTGATAAGGTGAAGGTTATGCCTTATTCACTGCTGCTACGAGCCAAACTCAAATGCCCATTGACACAGTATCGTCGCCTGCATTCACACACGGTTTTCGGAGAAAAACAGGCGTTTGTTTTCTCAAATTTTTACTTGGTTTTACTGTTTAGGTTTTATTTTGACGGGACGCGATTAGGATGCTGTTGTTTGGAAGCCTAAACGCCAATGCTGCGAGTTTCTCCGCGAAGTTCATGCACTCTGTGCTCTTTCTGTTTTTGCTGCTCCGACTGCCCCAATCCAGCACACCTTTAATTACAGGTAAGTCTGATATTTTCTTATTTACCAATTTACCTTTAATTTCAGCACACCTTTAGTTATAATATGCTTAAAGATACTTAACACGGTAGGATCACTACATTTGGCTCCTCATTTAATACTTGAATGTGGCAAAGCCCATGGCAATAGTCAACAAAATACATTTATTCTCTTGTAGAAATCTTTATCTTATGGAAGATAGTTTATCTAAAAAGAATATAGCAACCTACACCAGCAGTTTTTACTGTGAAAGTGTTGTTTTTGATTGACGTGTCAGTGAGCCTGCGCATACATTCGAAAACAAGTTAGCATGTAACATTTATGTTCTTAGGACTACAGCAGAAACGTTTTCTTATTCTTGTTGAAGGATACCGGGGTTTACTTAGACTCAAAATTACTTTGTCAATGCATTTTTCCAAAGCTTACTTTTAGTATACACAGTGTTGGGGAGTAGCTTACTACGATTAGCGACAACTTTATTTTTATCAGTAGGTTATCAGTAGCACAGCTACTTTTAAAACGTTGTAGCTTTACCGGTAACCAACTATATATTTTTTATAAATAGCGATGTAGCATGGCTAAACGCTACATCGTTAAAATACTACAGGTCCTCGTTGACTTACGAGCTATGCGACTTACAACTAGTTGAATTCACGACCGTTCCGAAACCACAGATTTGTGGCTGCCGCTGAGCCGCGTCTGGCAGCGCGAGTACTGCCCGGCGAGAGTATATGACAGTTTCTGCCTCGACTGCTGGCTGCGCGAGCATCCCCGCGAGACGCCCATTCATTCATCTCGTGGTTAGGCTAGTATACAATAGTATCCCTTTAACAATAATGAACTAAGAAAATCATGATGATAACCTTATAACAATAATGAATTAAGAAAATGGTGAAAAAAATGTTAAAAACACAAGACATATGACTTAATTTAAGATATATAATTTTATTATCTGGTATACTATACATATGATAATTTTTACATATAAAATAGAGGGGCATCATGCAACCAAATCACTTTCGACCTGGGGCCTGTTTCACAAAGCAGGATTTCTTGCTTAGCTGGATAACTTGTAGGATTTAAGGTAGCCTGAGCCAAATGTAAGTGGATGAAAATAAAGTCTATTTAGCCAGACTACCTTAAATCTGACAAGTTATCCGGTTAAGCAGGAAATCCTGCTTCGTGAAACAGGCTCCGGTCAGTCGAAATATATCACGGTCGTAAGTCGACAACAACCTGTAGTATTTTTCTCTCTCTACAAAGATAAGTATTTTCAATTAGTCTATCAGGTGTTACAAAGCCGGGTATTTTCAAGCACCAGGTGTTTCTGATTGGTGGGGATGGATGTTAAAGGGATTTTAAGCCCTTTCATTAAAATGTATAGTAGCACTTGTTGGACAGATTATCAAAATCTTTTTTGTTGTAGTAACCCTTTAATATTCACACAGCAATTTTGTAGTGCTCTTGGTTTACCCCAAACAAAGAACTTTTCTGAAACGTTATTGTGATTTAACATTACATTGTTAAAAATTAGATTGTGATATTAGTTTTAACATCATGTTTCACATTTTAAAATTAATTTGCTTTAAGAGTATCCTACAGCATAAATATTAAATATTACAGGATGAAATAGCTTTGGTGCTACTTTTTCTCTTCAGCTTGCAGTGTAGCTAACTACTATATTAAAACAGTAGCTTGGCTGTAGCTTAGGTGTCTTTAATCATAAGTTACTTATAGCTTGAAAAGCTGCTGTTTAGAAGTAGGTTCCCCAACATTGGGTATACATGATAGATAGTGTAATTGTAATTTCACTACTTGTATATATGCATGTATTATAAATGGATTAATATGCAATTTAGCTGTAAATCAGTAGAGTATCACTTTATGGTATCTTGCAGCATGCTTTGACCCTTCTGTCACCTGTAGTTTTACATGGATATGTCTTGTTGAAATTGTATGTCATAAGTGACTTATGGTTGTCACTCATACTCACTGCAACATACTTGATGATATGATACAGTGCCTAAACTGTATTCACTCCATTTGAATACTCATTTGCTCAATAGTGAGAGGACAATCAGAATATTGATTCACTAACAGTTTCTTATCATTTTGTGGTTCACACAGGTACTGAAGCTAGCTGTGAAAACGAAGGGGAAGTATTGCATATCCCCAACATCACTGACAACCCTTGTATCACCTGTGTGTGTCTGGTGAGACTGGCTTTTTTAAATTGATATTTGAAAAATTGAAAAGCCAGCGTACATTATCTAAAGCCCTACAATGCCATACAGTTTGTTGTTCTCAAAATAAAATTAACTTAAATTAAATGGTGAAGTTGATTTTCTGGAGGAAAATTAATCGGTTAGATTAATCGACCAATAGACAAAATAATTGAATGCTTAATCTATACAAAATAGTTGTTAGTGGCAGCCCTACTATTATGTGATCAATTATGGTAGTCCAAATGGCAGGTGACACCCAAGATAGCAAATAGCTGGAAGCATTAAGAAAGTAAAGCACTACAGACAAGCTGTTTGAAAATAACTGTACAGTTTTGGGGGCATCATGGTGACTCAGTGGGTTTGAATCCTGAACATTACATTTTGGTCCATTATCCTCCCCAATACTATGTGTGTGTGTGTGTGCGCGCGTGTGTGTGTGTGTGTATTATGTGTGTGCACATATGCATGTGTGTCTCTATACGTACATACATATGTAAATTCCTCAAAGATTTATGATACTTTTCCTTCAACAAGCACTACTACGTTTCACATACCCCAGCTAATCCTCCTATGAGACACACATGGATGAAAGCAAAGTGAGACTCACGGTAAATGAAAATGAATCATATGAATCATCCTTTTGTCATCGCATCACAACCTCTAACTCTGCATCTTAATGATATGAAATTTCTGATTACAATTGATTCTTTGAAGTACTAGTCTTACTATTGCTGTATTAACTGTCAAAATTACATAACATAGTTTCTTAAGTCACTTTTACAGACACCTTAAAATAGCATTTAAGGCTTACTTTTTCTAAATGCATACTCAGATCTATCATTACTTAGGCATCAATTCTTTACTGACAAACACAATTCAAAAACATTATAGTTTTCCTATGACCTAACTGGAGCTAAAAACCACTAAAACTAGAAGCTGAAAATGCCACATTAAATTTACGGCTTGCTTTTTTTAAATGTTGAAGCAGCCACATAGAACAGAAACCAGAGCACACTTACAGTTACCCCTGTGTCCTTGCTAAAAGCTCACTTTGTTACATTAAAAGTTTCCACGCTGACGTTCTGTTCTGTTGATCTTAATTTAAAATCAACTCCAGCATAATCTACACTTCCATTAATGATGGTTCTTAATGAAGGTCTTAACAAGTTCTCAAAGCTAAGAACTAGAAACCAGCTAGAAACCAATTCTTCAATAATACAGTGCACAACATCACTCACTTTTATATCTCAGTGTTTAATTGTGGCGTCTCGTTATATGTAAATATTTTATATTCATCGTTGCCTGCACATTATGTTCTTACTTTGCCTGTGGACAGTCACTTGGTTGTTGCTGACCTTGGAGCTTGCCAGCTGCTGACCTGGGGGAATCCAGGCATTTCCTGGCAATAGGAGTCTTGTGGCATTAGGGAGCATTTATAAGGATGCTTGGAGGCTGGGAACATTGTTTTAGAAATCTAGGTAGCAGGGGTCTTAAACATAGCATGTTTTCTCATTTCATGAAGATGATGTGGTAGAGTGAAAGGAGAACAAGGAGGACTATATTCTGTAATGCTAATTTAAACGTTGTCCACCAGTCCATTGCAGCTGGTCTTAATAGAGGTACCTGGGTGGATAATCTGTTTCTCCACCCCATATGGTGTTCAATATGGGAGGCAGCTGAATGAAGCATATGTTTTCAGATATGTTGCATTTCCAGACTGTATACTAGGATTAGGCCACTGTAAGAGGAGCTTTTGCAGTGCTGGATTTTAGAGGAGTTTTTCTCTGCATATGTTCTCTGAACGCTGGCAAAAATAATTATACTACTTTGCATCTTGCTCTTACTGATTTTGGAAAAGAAAGTCTCTATCAATGAATAAATGTAATATATTAGCAAAGTTTTAAAGAGAAACATTTTAAAAATCCAAGAATTCAAAGACTTAAACAAAGTTGAGGTGACATTCAGACTCTGCATGGAAAATGCTTGCCTCTTTACGTAGATTATGATAGGCCCAATCAGTAATAATGTTGACTTTGTGATATACTGTATAGCAAGCACATTTTTAAAAAATATCCAAGTAAGCATGGTTATGAAGGCCCTGCATGATAACAGGGGCAAAGAAGTCCTGGCTTGTGGATGAAAAACTTCTTACTGGTTTCTTGAAGCCTGAATATTATTTGACTTAATGAACTCTCCTAAAACCTAGGGGATGTGTTCAGGTATAACTGACAATTGGCTCATTAATGGAAGATTCACAGCATTTCTTGTAAACAATGAACATATTCCGGTGGTTGTTAACTGTGGCTTGACCAGTATAATTATACGCATATTATACAATACTGGAAAATCTAAAAGAAAACAGTGGAATCCGTGTATTACACAGTGCTAGTTTGTTTAAACTAAATTCATTTTTTATATTAAAACAATAGTTTGAAGCTAAAGAGACTTTAAGGGAAAGATATAGACCAAAATATGAAAGCTTTACTCCTTTAATTTTCTAAGCTTTACTATGAGCTTTACTTAAATTAAGTTAATTCTAAAATTCATATCAATGTTTGTGAAAAAATAATTCTCCTTATTATGGAATACCATGGAATACTATTAGTTTAACTTAAGTAAACTAACTTAAGTAAATATTTAGATATACACAATCTCAGTTATAATTTAACCAACAGCTAGTGTGGGCTAAATAATGAGTAATTCAGTTGTAATAAAAATTGTGATTCTCTTTAGACATAGATAGGGAAATATCATTGTGGGTTAATATTTCAGAGTGTTCTGGGCACCAGAGGCACCGTGGGCCTGGAAGACAGGATGGGTCAAATGGATACAATGAAAGCCTTGCAACAATGCAGTGAATGACAGGCCATTAGGCTCTTTGAGATGCGGAGAGAGGCATCAGCCCCCTCTGCTGATATGATGTACTAATGAATTCCCTCATTCACCAGTAGCAGCTCCTGATGAAATGAAATCAATGAGACAATGGCTCAGCCTTCTAGAAGGCAATTCCCTCCTGTCTATTTGTCCTGTCTGTCTGACCCTGTCATTGAAATGGCAGTGCTGCATATGAGGCAAGATGATACTATTATCGGTGTTTCGCAAAGGGTAAAGAGACAGGAGAAGAGGCAAATTCAGTTAGGGTTTATTTTCATTTTGCATGAGGACTAGCAGGAGTAATAAAAGCATGTGTATATTTCTGCAACTCCAAGGAATGAACCTGCCGATGACTGACCTATTCCAGCATTGGCTTCGTATGTTGTTTTTTGTTTTGTCTTCACAATTGTGAATTGCTACTTAGCTACACCCATATATGGCTCTGGACCTGGTTAGTTCAGTCTGCCTGTCATACTGATGAATGTACACAGATTCCACTGTTTTCTTTGAGATTTTTCCAGTATTGTATAATATGCATATAATATACTTGTTAATCCTTGGAAAGTACATGGAAAGTACTTGGAAAGTTTATTTCACCATTTTTTAATTTATGGTCAGGAAAGTGTTACGTTATTTAAGGTTTGAAATGGAAACCAAAGCCCCTCACATGTGATGTGCTGCTACTTAAAAGCTGAATGCTATAGTAGAATCCCTAGACCTGGGGTACTAAATTATTTTTCCCTGAGGTCCAAATTCCATCAGTGACACAAAGCCAAGGTCCAGAGGGGGAAATCCCCACAGTAAATTCCAGGGGGTGGGGCAGTCGGTAAATTCTAACTATGTGGAGGGGGGGGGGGGGTTCCCTTTGGTACATCCTGCTGAAGAAATGTCTTCCCAATGTGTATCAAGAGGATGTATAAATAAACACAATTGTTAAGTCTGTAGGAGGCAATTTAAGAAAAATGTCTCCTTTCCCCTAAGGACAAGAAGGCAAACTGTAAGCAGGAGAAGTGTCCATCAGTGTCCGGCGACTGTGCCTTGGTGGTAAAGCAGACAGGAGCCTGCTGTGAGCAGTGCAAAGGTATGGCTACTAGTTTTACTTATCCTGTTCATTCAAGTTTTCTCAGTGCTATCTTAATTAATAGAGGAGTTTCAGTTTGTTTTTATAAGTTGCTGTAATGATGCATTATTAAACAATTCATGTAGAAATAGTATAATTCAGTTTTTGTTGGCCAATTTTTATAGCTCTCCTTTAATCATTACACTGATTTTCATGATAATGGCTGATTGGAGTTGGTGTGTGGCTCAATGGGTTAGGAAGCTGAGTTCCTGATCAGAATGGTGGTGGTTCAGATCCTCTAGTTGTAGAGTACTGTCACTATTGGGCCTTAAGCAAGGCACTTAATCTTGATTGCTCCAGGGACCAACTGACCCTGCTTCCTCAACTGTATGTTGCTTTAATTAAGCATCTCCTAAATAAGTAAACGTTCAACATTTTGGTTTTCCAGTATATTTGCAATATTCAGTCTCTGTTGACCTAGGCCTTTTGGTGTGGAACTTGCTGCAGTAATTTAAAGATGTACTTTACTAGAATGCACAATAAAGTCATATTCTATGTAATTTCAATTAAAGATAAAGATGTGTGTTAAAGAGATAAAGCAGATGTTTTCTGTTCTTCACTTCAGTGTATGTAAATGACTTAATGTCCCATAAAACCTGTATTTTAGAGTTTTTTTGATGAATGGTCCCTCAGTGCTTCAAGGGTTACACTGTGGTTTCCAGGTCATACCTGAGTTTTATGAGGTGTGTTTGTCATGGAAATATCCTTCAGTGAATAACTGATAAAGTGATCCCTGTGAAGGTTCTTTATTTAAATGAACACAATATGGTGCCTGGATTTCTCAGCCCAGGCAAGGCTTGCCTGTAGGTAGTATAGGGGTGCGTGGCTGTGTGGGTCAGCAAGCAGTGACTTATGGGCACTCTAAAGGTCAGCTGTTTAAATCCCATGGTCAACAGAGTGATGTCACTAGCATGGCCTTTCACCCTAGCTGCTACAGGGAGGCTGACTCTGCTCTTTCACTTGTATGTCACCAGTCATCATTTTATCTGTCATCAGATAAAAGCATCTGCTAAATAAATGTAAAAATTGAAATATTTTTATATTTTGGTTATTCTGTTTGTTTAGTCATTTATTGAAATTAATTTAGACTAGAGCTGATCATTTTGAGGAACAATGGTAATTAAGTTTTAGTATTTGACTGGTCTTCGTTAAGTGGGAGGATTGTTGATTTCACCTAATCAATAGAGTAGTTTGATTTTTTAGAATATTTGTGTTTAATGACTTACTATAATGATTCTCATTTTTTTTGTAATTAATCATCTGCATAAAGACTGATCTTGTTTGCTATATTGTTAGTTGTAAGAAAAATATTCAGAGTGATAAAAGACCAAGATGTACACATTGATTCCCTTACATTTTCTCTTCCATAGGCTGCCACTTGGAGCACCAGTCTTATAACAGCTCGGAGACATGGACCACCTCCACCAAGCCCTGTGTCACCCGCCACTGCCAAGTATGTTGCATTAGCGTTTAATAGGTACATGGTCAGTCATAAGGCTGCTGAAATTGGAAAAAAAATTGAATTTTTTTGCGATAAATATGCGGTATTTGTAAAGCAAAAAAGCAGTCAAAAATTTATCAACAATAGCCAAAATGGAACTTATTATCTACCAACAGAGTCTGTCAAATAAGTTGGTGGTGTTGCCGTTAAGTCACACCGACCCAAAGCAGTGCCAGCAAACCACTAACTTTTGCTCAATGTCATCTCTGTGGAATCCAAAATATTTCCATACAGCAAAAGATTTGTGTCTTTTGGTGACCAGTTGGTGTTTGCTTTTCTCCTCTGCACTCTGTCACAGTCTATGAGTGAAAGAATTACAATCAGGTCCAACAGCGGCAGTAATATTTACACTGATTTTTAACATATACTAAATAATTATGAAAAGGAACAATGATTAAATTCACATACACTTTTTTGCGTCCTAGGACAGTAAAATATGTTTTACTGAAATTTATTGATGAACATAACTAGGTTTGGGTAATATGGCATACTATGGTATTTCAGAAGTTTTTTGGTGGGAGGAGGGTGAATTTTATAGCAAAGATTTTTAAATACCAGGAAAGGAAAAATTAGTCACACTGAGTTAGAGCTGAACACGTGAGGCTCAGAGGTCTGGTGTTTTTCATTGCTGTGGGGCCTGAAAAAGGATGATATAAGGGGGAGGAGAATAGAACATGAGAAGAGGAGGAAGATATGCAGTTGATTTATTGTAGTCATTCACTGGAAGGAGATCCAGGTAAACTTCATTTTCCACTGATGTGCTCAAAAGAATCTTTTCCCTGCAGTTTCTTCAACCTCATGATCTATTATGATTCATCCATTTGCTTACAGCCTAAGTACTCAGCAGGTGGCCAGCAACTTGTCTACTCCTCAATATATTATTATTACCCAATAATTCAATAATTAAGTTGTGTGAAAATCAGTAATTTGCCTTTAGATTAGTGCCTCATCCAATAATCAGACAACAGGGAAGTTATTAACAGTATGCTGTCCGTACAATGTGTCAATCTTGGTGCAAAAGTAGATGGTTAGCGAAGGTGTGATGTTACTTGAGTTTCACTGAAAAATTAATTTCGCTGTAAAAATGGAGATCCAATCAGCAAAGTACATCAATGTACATGATATCATATCTTGCCTGCCATATCCACCTGACCCTCCTGTCTCCTTCCTGGCATGGCCCAAACAAGCCACACCTGTTGCTCGTTTGTCTTCTCTTGTTCCTGCCCTTGCATTAATCAGGCCAGTTGCCTCTTGTTTGCTCCCCCATCAATTTCATATATAAATAAATGCTTTCCAGTCATGTTTTCCCCAGTCCAGTCATTGATGTTGTACCTTTGTGTTGCCTGTGCCCTGCTTCCTCCAGTCCTCCCATTTTGATCCCTTGAGATCAAGTTTATTTCCAGTCTTTGTTCATTTGAGTCAATAAACCCCCCATGCCAACCTCTTGTTTGTAAATTTCTTATGTTCTTGTGTTCTTATGCTACCTGGCAGAATTTTCTGTGAGGGTGGTCCCCCGTTTAGATTTTGCTGACAAGGAGGTGGTTGAGTGGGGGGATCAATCACAACATCCCGATTAAATTGCAAATTGTTCTAACCTGAAAGACTGTGATGACCTCCTATGACAAGTCTTTTTTTATTTAAGCTAGAATGTAGTTTTGGTGTGTTTATTATATAATATTTGCACTATTAGATGAAGGACATTAGCTTGTAACACCGTACAGTATATTCTTAGGTCTTAGGATTCAGGAGAAAATGTGCACTCTGTGAATGTTGAGGGTGATGTCTGTCTTGTGCTGCTTGCAGTATGCTCGAGACTCACTATGACCCTGTAGATAATGAGTTATGGAAGATCAGTGCATGGATTAAACTCCATTTAATGCAAAATTAGCCAAATGCCTTATTACTGAATGCTGTACTTCAAGCTGTTTAATACCAGCATCTTAGCAGCCTGCAGCAATTGAAAAGACGTGAATGAGATAAGTGGGCAGAGTTATTTATTTTGTTGCCAAAGATCGCATAATATTCAGAGGTGGAAATTTTATGACCAGAAAGTACAAATCAAACCAAGATTTTGCCTGAAACAACCAGTTGAGTTCTCTGTGACTCTTTATACTCAACTGGTTGGTTGAAACAAAATCTTTTTACCTTTCTGGACCTGAAATATCCACTTCTGATAATATTCTTCATTGATATAGTGATGTGGCTTGTAACAGGCATTTTTTGCAGTTATGGCACCAGCTTTATTTTGGTAAGTTTCATGCCTTCTAGGCTAAGAACACTATAATAAAGCTTAATGTGAGGACTGGAATGCAGATAGGTCCATTTTTTCTCACGTAATCGATGTCAATGTGAAAGTCCTGATAATAGAGAAGCGATATGCACCTAGGGTCCAGTAAGTTAACCTTGACTTAACATTAAGTACATATTACATTTTATGTGCCCTGGGGTCTCAGGAAGGTGTTGTCACAGAAGCCGAGGTGCGATGTATTGTCCACTGTAAGAACCCCAAGATTCACCCCAAGAAATGCTGCCCATCTTGTCCTGGTAAGTTTAATTGTTGCTGAATGCCACCCCTTTTTAAAACATCCCAGTGTCCAGCATTCATGTAAATACTTTAGCTGCACTATATAATGTCATCTTTTACTGCAAGGTTTAATTTTAATGCAGTCATTCTTCATTTTGATGGTAGTTAAATGTGATTTCATATTATTTTATTATACACTTTCATAAAGCATGTTTTATGAATTAACTGCAGTGGGTAACGATGTTGCCTTGCATCTCCAAGTTTGGGAGGTAAAATCCAGACTCTCCTTTATATGTGTGGAGATTGCATGTTTGAGCAGGACTCCAGTTTCCTCCTGCAGCCCACGGATATGCAGTTAGGTAAACTGGTGTCTCTAAATTGTATGTGTGCCCTGAGATGCCCTGGTCTCCTATTTTGGATGCCTCCTGCTCGGTGCACTGTGCTTCCTGCTCCAGGCTATCAGTGAACCTGTACTGAATAAGCACTCTGACGATGGGTGGACTTACATGATTTCCTCAGCAGCTGGTTACATAACACATTATTTGGTCATGGACAGAAAGCAGGAATAAGACTGGCTTATATTTAGTACAGAGTGTGTCATTTACTTTTGACATTGCAAGACTGGCAATGGCTTTGCCTGTTCTTGTTTGGGTTAATGGAGGAAAAAGCTATTTCTTTGCTAAGTCGACCATAGGATAAGTTTGTTCTTGGAGTGTTTGGTGTGGGAACAGGTCAGTTGATCTGAGCAAGGAGAATGGTGGATCCTGCCATAATTCCTCCATTACCTTTCCAGGCTGCATCTTTGAAGGCCATTTATATAAAGAGCAGGAGGAATTCCACCCTGAAGGACAACCCTGTATCACCTGCTCCTGCACTGTGAGTGCTCTTTGCTTTACTCATAAACAGTTGCTCTTCTGGCCCATTGGTCTCTGGAGCTTTTTCTGATCTTGCCCTCAGTTAGCGTTTGCACCGTATTTCTCTCCGTCAACATGCATTTTCAAACAAAAATATAAGCATATTGAACAAACATAATCAGCAAACCTTCGACAAAAAAGAACACATTTTGAGATAAAGGCAACCCAACACCTCTGCTATTTGCAGTGTTTTGAATAGAGCCCTCCAATGGGCTCACCACCTATAGGAGGGGCCATAGGGGTCGGGTGCGTTGTGAGCTGGGCAGTGGCCAAAGGCAGGGACCTTGGCGGTCCGATTCTCGTCTGCAGAAGCTAGCTCTTTGGACATGGAATGTCACCTCTCTGATTGGGAAGGAACCTGAGCTGGTGCGTGAGGTTGTGAAATTCCGGCTAGACATAGTCAGGTTCACCTCGACGCATGGCCTGGACTCTGGAACCAGCCTCCTTGAGGGGGGTTGGACCCTCTTCCAGTCTGGAGTTGCCTGCGGGGAGAGGCGCCGAGCGGGGGTGTGCATATTTATTGCCCCCTGGCTGGGCACCTGTACATTGGGGTTTACCGCAGTGGACGAGAGGGTAGCCTCCCTTCGCCTTCGGGTGGGGGGACGGGTTCTGACTGTTGTTTGCGCTTATGTGCCAAGCGGCAGTTCAGAATACCCACCCTTTTTAGAGTCCCTGGAAGGGGTGTTGGAGAGCACTCCTTCTGGGGACTCTCTTGTT
>JAODJU010000138.1:22773809-22786606 GCA_026776725.1 Gnathonemus echidnorhynchus | reverse complement strand
TTTTGGAAGCCATTAAGAAAAAATGCTCTTCTTGTTTTATCCTGTTCATTTTGTGTTTAAATGCTAAAAAAAAAAAATATTTAGGTGTAATTTTGGGGGGCCGGGAACCAATTAATTGGTTTTCCATTTTTTCTTATTGGAAAAATTCGATCAGAACTCGAACTTTTTAGGATTCGATCCGGAGTCTGGAATGGACTAAGTTCGAGAACCGAGGTACCACTGTATTATTAAAACACACACATTCAATGGATAGGTCTGTCATTGTGATCCTGACTGGATACTTGAGTGTGAAAGCCATAGGGAGAGTTATTTGAATGATAAAGAAATAAGTTTCATTTTTTGGTGGAATTCCTAATTAAAAAAACTTAATTATAAATAAACACCACACCCAGACAGAATATATAGGGTATTGTTTATGAAAAATATTTTAATGAAACAAAATAAATCTTGGCTCTAATCTTGTAAAAGTGGAGCTAAGCATGTTATACATGTTACAGAAGGAATATGATGATAACGCAATGGAGAGATTAATGCTTTATTTATCTTCTTAAGGATGGGGACCGGTGGTCATCAGTGAACTGCACACTATGTGCATGTGTTAAGGGGACCATACAGTGTCACACGAAACAATGTGTGCCAATCACAAGCTGTCCCTCGGTGAGTGTCCCCTTTGAAGGGCTCATTTTATCCCCCTGGCCATTCCTATGCTCAGGTACTACAATGGTGTGATTATTAAGATTCAAGATCTTGGCAACATAAAAATAAAAATATGATGCATAATATATAAATAAAATAAATAAAAATATAGTGCATATAAAACATCTCAAAAAAAAGATGACAACAAGAGAGGAATTATCATTCCATGATGCATTTTATGGTGACTTGGAATGATGGTGGCAAATGTGTCAACACATTAAACATACAACAAAGATCCACTCTCCAGAACTGCATACAGGCTTGTTGTCATTTTGACAGTCTGTTTACTGAGTAGGAAAGTGCAATGTGGAATTGCCTTTCTGATATTCAATATAGCAAGCTAAATATATGAATTATCTAATATTCTGCTCTAAATTTCATGTTTAGCAATGTGTATCTAAATGTGTATTGCATCTGTCAGAAAGCTGTAATTCAATAAAGAGTGCACTTTCCTTTGAAACACGCTATTATCAGTCACACTAATAGATGGAAAACACCTGCTATAAGGGCAACAATACTACTACAAGACACTCTTGGACACACACAGTGATTGGTATGTATTGGTAAACTATAGCATACATCTCTGGTGTGTGGTGGTTATTATAATCAGAATATAGTTAATACTTTTTACAAGCTGTACTACTGGAGGGTTTAATGTCATTACATCATCATGAAGTCTAAGGGTTAATAATAACTTCTGACTCTTTCATTCTTCATCAGTTCAAAAAAACTTAAGAGTTTCCTGTCATGAGAAACTTGCAACTGCCAGACCACGTATTGAATGAGTTTAACACCCCCTTTTCCATGGTGTAATTATGCTTTGTGAAAACAAAGAGTTGTGGTGCATGTCTCCTGTGGGCCAATGCATCATTTACCCACTGGCCCATTGCCACCATCCAAGCCTCTGATTTGGACATTTACACGATTTAATGTCAGAGTGGTTGCTTGAACACGGCCCAATTGTACTCTATATTTAGCAAGTGAAAAGTCAGCTCTGTGTCTCTCTGAAGACTTGAAAGAATGAAATGTATATATGTGCAGTTGAGGGTGCAACTTGCCTGGGGGCACTGGCAGGGATGGGGGGGGGCATAGTCCTCTGATGTGCCCTTCCATAGAAAGATTGACACAGGCTCCCATTTCTGCCAGTTGTCTCTTATTTCAGAGGCAGAGTTTGTCTCTCAGCCTTTAATGTTCTGGCACTCTGCCTGTCTTTCACAGAATAAAGTACTCAACAGGACTGGTTGCTGCCCCATTTGTACTGAAAGTGAGTAAGTTATAGATCTTGTTCCTATTCTTTTTACTTCCTGTCACCACCTCCCTGCACCCTCTTTTAAATGGAGTGCACACAGTTAATGTGGCTGACACTTGATTATTTGTGTGTTTGTAGATGAATTTCTTGGCTAAAGCTGTAACCAAGCAAGATTTCTGCTAGTATAATAGGAGTCCCTTTCGCCAGCTCCAAATGGAAGTGATGGGAATGTTATCACCAAGCAGATCACCATAAGAACATAACTGGCTGACGCTATTTGAGCATTTGGACACTCAACGATGCTTTCTGTAAAGAAATGGCTTCCCAGTTATTAAATGGTCCTCAACGACATCCCCATTTCTTCTAGAATTAATGTTATCAGTTGATCGTCAGGATTGTTTAGTAAACAAAATATGAAATATGAAAAAATGAAATATTTGTCCCCGACACTTTTATGTCTGCCTTTAAGTAAAATTTAACAGATTTAATGACTCCATTTGTCTTTGTGTAAGATTAAGATTCCGTTTTAACTAGACTTAAAGTGTCATTCTTGACATTTTGGATTGTACAGGTATTGTATCCCTGTGAAAGTACTTTGAGGTAATCAAACAATCAAGAGATTAGTCAAATATTTTTGTTAATTGAAAAAAATTACATTCTTTGTGGAATAATAAACTGTTCAGCATTAACATTAAAACCACTGACAGTTGAAGTGAATAACATTGATTATCTCATTACAATGGTACCTGTCAAGGATGCCATTATATATTCGGCAGTCAGTTCTTGAAATTGATGTTTTGGAAGCAGGAAAAATGGATAAGCGTAAGGACCTGAACATCTTTTACAAGGGCCAATTTGTGATGGTTATACGACTGGATCAGAACATCTCCAAAGTGGCAGGTGTTCTGGGGTTTTCCCAGTATGCAGTGGTCAGTACCTACCAAAAGAGGTCCAAGGAATCCCAACCGGTGAACCAGAAACAGGGTCATGGGTGTCCAAGGTTCATTGATGCACATAGGGAGCGAAGGCTAGCCCATCTGGTCCAATCCCACAGGAGAGCCACTGTAGCACAAATTGCTGAAAAAGTTAATGCTGGCTATAATAGAAAGATGTCAGAACACACAGTGCATCACAGCTTGCTGTTTATGGGGCTGCATAGTCACATGCTAGCCAGATGCCCATGCTGACCCCTGTCCACTGCCGAAAGTGCCTTCAATGGGCATGTGAGCGTCAGAACTGAACCATGGAGGTGGTTTGGTCTGATAAGTCATATTTCTGTTACATCATGTGGACAGCCAGGTGTTTGTGCATCATTTAACCGGAGAAGAGATTGCACCAGGATGCACTGTGGGAAGAAGGCAAACCAGCGGAGGCAGTGTGATGCTTTGTGTAATGTTCTGCTGGGAAACCTTGGGTCCTGGCATTCATGTGGATGTTACTTTGACACGGACCACCTACCTAAAGATTATTGCAGACCAAGTACACCCCTTCATGGCAACAGTATTCCTGGCTGGCTGTGGCCTCTTTAAGCAGGATAATGTACCTTGTCATACTTCTAAAATTGTTCAGCAATGGTTTGGGGAACATGAGATTTTCAAGGTGTTGACTTGGCCTCCAAGTTTCCCAGATCTCAATCTGTAGGATGTGCTAGATAAACAAGTCTCATCCATGGAAACCCTACCTTGCAACTTACAGAACTTAAAGGATCTACTGCTATGTCTTGGTCCTAGATACCACAGGACACCTTCAGGGGTCTTGTGGAGCCCTTGCCTCAACAGGTCATAGCTGTTTTGGTGGCACAAGGGGAACTAATGCAATATTAGCCGGGTGAATTTAACATTATGGCTGATCAGTGTCCATGGCCTGTCATATTTAGCAGTGTTTCAGTTAGCTCTGGATATTAATCTACTTTGTCCTAGCAGTGATGGTGAATGGATGGATGTATCATGTAGGATGACATTCTTTAATTATGTCTCTGAAAATGATTAGGCTGGATCGTC
This sequence comes from Gnathonemus echidnorhynchus, assembly GCA_026776725.1. Classification (NCBI taxonomy): domain Eukaryota; kingdom Metazoa; phylum Chordata; class Actinopteri; order Osteoglossiformes; family Mormyridae; genus Gnathonemus; species Gnathonemus echidnorhynchus. Next base: position 22,782,661 of record JAODJU010000138.1, on the reverse strand, counting down.
AAAACAAGGCTCAGATAGTAGCTATTTTTAGTTTCTAAATCCCTAAGTCATAAAACTTGGAATGCTAGCCTTCCTTTGCCTTGTTATCTGAATCACCTTGGGTGTGTGTGTGGGTGTGGATTAGGATTATATTACATTGTGGGGACCAAATGTCCCCCACAATGTAATAAAAAACCTGTTATTTTGATGTTGTGGGGACCATTTTTCAGGTCTCCACAAAGATCTTTCAATGCAGTCAAAAAAGACAAAATGGCAAAAGTTTCATAGTTTCTTTGGTTGCTTATGGTTAAGGTTAGGGCTCGGTAGAGGTTAAGATCGTCAAGTTGGGATTAGGGTTTTTCCCATAGAAATGAATGGAAAGTCCCCACAAAGATAAAATTACAAACCTGTGTGTGTGTGTGATCCTACAAGTATTAGACAAATAAATTGATTTCAGTTTTACTGCTCATTTTAAATATGTATCAGAGGACATTGTTGTATTGAAAAAGCTATGTCGATATTTGTTCTTAAGCCAGAAATTAATAAACTGAATTTGTAAAAGGAAAAACACAGAATCAGTGAGCCATCAAAGTCGACTTCTGCTGGTGAATACCATGTTGCAAATCTTTTTTGATGAAATTATCCATTTATAGTAAGGATTCCTGAGCTGTATCTGTGTATGTACTGTGTAATGGCATGTGCATAACTGTATGTTGATGACCTTCATCCTGATCCTCAGAACCTGGCGTGTGCACAGTGTTTGGGGACCCCCACTACAACACATTCGATGGGCGCACCTTTAACTTCCAGGGTACATGCCAGTACATTCTGACCCGGGACTGCTCACCAGCAGCCGCCTTCCAGGTGCTGGTGAGGAACGACGCCCGCCGCACACGCTCTTTCTCCTGGACCAAGTCCGTGGAGCTGCAGATGGCGGGTCTCAGTGTAGGTCTACACCAGCACCTCACTGTACGCCTGAATGGCAGCCGCGTTGCCTTACCGTACAGTGCAGCTGGAGTACACATCAACCTGGACAGCTACCTACTTAAGCTCAGCACCAGTGCAGGTGTGCTGGGGTGGCCTTCGCTCTGGGTGTTAGGGGACAATTCTTGTCACAAACCATTTCCTATAGTGCTTTAAGCTAATGTAGTTTGTAAAATCTATGGCTGTTTCTGCCATTATTAAACAAACAGTAAACTTGTTAATATAATCTAGATTTGTTTTGCCTTGTATTAAAGTTTATTTGTTTAAATGTTTATTTGTTGCTGTTTTATCCTGTACATTGCGGTCAGATAAATATGGCTGTATCTCTTTCCCTTTCTGGAACAGGATTGGAGGTAACATGGGATGGGGACAGCTTTGTGGAGGTGGTGGCTGCACCTCACCTGAAGAACAGCCTCTGCGGTCTCTGTGGAAACTACAATGGGCACAAGCAGGATGATGTCATTGGCGGTGATGGTCACTTCAAGTTTGATGTGGATGAGTTTGCTGAGAGCTGGCGGGTGGAAAGCAATGAGATCTGTAATCAACCTCCACACAAGCCCACCCTCCACTTGTGCCCAGGTTTGGTCAAGGTCAAACTCCGTGCCCATCGTGAATGCCAGAAGCTCAAGTCCTGGGAGTTTGAGAAGTGTCACCCTATGGTAGACTTCCTGCCATTCTACAGGTATGTGTGAAAGAAGAAATTTTGTGAATGGTTGCTCTGGACAGACTGTGGTAAGTCAGTCCCATCCCATTTAACATACTTTTGACTAAATCATGGTAATGAAGAAAAGTCACCCACTGGATGGTGCTGTAACTGTATGGAATAATGACATAACTTTCATTTTAAAATAATGATGATAAATCACCCAAGTAAAGTACACCATGAATAAAATAAAAAATAAAAAGTCACCTGATCCAAAACTGGGAGTGGGCAGGGGTTAATGATAGTTTCCCCTCCACCACAAGCCTGGTGGCTGTTTGAAATAAATGGACTACAGCAGAAACTTGATGTCATCTTCTTCAAAAGATTCCTTTGGTCTGTCGCGTCATCTTAAAAAATTTCTATCACTACTCCCAGAAGCATCCAGGGTATCTCCTGCCATGTGCCCTAACTAAGGCTAACACTAATGTTCGGTGGGCAGCTATGGGAAGTCGATGAATGGAAGTTTCACAATTAAGCTCCCAGATACACTCCATCCTTGGTCATTCTGAAGCCTGTTTGTTGGCAGAAATGCTCTGTATTCTTAGTGCCATCTTATTTTGCTTCTAAGGTCCTGTGTCACAGACATGTGTGAGTGTCCCGTGCACAAGAAATGTTACTGTGAATCCTTCATAGCCTACAGCCGTGCCTGCCAGAGAGAGGGTTCACCAGTGCTCTGGAAGCCTGAGCAGAATTGCATGGGTAAGGGGTATAAAACAATTGCTTAATTTTATATTTTAAAACAATGATCATAGAAAAGGGAGACAGTATTGTCCTGAAGAAGATAAGGATACTGGATGTCGTATGAGAGGAGTTTCATACTTCTCTGTCTGTGTCTATTAGCTAGATGTTATTTTAAGTATTTTACTTAATAGTTCACAGACTTTAAGTAACTGAATGACAAATGTGTCCTAATTCATTCAAACAGGGAACTGTACTGTTGCAGTAATGAATGTAACCAAATAAAAGCTTGCATTTTGTACCTTTTTATATACATAAACATTCCAATTGTACTCATTCCTGCAGCTTGTGAAGATGAATAGCTTGAATACACTGTTTTTCTAACAGCACAATCTATATGCAGAGCTAGGCCAGGACTGAGAACTTAAACTTAATAACATTAAATGATTCAGTTTAAACACAATAATGTTTTTGCCTTTTGCTTTTTTCTAATCCCTTCAGCCACCCAGTGCAAACACGGTGCTGTTTATGACACTTGCGGTCCTGGCTGTGCCAAGACATGTGATAACTGGAATGAGATTGGGCCCTGCAACAAGCCCTGTGTGGCTGGCTGCCACTGCCCTGCTGACCTGGTGCTCTTCCAAGGCCGCTGCATCAGGCCTATCCTGTGTCCTGGGCAGTGACCCTGACTGCCACGGTTGTGCTATGGATGGGGGGTCATGTGGGACATTGGACTAGGATTTGTCTGCTGTGAGGGAGGTGACATAGTGAAAGACCAGGAGACAGGAGGAAGACTGGGCATCTGCTGTTTACCTGCAACTACCTCAGCTAAAGTAACATGGCTGTGCAACCTTACTGTGACATAAATCCTCCCCACCACCATCATATCAGTACCACCAGAATGGCACATTTTCTCCCCGGAACTGTAGTCTATAACTACTTCCCTGAATAAAAGATCCACAGATACCTGCCTCCACAAAGTAAAGGTAATATGCTCTGTGAGCTTAGATTGTCTGTTGTTGAAATGGTGCTTTAAAAGCAATAATGAGAACATTAGCGGGGAGCAGTGGAGGTGGAACCATTATTTTTGAAGAAAATTTTAAAGATAATAAAAGGTTTGGGGAGCAGATGAAGTGAATCATCCAACTTACTGTCCTGAAATATAGCAAATGGTCCACTTAATTAATATATCATAACAAGAAGAATCTAGTCAACATTTGCTTATATTTCCATTTTAATTTATGTATCATAAATGTACCATTGTAGCAAATACAAAATCATAAATATTGTGACTTGATATGGGCAAATATATATTTGTCCTGACATTCAGTTCTGGTTTTTAAAAAGTTTTGTAGCAGTAACAAAGATTAACGCATTTTGTAAAGTGTACAGAGTAATCTTGTGTTTATTTCCTTGTGGAAGATTTTTTTTCTTGACAGTTTACAGTCAAGTTGCACCCTCAACTGCACATATATTCAGTGAAGCCACAGCTATTAGAAGTATTGTGATAATTTAAGGTATTAGTATCCAGTTCAGTTACAAATTAGAAGTATATATAATTAATGAGCATTATATGTAATTGTTTTTCATGTAAATAAAAAGTTATTGACTATACATCACATCATCCCATTCATTGCCTCTCAGGAACTCTATTAGTGGCAATACAAATGGCTTCATGGAGTCTGAACCTCAAATTTAATTTATTGAAACAATTTCCTGATTTTGAGATGGAATTAAATGCTCATGTCATACTTTCTGTCCTACTACTGGACTTTTTGCACCTCCCATGGCATCGGTCTTTCAGATATGCTTTATTCCAATAAATGTTCTTGGCTTGTGAGTTTCTTAATTACCCCCGGCAGTCTCATCTGATGGATTCAACATTAGCAAAATGTATGGAGGAGAAAGGGTCACCAAAAATAACACCCCCCATCACGCACACAACTCAGTAGCTCCCCAAATTGTATTTTTTGTAAAAGTAGTTCTTACTTGTAAAAAGAACTACCTGATGCAATTTTGTCTTACTATTGTCTTTATCATCTTTTGCTGCCTTCTAAAAACGCTCTCATAATATTGTGATTTGAACCTGACAGCTGTTGTTTCATGGTCATTTGGTTTGTGTTATAGCCTCCTGAGACCTAAGTAAAAAAGTGTCCTTCAATTTTAGGTTATTTGTCTTTGGAAGAAATAAGACATCTTACAATTTAGATTTTTTCAAATTTATTTTTATTTTTAATTGACACCATGTCCTCTTTAGTGTACAACTTGAATAAATATGTTTCCTTACATCAGTGAAAAGATTGATGCAAAAACAAAATGTCCACTACAATGGACATAAATGAATGGGTGGGGTCTCAGGAGGATATAGTGGTACCTTAGAACTCGGGGTCAAATCCTAAAAAGTTTGAGTTCTGATCGAATTTTCCCCATAAGAAATAATGGAAAACCAATTAATTGATTCCCGGCCCCCAGAAATTACACCTAAATATGTTTTTTTTAGCATTTAAACACAAAATGAACAGGATAAAACAAGAAGAGCATACACTGTACTAAACTAATCTAAGCACATTTATCAAAACAGTCATTTGTAAAGTAAGAAAATAAATGTATCCAAACAATGTATAAAGTTAAAAAAAAAAAAAAAACAATGTGTCCTGCCCCGGTCGTAGTGGGGGTCCCCAAACACTGTGCACACTGCCTCCTTCCGTGAGCCATGCCCCCTCGTTAACTCCGTGTAGAATCCCCGTGTTATCAGCTGTTTCGTCCAGGTTTCAGTTTGTTTCCCCAGTCCGGTCATTGTATTGTCCGTCTGCGTTTTGCCTGCCTAACCTGTAATTAAACCCTGTATTCCCCGATACCCTGACGTCTGCGCCTTTATCTCCGTTCCATCCCACTCGGCACGACAATATTATTATAATTAAATGTATTAATGGTTTATTATTAATAATATTAAAATAATTAATCAGGAATCTTTATTCCTGATTCCAGGAAGCTTCAAGACGACAACCATCAAACCACTGGCAAAAAAATCATCAGCTTCATCTTTAACTCTTAATGACTTCCGCCCTAGCACTCACTCCAATTGTGATGAAGTGCTTTGAATGGCTGGTTAAGGACTACATAACATCCGTACTTCCTGCAACATTCGACCCATTCCAGTTTGCATACCGTCCAAATCGCTCAGTCGATGATGCCATACTGACAGCACTTCACCTAACCCTGGCTCACCTTGAAAGTAAAAACAGTTATGTGCGCATGCTCTTCATTGATTTCAGCTCTGCATTTAACACTGTTGTTCCGCAGCAGTTGATAAAGAAACTGGGTCCACTAGGTATCAACACCTCATTGTGCAATTGGATATTGGACTTTCTCACAAACAGACCTCAGACAGTACGGGTTGGAAATAACATCTCTGAGACAACTACTGTTAACACCGGAGTTCCCCAGGGCTGTGTCTTAAGCCCTTTGCTGTTCACCTTGATGACTCATGACTGCTGTGCTAAGTTCAACACGAACCACATCATCAAGTTCGCAGACGACACAACGGTTGTGGGTCTCATCAGTAACGACGATGACTCAGCCTACAGAGAAGAAGTGAATCAACTCCTTGTCTGGTGTGACATTAATAACCTGTCCCTGAATGTCAACAAGACGAAGGAGATCACTGTTGACTTCAGGAAAAAGCGCAAAACACACACTCCACTCACAATCCTTGGCAACGCTGTGGAGTCAGTGAGCAGCAGCAAGTTCCTGGGAGTACACATCACCAAAGACTTGACATGGACCACTAACACCACCTCGCTTGTTAAAAGGGCACATCAACGGCTCCACTTCCTCCATCGGCTAAAGAGAGCAAACCTCCCCCCTCATGTCCTCACATGTTTTTATAAGGGTACTATTGAGAGCATCCTGACCAGCAGCATCTCAGTCTGGTATGGCAGCTGTTATGCCTCCGACCAGAAGTCCCTCCATAGAGTAGTGAGGACAGCAGAGAAAATGATCAAGACCCCCCTCTCATCTATTCACAAGATATACCAATCTCGCTGCCTCAGCAAAGCAGTCAGGATTGTCAGAGATCCATCACATCCAGCCTACAGACTGTTCAACATGCTACCATCCGGTAAATGCTACTGCAGTACGGGATGTAAGACTGCACAACTGAGCAAGAGCTACTTCCCACAGGCCATTAGACTTCTAAACTCACTTTAATAAATGCAATACATATTCTATTCTGAACAACGCACTACATATTCATAAAATGAAACTTTTCCATAACACACACTAAAACATGTTTCCATATTTACTATACTCTGCTGCTACTACCTATTAGTAATCTGCACTTACACTGCTATAATACGGCAACTGTGAGACACTGTGCAATATTTGTGCAATATTTAACGGTGCAATATTTTTGACTTGCAAATTTTAACGTTGAGCGCTATTTTACTCTGCACGAGATTTACCTCTGTGCTGAATAATAGTTCTCTGTGTAGTTCTGTTCTCTGTGTAGTTCTGTGTTGTATTGTGTGTATTTTGTGTAGCCTGTATTATTATACTATATTAAATTGTACTATACTGTATTATATTATACTGTAGTATTTCTGTTTGTTTTGCACATTCGTTCTACCATGCACTCTCAAACTGTGTGGTACGAATGACAATAAAGTTTACTTTGACTTAGACTTGACTTATTTTTAAATGTATTTTATTATATAATAATAATTACTGCTACTGTCTATCATTGTCTAAATATATTTTTACTTTCTAAATATATGTATTCAGCTAGTGTAAACATGCACGATGCTATCACAGCAAATGCTCCCACATCTCCGAAGTACAATGATAATGTGCACACAAGTGAGGTATCTCGCTCGTCGTGAGCTTGTGACTACATGCTTACTTAAGTTTAATGACAAACCACAGAACTACAGAGCCTGGAAACGTTCCTTTCAGACTGCACTTTGTGGTTTAAATCTGACACTGAGTGAAGAAATGAATTTATTGCTTAAGTGGCTTGGTAAAGAGTTGGCAGAACATATTGAACAGATAAGGGCAATAAGAACGACCCAAGCTTCAGCTTCATCTGTCACACAGACACACCATTTAAGGCTGAGAGATCTGCTTACAAACCCACCAAACGTAGAGAAATCTTTGTCAACAAAACAGAGATATTCCCAAAATCCATTTTTGACAGTGGGGAACCTCCAACAAAATTGGATGACTGTGATAGGTTGTGTCTCATTCATAGAAAGTCACACCCTTTACGCAAATGTCGAGCATTTAGGGAAAGGCCAATTGAAGCTTTAAATGTTGTTCATCGTCATCACATGTTGCAAAGAACTGTAAAATGAAAGTCCAATGTGCCGAATGCAAAAGTGACAGACACCAAACTGCGCTTCACCCTGGACCAGCACCTTGGACAGAAGTTGCAAACCCTGCTCCTGGGCATGGTGGGGAGGAGAATGCTCCCCCTCAAGCTCATGTCACCAATAAATGCACACAAGTCTGTGGTGGAGATCTGACCAGTATATCCTGCTCTAAAATATGCCTTGTTAAGGTATATCCAGTGGGCCACAAAGACAAGGCAGTAAAGTTCTATGCGATCTTGGATGACCAGAGCAACAGGTCCCTGTTTGAAGTATTTCATGACCAAAGTCCAAGCGTTCCTTACACATTGAGAACGTGTGCTGGAGTAAAGGAAGTAGCAGGGAGAAGAGCAAATGGCTATGAAGTAGAATTCCTGGATGGAACTGTCTGCATTCCCCTACCAACTCTCATAGAATGTAATGATATTCCTGATAACAGAGACGAGATTCCATCTCCCAAGGTAGCTCTTCATCATGCACACTTAAAGTTACTAGCACATCTAATCCCAGACATTGACCCACAAACACCCATTATGCTGCTTCTTGGACGGGACATTATTCAAGCTCATAAAGTCCGTAAACAGATCAATGGCGCACACAACCTGCCCTATGCTCAGAAGTTGGATCTGGGATGGGTCATTGTAGGCAATGTGTGTCTAGGCAATGTCCATAAACCTCTAAATATCAGAACCTTCCACACAAATCTGACAGAGGTGACGCGTCCCACTCTATTTAAACCTTGTCCTAATGTGTTCTGTATCAAAGAAAAATACAGTGACATCCAAGTTGCTGATTATCTTTCACCATATTCAATCCTTGAAAATTCCTGTGATGCTGACCACTTAGGGTGCACAGTGTTCAAACAAACCAAAGATGATAATCAGATGGCTCCTTCAATCCAAGATGCTTCCTTCATGAAAATAATGGATGAAGGACTTCGAAAAGATTCAAACAACAGCTGGATTGCACCATTACCCTTTAACCTTTTAGCGTTCGCCGCCTAGTGGTTCGGACGCATACGTCCGAATTTTCAATAGCAGAAAAAAATGACGTTCAATAAAAGAAAAATGTATCAAATCAACCAAAAACGGCTTGTTACACTACAAAAAACCTTTCAGATAATATCTGTAGAAAGTTGCGCA
>JAODJU010000138.1:22730860-22741253 GCA_026776725.1 Gnathonemus echidnorhynchus | reverse complement strand
GAGCCACAAATGAGAAGTAGTGCTTAAACAGTATAAAACTACAACTTTCCCTTCTGTTGATAAAGGGCGCAGCCATCGTGGATTCTGAACTGGGGATCCTCTGTGCTGCTCCGAGATATTTCTCGGATCTCCGAGAAACAGGAGCAAGCATGCCGTCACTTCCAGCTTCAAAACTCGGAATCCGACTTCCCAGGGCAAATGTAACCCACCAAAACTGCCCAAAATGGGTTGACAGAGATACTTCAGGGATTTCGAGTCATTCTGCTCCGCAGATGGGTTAATTGCGTTAAAAATTTTAATCAGATTAATCATGATAATGGATTAATCTGCATTAACCTGTTAATTTTGACAGCCCTAATATATATATATATACACACACACACATATAGGTAGATAGATGAAAGTGTCCCGTGTAAGGATTGTTTTCACCATGTGGACTCTAAGCACCATGCATGCACCGGGCAGCCATTTTGTATTTGTCTTACTTATATTCTTTGTGCCTGTCCTCTGTAATTAATACAATGCATTATTAATACACAGAGAAATTCTACAAACCTACAAGGAACATTCATATAAAATAGGTTAAACTGAATGTGTTCCTGTCTGTAGCAGGAGGTTTCAGGATTGTGTCGGATAAGTAGGAGGTGCCATATGTAACAAGAATTAACACAGAGAAAACCCACCTGGTAAAATGACTCATTTCCTCACTGACACAACAATAATGATGATGAGAAAGATAGAGGCCACCGCTCCAGCAAGTAGCATGTAGCAGCTCCTTTTTCTTAGTTGCTTCTGAGAAGAGGAGAAAAGCTAAATGAGTCAGTTAGAGAATACCTGCGGCTTACATGCCAGTCAGAAATCTGACAGTCTGTAAGTCAAGCACAGGAGGCACAAGCAACTTCACAATGGTTCCCAAACCCTACATGAATTTACTGTTACATCTGTTAAATAAAACTGATAATGACTCATATCGAATGACCTTGTGTCTTGCTGAAATAAAAGAAAATAAATCCATAAAATTAAAAAACACAAAATATTTAGGTTGAGTTGTGTGCACTGCCCTCTTCAACTACTCCCCATGCACCCAGCTGCCTGTGTCCATGAAGCTTTGGTGCTTGCTGTGTTAAGCTATGTGCTGGGAATATTTTTCTTTTCTCCTTCCATTTGCTCCCCTCCTGTAAAGGAGTACTGCCTTATCTGGGCAATTTTAAATATTTAGAGATCAAAAAAGAAGCAAATGGATTTGGAAAGAAACATGTAATAATCACACACATGTATGTGTGTGTGTTTGTTTGTGATTATTACATGTTTCTTTCCAAATCCACTTTGCTTCTTTTTACATCTCTGAATATTTAAAATTGCCCAAATATGGCAGTACTCTCCAGAGGTTGGGATACAGTTGTGTCAGAGCAGGGGAGAGCAGAATCTGCGTTGTTTTGAGTTGGCTTTCTTCTCTTTTCCGCCCTACTTTTTCCTCCACAAAGGCAATAAGAGCTACGGAATTAGCCTAGTGCATGCTGGAGTCTTTAAACCCTGATGCAGTTGAAAGCCCAGAGAGCAATTCATCTTCTTATCTGAGTCTCAAACAGGCTTTCTATGTGGGAAGAGAGAGTAAGAGTGAGGGGAGAAAAGGAGAGAGAGGAGAGCAGGAGAGAGAGAGGAAAAAAACTGCTGTCGAGTAATTTTCCGTTTAAACGTTCCACTCCACAACAATTTGCATAAGCAGCCCTGCTACTGTGATAAGAAGATTGGTAATTTTCAAAGGCTCTGAGGGGATTGAGAATGAAAAGCTTCTCTCCACTATCTCAGCTTGTGCAGCTGGCCACCACAGATTTCAAGGCTTTTTTCTTGCACTTTTTTTAAACTGTGCCTTATAAACTTTCTCTCCCTTCTGCCTGTCTGCCTCTCTGCTCTGACACAAGAATACTTCCATTCACTGTGGTTTTCTGTCCTCTCCATCATTGAAAAAAAAACAAAACAAGCAAACAAAACAATGCTGGAACTGGGGAAAATAAGAAAAAAATCATTTAGTTATGATAAATTTATTTATTTGCTGTAAACACAGGGAAAATATGTATCAGCCCAATTCACCGCAGAATATCAGACACCAGTAAATGACCAGCTTTGCTTGGTCAAATTGGGTACTAGCTCTTTAAAGGTTTTTTTTTTTTTTTAAAAAGAATCAAGAAAGTACAATACATCAATTAATTTTATTTATTTGTTAACTTTAGCATTATATTATTAGACAGGCAAGAAAATCAAAGGAATTTGTTGTGTTTTATATATATATAATCATTATATATATATATATATATATATATATATAGTGTGTGTGTGTGTGTGATCATTGCCAAAGCCCCATTCTTGGCAGGATGTCACAGTCTAAACTAATGTTTGTGTACTAGTTTTTGTTCCTATATAGGCCCACAACAAAGACATTGCACAAAGGCTGGGACTATGTGTGATGTCTATCTTGACAAATAATATACAAAGCAGTGAGGAGAAGAAAAGAATAAAAAACAAGAAAAAGGCATGTTTTAGCACCAGGCCTTATACAGCCTCTCCCCCTCTCCTTTAACACAGCTGGTTCTCAATTATGAACCACTTACTTGGATGAAAGGAGTCAGCTATGCATAAAGAGCAGACACTGTCAGTCTGCAGTTCATGGACGTGTATGACTTATGAAGGGGCTGTGATGCTCTCTGATCTTCCATTTGTCACTAATATCACATAATTATCACTTGTTTGATTACATCAGTGACATATCTTGTTAATAAGCAAATACACAAATGATACCAAATCCAGACTGCATTGTCAAAGTAGTAATTCTACTGTTGTCATCATAGTCTTTGATCTTTTGTCTTATTTACATCAATTAAATCCCTTGCTTTTCTTGCTATATTTATTTAAAACTGGATACTGCATTCATTGTGGTTCCTTGCATTAACAAAAGAATTCATTAATTTTACCACCTCACACAACTTCCTAGCCATTGCTGCTTTTATCACAGTGGCCTTGTGTCAATTACCTAACAATAGGCAGTTAATTTATTCATTCACTTGCCATATGTTCATGTTTTTTCATGTTGCCTTCATGATTTTGCAGTTTTCATTGTAACAGTAAAATAAAGCATACAGTGAGGAGTTATGACCTTATTTTTATACCTAATGTATATACCTCAATGTGATATTTGTCTCACTTCTACGTTTTGGATGAAAACAGCTAAGAAAGTAAATGTAGATGTGAATGTAATGCTACGATTAGTTAAACTTGCTTTTCATTTTTATTTTCATACATGCTTTCATTTATTTCAAAATGTTTTCATTTATCCTATATATATTAATATATATATATAGGTTATTATTTTTAACATTGCTTTTTGCATAAGAAGTGATGGTCTCAATCACGTCAGGACGAATCAAATCACACACAGTGGGAAATGCAGATTCATGGTCTGTGACATAGGAAACAACTTAATGTGATAGTAATGCAGTAATACTTTCATTATCTCATCCAGCAGAAAAATTGGGAGACCATAAAATAAGTTATATTGCTGTGTGGCTGCCTGGCCAGTAATCGGCTTATGGGCAATTTACATAAAATTCTGCGTTCATTCTCCCTTGATTATAGTACTTAAAAGAATTGCAAATAAACACAGATTTCTTTTCATTGCTACCCTCTGTGGGCGTACATACACACCTTTGTAGCATGTTGTTCTTTCCATAAACAAGCAGGCAGAAATGAGGGGTGGAGATTCATTCATACTATACTTTGCTCTACACACACACTGGAATTACAATAATGTATTTATTGAAAAGTTGCACTCTAATACAATTATCCCTGCTTTTCCTGCCAAGAATTTGTCCAATTCCACTGAAGAAAGTAAATGAAGAAACCAAGTTAATCATAAGCATCTTCCTACTCTTAGGTCCCTTTTTATCTACCAAATTATATGCATAGAAGAAAATTCCTTGATATTTCAGTATTTACTTTTCATCAACTTCTCATTTTCATCCATTTTCCATAACCAACCAGATGCTGTTGGAACAACAACAATGTATTCCCTGAACAGCCCTCTAACCCCCTCCCCCCAATCCCTACTTCTCCCACATCCCCAACCTCTATAATCTGCTCTCAAACTCTCCAAAAAATCTCAGCTTTGTGTGACTTGTCTCAGCCAATACGTTTACATGCACAGCTCCATCCACAGTTATAGCTGGACTACGCAATTTAATCAGACTACCGTCCATGCCCCAGTATACATGCATGGGAGGGGAATCAATTTATTTTGCTACAATAAGTGGTGATATGGCTCTTTTCAGCATGTTAGTTTTGGCTGTTTTACGTCACAGACGTAAAAAAATAGTAAAATTAATAATAATAGATGCATGGACAAATGAAATGTCACAAGTTTTGATTGTGATCTGGTCGAAAGAACAGATACAAGATCAGGACAGCATAGCAAGAAATGAAGTATTTTGTATAATATACTATGACTGCACGTTATTGCAAATTTTTCAAATATCGCAATGTGATTTTGTTGTAATAAATATTGCGGTATTTATGAAACAAAAAGGAGGTCAACATAAATTTCTCACAAACCTGGCTATGAGTGATTTAAATAGCAAGGAAGAAAATGATTATTATTGTCTAGCTAGGAGAATGCATATAGCGCTCATGCAAAAGCAGCAGAGGGACAATGAAGTACCAAAAGTACAGTACCTGCTGTGGTGGAAATGTGCCCTTTAGTTGAGCAGTAAATTGGACAGCTTTACAGCTGTACTTTCTGTACGTCCTGTACGTCTTCTGCTATGCTCCGTATTTCCAGGTCAAAACCTGGGGGGGGGAACTGCGGAGTATGCACAGAGCGCCTAGGCCAGTTTGACTTCGACTGAATGTATATATGCAGGAGTAAATCGACTCCCAATCACATTTGGGTGTCTTAGTCCGACTTCAAGAAATTCGATTTAGTACAATTTCAGTCAGACTAACCTGTTTACAAGTACTTTAAATGTCTGGTTTTAGTAGGACTAACACAATAATTCAATTTCTTAGTGTGTATGTAAACATACTGAGTGTAATCAGTTTCACAAGATCTGTGCCAGTGCCTTTACTTTCAAGTACCACCACTGGACTGGGGCTAGAGCTAAGAGACACATTAAATGTCTCGGACCAAAAGGGGGGGGGGCACAATAAATTTCACTGACCAGCTACCGAACTGCTTTTTGGGGGGGCTGAAAAAAAAATACACTTTATGCATATTCAGCCCCACAGTTTGAGTCCAACAATGCTCATGTGAAGATTGAGAAAGGTCTGTTAAACACTTTTACAGTGATTGTATTTACGAGATAAAGTGTCTTCTGCAGCCACCCATTTCCTTCCTTTGCTGCCACCTAGCATTGTTACTTCAATTTTCTGGCAATTTGTCTGAAAATGAAACCAGATACAGATCTTCATATATATATAATGTTTTTGTTATGTGAAGCAGTAATAAAATCCATGAAATATTTTTTAACTTATCACAAGTTAAAAACCCAAGGTAGCATAGGGAGAATACTGGAATTCTCTTCAGTTTCATTTGCAAAAATGGAATTAGCATTATTAATTGTATTCTCCAGATGAGGAATACATGTGGTTTTGGAAATGGTCTACCACCACCAGGATAACCAAAAAAGTATTTCTTTTGCAAAGAAAAGAGTGGTTTTAGACACTTCATACCATTACCATGATAAAGTATTTGATGAACATGAACTTGATTGTCATTCAGACTATACAGCAAGGAGTGCACAGCTGAACAAAATTGCATTTATCCAGGCTCAGTATACAAATTTAGACATAAGATGAATAGTATACAACAGCAGAATTAACATAATGAACAGATAGACAGACAGTATAAAATAAAGAGAGTATTCTGCATTACAATATTGCAGAGTGTGGAAGGGAAGAGAAAAAAAACGTAGTAAATGTTAGTAAAGTGCTCAGTGACAGGAAACATTAAAGTAATGCACAGTGTTACTGAGGGCTGTTAGGGTGATTTGTTAATGATATGGCAGAAACACTCCTGAGTATCGGTTAAAACACTGAATGGAAGAGATGGACTCTGGGATGGGAAGGATGATGGCTTTATAACCTCTTAAAGGCATTCCGGGATGGATGAGCAGATAGGCAGATATACATGTATGCAGATATGCAGATAGTGCTGTAATAACAGAAATGTACTTATAATCACTGAAAAATCCATACAAACATATAACAAATAAATCCTGAAAATGGTAAATAAATGCAGCGATACCAATCACAAATACAACATTAGACAAACTCAATATAAATTAAAAGGATAGCGCAATTAGCTATTCCCTTAGCTTTTACGCTACATAGGCGCCATCGTATGCCTGAACAGGGAGATCACATTTGCGAGGCATAACACACAGGGCTAACAGCCCGTAATTACAAACAGAACGGCAAAAAGTTACAGCCATTAATCATCCGACACCAACTCAAAAAACTATGTAAAACTGAGTAATTTTTAAACTAAGGGGGCGGCGCGGTGGCGCAGTGGTTAGTAAGCTACTGTTGCCTCACACCTCTGGGACCTGGGTTCGAGTCTCTGCCTGGGTTACATGTGTGTGGAGTTTGCGTGTTCTCCCTGTGTTGTCGTGGGGTTTCCTCCGGGTACTCCGGTTTCCCCCCACAGTCCAAAGACATGCTGAGGCTGATTGGAGTTCCTAAATTGCCCGTAGGTGTGCATGTGTGAGTGACTGGTGTGTGAGTGTGCCCTGCGATGGGCTGGGCCCCCATCCAGGGTCGTTCCCTGCCTCGTGCCCATTGCTTCCGGGACAGGCTCCGGACCCCCCGCAACCCAGTCGGATAAGCGGGTTGGAAAATAGATAGATGGATGGATGGATTTTAAACTAATCTGTAGCACCACAACCAACGAATTAAGGCAGCATTACCGGCTTCACCGCCACTCGGTTTCCATATACATAAACAACAATAGCATTACTTACTTTGGTCATGTACTATCTGGGCACGTGGTGATAATTAACAGTGTGCACATACAGAACCCGCACTAAAAAACTGAGGAAAAATATGGCTGCTCCCTCTAACCTGTGACTGGCTAAACTAAACACATGACCAGCCGAGGCGCAGCCCTTAAAGGCACCCGGTCTAATTGCGAGTGGAGTCCTCCCGCAGGCAGCCTTTTACACAGAATGTGCAGGGCACATGCGCTACCAGTAAAAGGTGACTCAGTCCGATCTACATCCTGATGTATTAGTATGATCCTCACCAGAAGGTAGGGCCGGCAGAAATACTAGCCTTGTCACAGGTCTGGTGTAAGTGCGACCATCGATGTCCACATCTGCTGCCCTGACCTGTCCATCCTCGCTGCAATGAACCTTGATTTTGCCCCAATGGGGCAAAAGGCCAGTGGCAACTGTGGATCTAGCATCATCACAACCGCTCCCTCTCTGAGGTTAGCCTGAGCTGAGTGCCATTTTTGACGAGTCTGCAACCCTGGAAGATAGTCACAGATGAATCTGGCCCAGAAGTGATCCACAATGACCTGGGAATGCCTCCAGCGTCTGCGACTCATAAGCTCAGTGCCAGGGTACACAACTTGCGGCAGTGTTCCATCCGGCCGCCCCATCAGCAGGCTGCTAGGTGTCACTGGGTCGATGTCAGCAATATCTGCTGAGACATAGCCCAGAGGCTTGGAATTGAGGATGGCCTCCACCTCCAGGAGGACAGTCTGGAGAACTTCTTCAGGAACTGGTTGGGCTCTGACAGTGGTATTGAGCGCCGATTTGACAGAGCGTACTTCTCTTTCCCACACCCTGCCGAAGTGTGGGGCTGCCGGGGGGTTTAACTGGAAGCGGATCTGTTGCCAAGCAAGCTGTTGCTGTAGTTTCGGTGCAAGGTTTGCAAAGGTCTCCTTTAGCTCCCTCTCCCCACCTCGGAAATTGGTCCCTTGATCGGACCACAGCTCCGCTGGTGTTCCTCGCCGAGCAATAAACCTCCTAAGGGCCATCAGAAAGGAGTCTGCATCCATACTTGTGAGAAGGTCCAGATGTACAGCACGTGTAGTTAGACAAACTCAATTATATGATTATTTTGATAGCCTGTAGACAATTACTCTTCTCCGTGCGCCTCCCTACCTTAATCAACAGCGGACCAAAGCAGTCCATGCCTGTAGAATGGAAGGTAGATGAGCAGCAGGTAGATCAGCCATCCTAGGAATTGTGGGCTGGGCTCTCCATCGTTGGCAATCAGCACAGGTACGCTGATATCGGCGAATAGCTTCACGGCCACGGAGTATCCAGTAAGAGCGTCGCATTTCAGCATAAACCCTTTCAGGACCAGGGTGTTTTAATCGATTGTCATAGTCCTGAATAAGCAATTGTGTAGTCGGGTGTGTGGCATCTAAGACTATTGGATGCACTGCTGATTCTTCCAGTTCAGCAGAACGCCAAAGCCTACCGCCCACCCTAATGAGTCCAGTGGCCTGATCGATTTCTGGAGCTAAAGTAAGCAGGAGGCTTCGGGAACTCACCTGTTTCCCTGCTATAAGGAGTTCGTAGTCAGCAGGGAAGGACTCCTGTTGAGCTTGCTGTAGCATAAGGATTTCCGCTTGCCGGTAATGCTCGGCTGTATGCTGAGTACCAATGTTGGACTCAGGATGCATGTCCTGTACGGCAGTGTCCAGGAGCTCCTGCCAGGAGCCACATTTCTTGCCATCTACGCCGGTTGGATCATCGGATGTTGCAGTGACCCCACAGAATGCTGACGTCCGTAATTCTGTGATGTCCTCTGAAATCCCCAGGGTGAGATTTTCTGGCCATGAAGAGGGACTCCCCTTGAGAAAAGGGGGCCCTGAGGACCATCGGTTAGGTTCAGCAAGCTGTTTCAGGGTCTTACCACGGGTTAGGTCATCTGCAGGGTTGTTTACCGAATCTACATAATGCCAGATGCAGTCTTCTGTCAGTTCCTGGATCTCTGCTACCCTGGTCCCCACGAAGACTTTGTAGCAGCAGGATTCAGAGCGTAACCAGGTAAGTACAGTGGTCGAATCTGACCAAAGGACAGTTTGACTTATTTTCAGTGTAAGCTCCCTTTTCAGGACGAAGACCAATTGGGCTGCTATTACCGCTGGATATAGCTCCAGACGTGGGATTGACTGCACACGTTTGGGTGCCACCCTTGACCTTGCAAGAATGAAGGATGTGTTAATCTGTCCTTGCGTATACACAGTCCTCAGGTATGACACAGCCCCGTAGGCTTGTTCTGAAGCATCCGCAAAGATATGGATCTCATAGGTGACATCATCCACATTTACCTTAGCTGGGT
Source organism: Gnathonemus echidnorhynchus (assembly GCA_026776725.1). Lineage (NCBI taxonomy): Eukaryota > Metazoa > Chordata > Actinopteri > Osteoglossiformes > Mormyridae > Gnathonemus > Gnathonemus echidnorhynchus. The sequence continues at coordinate 22,731,908 of JAODJU010000138.1, read as the reverse complement.
TATATGCTTGTGGAAGGATAACATGGGGTATTACCTCCAGCTCTTCCTCCCACGTCTGCCATGACTGCAGGAGGTCCAGTGGTAGGTTTGTATCATCCCATCCACGATGTTTATTCCATAGCTGCCTGATGATAATCTTCGCACGGGTGGTAAAGGGCAACAGGAATCCTAGAGGGTCGTACTGTGTGGCCAATACCTTGTAGATGTTCCGCAGAGTCGGTTTCTCATAGCTGACTGGCCAATGTTTGTACCCCAAGGTATCTGACTGCCAATGCCAGCTAAGGCCTAAAGTAGACTCCAACGGATCAGATTTGTCCTGTGCCAGCCACAGCTCCAGACCCTCTGATCTGGCTTCCGGTGGTAGGTGACTCAGCACACTTGGGACATTACTTGCCCATTGCCGTAGGTCAGAGCCAGCAGAGGCTAGAAGTTCTCTCAGCTTGGTGACCAACCTCTGGGCCTCTTCGGGTATGCGCAGGCTCTGAAGGCAGTTGTCGACATAAAAGCACCTTTCAATCGAAACTCTGACATCTTCTCCGGGCTGGCTATAGTCGACAACATGCCACTGCAGGGCATAAGCAGCACAGCAGGGGCTGCATGCAGTGCCAAATGGTAGCACCTGCCATTCGAAAGTCCTCAGAAACTCTTCTAGGCTTGGGTCTCGCCATAGGAATCGTAATAGGGAGCGATCTTCAGGGAGGAGACGTACCTGGTGAAACATCCCCTTTATATCGCCACTGACTGCAACAGGATGTTCCCTAAATCTGATCATTACTCCCAACAGGGAGGCACCAAGGATAGGGCCCGGCAACAGGCATTGGTTCAGGGTTTGGCCGAGGTATTGATGGGAACAGTTAAAGACAAGACGATTCTTTCCGTTGTGGCTGACAAGATGGTGAGGGATGTACCAGACTTCACTATTAGGTGATGCCTCTTGGGTGACCTCCTGAACTACTCCAGCTTGGATAAGATTCTCTATCTCGATCCTATAGGCCTCAGCCTTGGCAGGGTCTCTCAGGAAGCGCCTCTCGGTACTCCGTAAGGTAGG
>JAODJU010000138.1:22697150-22707552 GCA_026776725.1 Gnathonemus echidnorhynchus | reverse complement strand
ATTGCGTTAAAAATTTTAATCAGATTAATCATGATGATGGATTAATCCACGTTAACCCGTTAATTTTGACAGCCCTAGTTTTAAGTAATATCCCTGACCAGCAAGGCACCACTGAGGTAGCCTGAGCAAGGTACTGCCCCCGAGCACTGCTCCCTGGACACTGAATTAGCTGCCCCCTGCTATGTCACAATCTCATATATGGGTTAAATGCGGAGGACACATTTAGTTGTTATGCACTCTGTGCTGTGGTGTGTCAACAATGACCACTGATCACCAAATTCTAATTCTAATAAATTGTATGATAAAACTGATGAATCCTGAGCTTTTTTCCCCTAAATTAACTTATCACACAAATGACTCTATAGACAGGGAAGCATTTAGTCCTTGAATAATATGTTCAATCACCATTTATTATCACCACTCCAAGCTGTTTTTGTGATACAGTTCTTGTATTGATGCTTTGTGAGTAATATCACTATGAACTATGTGAACCTATGAGTGAGCTTTAAAAGTACTAAATATTAGTAAATATCAAATCATGCTATAATGTTAATATTATTATCGCAAACCATGTATAGCTGAACTAGATATTTTACTATGATTTGGAAAAAACAGCGAAATCTATTCAGGAGATATATTATTTTCATAACTCTGCAAAAGTATTACTAGGTTCCATTTCAGAAATCATAGCCCAGCCTCACCCCTACTGAAAAAGTCATGATTCCCTGCACCTCATACAGTCTGGACTCAAATTTTGGCACTGAGAAATAGTGCTTGTTATGTTCCCACTCCCATTGGGGGGTAGTGTTTTTCCAGTGCCACAAAGTGAGGTGCAATATCTGTGGGTTTCCAATGTCAACAACACAACAGACAAGAATGCTTTGATGAAAATTATCCTGAATACTCAATCTGTTTCTGGGAAATTATTAACAAATACACCACAAGTGGGGATATCAGCACACATCCCTCTCATACATCTCAGAGAAGAACTGAGGCTGGCCCAGTCAAAAGCGCAAAACTTACCTATTGTGTCACCTTGTTCATGTATAATGGAAGTCAGATCCTTCATTATTTGGCTCACGTCCAGCATATCTCTCTGTGGGAATGAAACAGGATTATTTCTACAGAATCTTCATTATCTAAAAAAAATCACTGTTTATTATAGTAATTACCTTAAAGGTCCCCCTTCAAAATCAATACTGGGTGAACGCAAACTACAAGCTAGTTGCAATTCAAAGGATATAGCTTATTCCAAGCCATATATCATAACTCTCTCATTTTCATAATATATTGGTCCCTCAAGTCTCCAGGGAGATACAAGCAGTCAGCTTACAGTGGATATGCACTGCCCGAACACATTATATACTATATGGACAAAGTATTGGGAAACACCTCTTAATCATTGAATTCAGATGTTTCATTCAGACCCATTGCTACAGGTGCATAAAATCAAGCACCTTGCCATGCAATCAGGTTTACAAACATTTGTGAAAGAATCGGTTATTCTGAAGAGCTCAGGGAATTCAAGTATGGTACTGTCAAAGGATGCCACCTTTGCAATAAGTCAGTTTGTGATATTTCTTCCTTGTTAGATATTGTATGTGAGAGGTATTACTGCAAAGTGGAAGCATTTAGGAACAACAGAAACACAGCCCTGAAGTCGTAGACCATGTAAAGTAACAGAGCGGGGTTGCCAAGTGCTGAGGTATATAGTGCATAAAACTCACCAGTGCTCTGTTGACTCAATGACTGCAGATTTCCAAACTTTCATTGTGCCAACTGTTTAGTTTGGTGGAAGAGAGATAATGGTATGGGTTTTTTTTTCAGGGGTTGGGCTAGGCCCCTTAGTTCCATAATCAGATGAAGGGAACTCTTAATGCTTCAGCATACCAAGATATTTTTAGACAATTCAATGTTTTCAACTTTGTTGGAACAGTGTGAGGAAGGCCCTTTTCTGTTCTAGCATAATTGTGCCCCAGTGCACAAAACAAAGTCTGTAAAGACATGGTTGGGTGAGTCTGGTGTAGAAGAACCCGACTGGCCTGCACAGAGTCCTGACCTCAACCCCATTGTACACCTTTGGGATGAACTTCATGTCCAACATCAGTGCCTGACCTCACAAATGGTCCTCTGAATGAAAGCAAAAATTCCCACAGACACACTCCAAAATCTTGTGGAAAGCCTTCCCAGCTGTTATAGCTGCAAAGGGGGAACCAACTCTATACTGATACCTATGGATTTAAAATGGGATGTATAAAAGTTCCTGCAATAATGCAATAAGATCAGACTGTATTACTGTATTCCACAAAAGTCCAAGCCCTTGTCATCCCAGAAACATGTAAGAACTGCTGACAAGTAGCAGATGACAGGAGGTACGACAGAGATCAATCGTGAATATTTCAGTGTCTGTGTACATCATCTTGGCATTCACACGATTAAAACCAGCAACCTTCCAATTCCTGGCACAGATCCCTAGCCTCAGAGCCACCACTCCTCCTATTATACATAGAAGTAGCAGAAGGTGTCCTCTCAGCTTATCATTTACTCAGTAAAAAGATGGTTACCAAATTTTAGATAATTCAATGTTTTCAACTTTGTGGGAACAGTGTGAGGAAGGCCCTTTTGGTTACCAGTAGCTATTGAATTAAAATTACTACTTCCACCAATATCCTGTGAGTGTAGATTCTGTTTACATAACAGCAGGAAGATCAGACTGTATTGCTGTAATCCACACAACTAGTCAATTAACCCTTGCCATCCCAGAAATGTGTAGGAACTGCTGACAATTAGCGGATGACAGCAGGTACCACAGACCACACTGATCAATTGTGAATAGTTCATGAAATTATTAAGCCACAGATAACACTCAATAATGATCATAGACAGTGTCTGTGTGCATCAGAGTAAAGTTATTAAAACTAAAGGATCAAAATGAAGACTGATTTTTAGAGTACAAGGGACAAACAGGGGCAATTCAAGGATTTTTATTATATTATAGTGCAAAAGTAAAAGTAACAGTGCAGCAGTAAATAATATATACAATTATTACTTTACATTAAAGGTCACAAAAAAGCTAAATAGCAGAATAACAACAAAATAAGTAAAACCCATTGTTGACAACACATAAGTAAATATATACAGTATATTTTCAAAGTAGTCACAAAAATTGAGCTTTTGCATGCCTGGACTTGGTGCTAAGAACATCTAAGTTTAGTCTGCTTTCCACCTTTGTAGAGCATAGCTGCTTTTTCAGTATTCTCACATGCTCCACAAAATCTCCTTGAATGGCTGCAAAAAAAAACCTGTTAAACTACTAGACATTAATTTCCTTTTGTTGCATGTCTGTCCAATAATTTCCTAGTCTGGTGCAGCTCATGCTTAAGATCCTCTACATCTGTCCTGTAAGCATTGGCCAAATGGAGAACTGACTCTTCATTCAGAAAGATGGTACTGGGACGATTTAGTGTCTTTTGATTTTGCAGAAACACCTTTTCATTTAGCCAGTTATGCAATCTATAATAGGGAATATGTTTTTTTTAACTTTTTCTTTATTTCTTTTCATATTTCCATATAACCAAACATTCATTGACATTGGACCACTTAAATTAAGATAAAAGTTAAAAATAAATAAATATATATATATAAAGTATAAGACTAAAAAATAAATAATAATAAAAAATGATAATAAACATTTGAATTAAATTCAATGTCAGTGCCAGATAATCATACCAGAAAGGAAGTTTGTACATTTTCCATCTTAAAGGGGCAAAAACATTTTTAATATTCTATTATGGTAATGGCTTTGTTACAATAGCCCATGTTTCTTAATCAATCACATAGATATCGAGTTACACAATTCCACCTTTGTTCAAAAGTGTCCATTTTCAGTTGTAGACTTGCAGTCATTCTCTCCATTGTATATACATTTTTCAGCCTCTGTACCCACTGAGTTATGGATGGTGATTTTGTTTCCTTCCAGTTTACAGTTATCATTTTCTTGGCAGTAAAAGTATCCTTAAGATGTATCTTTGGTCTATATTATATGTTTATCTAGGTATTGAATCCAGGATGAATATCAGTGGATCTAAAGGAATATTAATTTTTAGAATTTTTTTAATTTCTTCCTTAATTCTCATCCAAAATCCTTGGATTATTGGGTAATCCCAAAAGATGTGTGTGTGAGATCTCCTATTTTCCCACATTTTCTCCAGCATAGTTCCACATGTGGTTCTTTAACATAAGAATAAATTATAAGAGGAGTATTAAAATATCTGACTTTTCATATCCAGTCAAATTCTCTCCATAGCTGACTATTAATTCCTTTATGGCAATTTATACACAACTCTTCCCATAAGTCATCTGTAATAAACATTTAATTCAAATTCCCATTTTTCTTTAATATTTCCGGTATTTTCTATGGTTTAATTTATAAGTCTTTTGTACATATGAGATATATGTTTTTTAGTTGGAAAATGTTTCTCCACAATACAAATAAAGTAGTCTTCTATACAATTTGGATTTTTACTAAGCATTTCTTTTTCTTTATGATTTGTGATATACTGTACGGAAGACTGTACAGTGCCTTATTTGAAAATATCTATATAGTTCTTTAGATGGGAGCTGAAATTGTTCCTGAAGTTGGCCAAATGACTTAAATGAGTTAAATTAACTGTATTAAGACCTCTGTTGACCTACCTTTTTAACCCGCTGTCCCACATAGTAGGAGGAAATTCTATATTGCCCGCTATTGGCATGGCCCTTGAAACTGATAATGGGGTCCCCCTAACCATTGTCCAAACCTTTAGGGTATAGTTTATCCATTCATTTTCGATTTTAAGTTTAGAAACAGACTTCACATGAATGAAAGGCAATGTTGATAAAGGTATCCCCTTAGCTGTACTCTGTTCTATCTGGACCCAACCAGATTCCTGATCATTTCTAATCCATGTCACCACTGCATTTAACTGTGTGGCCCAATAATAATATTTAAGATTTGGTAGGCCCAGGCCTCCTTTTTCTTTTGAAAGTAGCAGAGTTTTAAGTCTCATCCTTGGTCTTTTTTTTGCCAAATGAATCCAGAAATTAGTTTGTTTAACATATTGAAGGTGGAAACAGGTACTCTTACAGGTAAGGATTGAAATAAAAACAAGAGTCGAGGCAAGAGATTCATCCTGACTGTCTCAACCCTTCCAAGCAAGGAGAGAGGAAGGATCTCCCATCATGTTATATCAGGTTTTATTTGTCCAATTATCTTCTTGTAATTAGCATCAAATAATTGTTTGGAGTTTGCAGTGAGAATAATTCCCAGGTATTTAAATCCTTGTCTGGGCCAGCGAAAGGAGATACTATCATTTAATTGTATAGGCCAAGTCCCTGTTATCATCATTGCCTCTGATTTGTTTTCGTTAATTTTATATCCTGAGATTGAACCATATTTGTATAAGCACTGCATAAGTGCAGGAATGGAAAGAAGTGGGTTTTTTATAAAAAGTAAAATATCGTCTGCGAAAAGAGTTATCTTGTGCATGGTTCCTGCTTCATCTGTTATTACTTGTATTTGTGCATTTTGTCGTATTACTTCCGCTAGGGGCTCAATGCTCAGCACGAAGAGAGTAGGTGACAATGAATCCCCCTGTCTTACACCTCTTTCCACCTTAAATGCATCAGAACACCAACCATTAACTCTGACTTTTGATCTAGGGTCTTTATAGAGCGTTCTCATCCAAGAAACAAATGTTTCTCCAAATCCCATTTCTATCAATGTTTGTTCCAAAAATAACCAATTCACGCAGTCAAATGCTTTTTCAGCGTGACAGTGTCCTATCTCTTGCTGCTATTGACTGTAGATTTAGTGCTTTCCTTATATTGTTTGTTCCATGTCGACCTATTATAAATCCTGTCTGGTCTGGTTTTATCAGTTTCTTTATGTTGTTTTGAATTCTAGTGGCCAAGATAGAAGTTAAGAGTTTATAATCTACACATAGGAGGCTTATTGGGCGATAGCTGCTACATTGCATGGGGTCTTTTCCTTCTTTTTGTAAGACTGTAATAATTGCTTCTGACCATGATTCCGGAGGGTCTCCTGAGTTTAATACATAGTTATATACATTGCATAATATGGGACTTAGTTCATTTACAAAGGTTTTATAATATTCCCCAGAGAACCCATCTATTCCTGGGGATTTTTTGTTTTTTAATTTAGCAATAGCTTCTTTTATTTCGTCCTCTGTAATGGGCTCTACTATTTTAGTTGCTTCTGCATTCAACAATTTATTCAATTTAAGTGGTTTCAGAAATTCTGCAATATTTTCTTTCTGGAATTTTTTTGTTTCATCCTTATATAACTATTCATAGTATTTTCCAAAGTATTCAATATTTCTTTTGGCTGAGTTTCAATAGCGTTGGTCTCTGGGTTTCTAAACTTAGAAACTATGCGTATGGATTGGGTCTTTCGGAGTTGAAAGGCCAGCAACCTGCTAGCTTTATTTCCCATTTCATAGTACTTTCTACTAATATATCTGAGAGCCCCTTCCGCCTTAAATGTTAGTACCTCATCTAGTTGTTGTCTAGCTTCGTTTAGCTTTTTAAGTGTATCTACTTTTCTGTGTTGTTTGTGTTTCCTCTCTAGTTTTTTTATTTCGTTTTCCAATTCTTGTTGTTTTATGAGCCTCTGTTTCTTTATTCTAGATCCGATAGAAATTATCTTCCCCCTCATTGTGGCCTTACAGTACTTGCATCCCATAACACTGAAGGGGAGATATTACATCATCATTTATATCAAAATATTCAAATAGATCTGTTTGTATTTCTTGTTTAGTCCGAGTGTCTGTAAGTAATGAGACATTCAGCCTCCAATATTTAAAAATGTCATTTAGCCCCATATTAATTTTCATAATAACAAGGCTATGATCTGAGATAGTGATTGGTTCAATTGTAGTTTCTTTTACTCTATATAGTTCTTTTTTGACAAGCAGAAAAAATCTATCCTTGTGTAGCTTCCATGCACTTGAGACATAAAGGTAAAGTCCCTGTCATTGGGATGAAGACGGTGCCAAACCTCCACCAATCACAATTCTTTCATCATATCTGATAAGCTCTTCAACATTTTGGATTGAGGTCCTATTATCATCGGCAATCTAACTAAATACATTCAAAATACAGTTAAAATCTCCCCCTATGAGTATAATTCCTTCACCTTTATCTGCTAGCAGGGATGTAATTTTTTTAAAAAATGTGGGCAATCTTCATTCGGAGCACAACATTTAAAATAGTTATTTTTATGCCACCAATTGTTCCTATCACCATGACATACCGGCCTTCGTCGTCTTGAAAACATTTCTCATTGTTGTAATGCACGGATGTAATGCAGCGACTTCTCTTTTCTTCCCTTTCCTGCATGATGCATTATAAACCTGTACAACCCATTCTTTTTTTAATTTGAGATGTTCTAACTCAGATAGATGGGTTTCTTGAATTATGCACTGCAATTTCTTTAATTGTCCAAGGATTTTTTTTCTCTTGATTGGGCTATTGATTCCTCTTATGTTATAACTAATGAAGTTCAAATAAGCCGTAATCTCTATATGACATTATGATAAAGTCCCATTTTTGTTTAAGCAAATATATTATGTTGGCATACTTAACATGTATAAACATAAACAAATTTTTGTCCATAACATATGTCAATGAAAACAAAAACAAAACATTATTAACATAGAACAGTACTTCGACCTTTCCAGTCATCCAAAGTTGTCTAACCTTGCCCGACCCCCGTTGGTATTGGGGCAGAGAGGTGTGACCTATCCTCTCTGTGAGAAAAATGCTCAATGCAAAAATGACCAATGTTACAATAATGTGCAAAAAAGGTCTAAATGAGTGTAAACCACTCATACCTAACCACAGCACAGCGTCCGCCAGAACTTTTTCAAAAATAACATATGACAAACTATATAAAACTTAATCATATACATATCCTAACAAATATTATTATTACGCTCCTTATTCCTTATACCACTTTAACTCTACAGCACATGTCTTTTCATTTTTCAGTTTGGTTAACAAACCTCTATGCTTGATATAAGTTGTTGTTTCAACCCTCTCCCTGCATGAGAGCTTTAAAGTCCGATGTTGACATCGACGTGTCCCTCTTTCTCTTAACGTTGCTATTCCAACCTCCCTTCAACTCCTCCTCAATGTCTTCCCTTTCTCCTCAGTTTATCGCAACTCCTAGCTCCTTTAACAGCGGTGCAGCATTCATCAGTGTTGCGAAAGTCTTTTCTCCGGTATCCAGTGTTACTTTCAATTGTGCTGGATATAGACATTTCGCCGGTGTTCCCTTTCTTTTAAGATGTTTGATAGTTTCATGAACTCGTCCTCGTTTCCTTTGTAGATCAGGAGAGTAGTCATGATCAAAAAAGATCTGTTTATCTCAAAAAAAGACTTGTTTCTGGTTCCATGCTTGCCGTATGATCTTGTCTTTTATTGCTGCATCGAGAAATCTCACTATTATCGATCTGGGAGGCGTCGTAGGATCATTAGGTCTAGTTCCAAATGCGCGATGTGCTCTCTCAATCTTATTGTCCATGTCTTATGGTAATTCCAGAGTCTCTTTGATCAATTCTTTCACAAATCTTGTATTCTTTCCCTCACTTCCTTCTGGGATCTGGAAAATCCTTATATTGTTACGTATCAGTCTGTTTTGAAGATCTTCGCATTTTGCTGAGAGATCTATATCGCGGTGGAGCAAGTATCGCAACACCCTTTGGTGCCGCGTGGCTGTGTCTTCAACCGTGCTAACTCTCTCTTCTATTTGTCCGATTCTTCATGTTTGCTCATTTGCTCCTTTATGTCTGTAACCGCTTTATCCAGTCGCCCGAGAGACATCTTAGTGGGATTATGCCCATTTTGATTTTCTTTGCGTAGTTTTTTTAGCTCTTCCATTAACATTGAGTCTGGCTGACTTTGCCTGTTAGCTGAGATGTTTACGCTAGCTGGACTCGACGGTCTCTGTTTATCTTCCTTTTCTTTCCATGTCTCTTTATTAACTGTTTTTTGTCTCATAATCGTTGACATTTTATAGGGATTTATTTACTTTTGAACGCCTTTTGCCTATAGTTGTCACTTATTTTTCTCGTTTTCTGGCAGAGCTCTGTTTTTACGCTGCCTCACCGTCCATGACGTCACCCAGAAGTCAACAAAGAATTTGTTTTAACAAGAATAGACTACTTATTGTCTGGTTCTGTATGCTTTATTCTTTGCAGGTTTTTCCTTACCTGTTCCACCCTCTTGCAGGTGTGAAAAATTGTTGAAATCTTATTATGTTCACAGGTGGTAAGCCAAAAAAATTTAAGCCAAATCTCCTCAAAACTATCAGTGCAATACTCTCCTAGAAAATGTTGAAATGGTTCAATCACTAAACAGGTTTAGTAAGGTCAAGTTCTATAGACTGGAGTGTGTTACTGAGTACCTTTCTAAGCTGGGCAAGGCATCCAATAAAATTTAAATCAATCTCTTCACTCTACTGCTCTGTCTGGATTGTTCAGATCTGTAACATTTTGAAGTACCTGCATCGTAGCAGGCAACATATCGATGGCATTGTAGCAGGCAAAATATCTACAGACCCAATGCATATTACTAGGCCACAGGAGTTCTCTTTGTTAACCATCAAACATTTATTTCTGCACAACCAACCATTTCAGCTGGACAGAAATCCCTGACATGAACACATACAATTTTTCAGACAAAGACAATAAATATGCTGCTTCAGATACAAATTTCACACTGTCAGCAATAACCAACTTTAAGCTGTGTGCATGGCAATAAACACGCATACTTGGCTACTTCTTCAATTCTAACTTGCACACTATACTATAATGCTTTCCACTAATGATGGAGGTGTCATTATAACTTTGATCAACTAGGTTGTCCTTATATTCTAGGTCAGCTCTCTCTAGACAGCCTGATTTTTTCCAGCAGCATCCAGTCTTGCAGTTTCTTGAAACCCAAGAAAACGCTCATTGTCCATATCATTACTGTACCATCTTAAAACAAAGGACATTTACACTTTTTATTCAGCGTCGGTGCTGGTCCATCCCTGTTCTATGTGTTCAGTCCCTGTTTGGGCAGCAGGTGTTACTGGCCACCCTGTTCCATCTAACATTGTACTAGTACCTAGTGTGAGAGCCTTGTTCATTGGGCTGCTGCATAGCTTGGTGGGTTGACATAAGAACATAAGAACTATACAAACGAGAGGAAGCCATTCGGCCCATCAAGCTTGCTTGGGGAGAACTTAACTAATAGCTCAGAGTTGTTAAAATCGTATCTAACTCTGATTTAAAGGAACCCAAGGATTCAGCTTGCACTATGTTATCAGGAAGACTATTCCATACTCTGACTACACGCT
>JAODJU010000138.1:22585343-22598746 GCA_026776725.1 Gnathonemus echidnorhynchus | reverse complement strand
AAAAACATATTTAGGTGTCATTTTGGGGGGCCGGGAACCAATTAATTGGTTTTCCATTATTTCTTATGGGAAAAATTTGATCAGGATTCGATTCGGAGTCCAGTCCAGATTAAGTTCGAGAACCGAGGTATCACTGTACATGTAATGTATTTTTATTCTATTAAAGTCTAACGGCAACCAAAACCATATGTCCCCTTATCACGTGGCATAAGCATGTATGATACCATATATGGACATAACTCCTTATCCGCAACACGGGGGTGGCATAAGCATGTATAACATATATGGACATAACCCCTCAATCAATCAGAATAAGGGATATGCCCCCCCTCCCGCTTATGATGTCATAAACGGAGCCCCATTAGGCTCCACCTAAGGTACCACTTACAATATTTTTTTCAGACAAAGCACCTGGTCACTGGGCAGAAGGATGATCTTCCTCTTGCTTATAGCTCTGTACAGTTCATCGAGCGCTTCTTTAGTATTAACACTGGGAGGAACATATATTCTGATAATGAAAACAGTGCTAAATTCCTGTGGCAAATAAAAATGCCTGAATCTGACAGTTACAAACTCCACAAACAATGAGGAGTATCTTGAGACAAATATGGAGTTTGTGCACCATTTTGTGTTGATGTAAACACACATGCCATCACTGCGACTTTTACCGCACAGGGCTGCATTCCTGTCCTGCAGGTGCCCCAGTTATTCTGCATGATTGCAGCACTCAGTGTAACACCTCCCCTGCAACAGACCCTGATGTCCAATCCTCATTTACCCTGTCCCCTGGATCCCTACTTGTCTTCCGAGGTGATTGAGCTCTGCCCGACTACAGGGGTATCTGAGCTCCACTGGACTTCCAAGGTCTCCTGCCTGTGTCCAGAGGTGTCTGAGCTCCACCTATCCCCTGAGGTACTCCACCTGTGTCCTGTGGTGCCTGTTGAGTTTTTCCTGTGGCCTGAGGTGCTCTGCATATCTCCTGAGGTGCTCCACCCATTCCCCAATCTCCCCAGTGAGCTCTGCCCATTGCCGGGGGCCCTGCCTGCTCCAAAGCTACAGTCACCGCCCATTGAGGTTCCACTGGCTCCAGTGCTGCAGCCATATCCTAGGGTCACACTGGCACCCACCTCATCCCATGCCTCTTCATCATGGCCAGTTACCCCATCTGTCCTTGCTTCACAGACTCCCATCACCTGCAGGCCTGACTCCCTAGTTGCCATCATCCCAGAGGAGGGAGGTCTGGAGGATGTCTCAATGGAGGACTTAGACTGTGACCCTCTGGGGCTTGCCCTGAGCTTCAACTTAGGGGCTGCTGCCCCTCCGGTCCCAGGTCCACAGGTGGTCTCCAACGCCAGTGGAGATCCAAAGGGAGAGTGGGACAAGGCTCGGGCTACCTGAGGGGGAAATGGGAGCACACACTCTGAGGCGGCTGTCTCTGCTTTTGTCCCCGATTTGGCTATCCCCTCTTGTCTCATCCTGCAGGCTCCGCACCACCCTTTTGTCCTGGCCTGGCAGTCCTGGTGGCACTCTCCTACTCCACCGTCTCAGGGTGCACCCTGTCTCCAGTCCAGGGGTCCCTGGGGCCTGCAACCTGTCCCCTCCCTACAGGTGCCAATGCTCCAGCAGGTCCCAGAGGGTCTTCCTAGTACTCCGGTCCTAGCTACTCCAAGTGCCAGCCCTCTGGTCATTCCCTCGATGTCATCCGACGCTAAAAGTTCAAGAGCCTCCCCCCGCTCAGCTGTCCCTGATGCCCCTTTACTGGTTCCCTTGACCTGTCTTATCTTCCCTGTATCCCATGTTCATGTCTCTGTCTTAGTGGTCTGTCCTGTCCTGTTTATCCACCCTGTTTGTCCTGTTGTCCCTAGCCGCACCTGTGTTCACTTTCCGACTCCATTAGTGTCCTGTCTGGTCTAGTTTACTGTGTTTCATACATTGGTTTTCCCTATCATCCTTGATCTAGTCTTTGGCTGGTCATCACGCATGGCCCTCTCTTGTGTCTATTGTTGACAAGTCCCTGTTGGACGGTCTGTTTCCCTGTCCTGACTGTTCTCCATTTTGTTCTCGGTGCCACATGTCATTGTAGAATGTCATTAATACACTGTATTATATTGTTGGATTCTATGCACAGTGATATTGGATTAATTTTTGTATATTTTATGGTAGGATTTTATGTACAGTGTATATTTAATGTGTAGTACAGCACTTTGGTAAATACTTGGTGTTTTTAAATGTGCTTTAGAAATAAATTGAGTTGACTTGATTTATATTAGAGATCCATGATATATTGATTAACAAATCAGTATCAACTAATGTTCATTAAAAATCATGACATCAAAAATTGGTCAAGTGTCAATTCTGGTTGATATTACTGGCTGATTTTTAGACTTTAGTCAATACTCAAACTCAGCAGTGCCAGAGACAGAGACATAACTACTAAAATATTAGAGATGACGGCATTAAATAATGAGTCTTTTTCCATAGAGGAGGGCGAGAGATTTTGTCAGCTCATTCACTGCTTTTAACCTCACTACTCCCAAGTTGGTGCTACTTTGCTGGCGTCTCACTGCCTGCATTTTATAATGTGTTGCTACAGAAAAAGAAGTGACGTTACCAACAGTTTCACCATAGATTTGTAGAGCTTAGAGATTATCCAGTTATTGGTATTGGTTATCAGTGTTAGTAATATTAGACAAAAACATATCTGTACCGATCAAAATATTAGGCTATAACAGATTAGATTACTATAATGCACTTCTCTTAAGAAGCATACCCTGTGCACTGTCTTCCTTACAGTAGAGTCAACATGCAACAGCAAGAACTGATAAACAAATATGACCATAGTGTACTTATTCTTATGTAAATCACTGGATTATCTCCCTGAAATGCATACTTGATTGCTTCCTTGATACCTATAGCCATTCGTTTGTTCAACTCTATTGGCCTCAACATTGCTAACCCCATTCAGGTGGGAAGACACGATCTCTTTCAACTCCTGTACTGTACTACCTGTGCTAAATTAGGCACAGTATTATACTTTCTTGTTATTTGTATGTTTAGTTTCTTTGGGGGACTATTGTGCATTTATATATTTTTGTAATAATGCTGGACAAGGAAAAAAAACAGCAAAATTCTTTCTTAAATAGTTATTGCAGATTCACCAAGGTTTACATTACTAAACAAAAAGTAATATGTTGGGAGCTGTTCAGCTCCAGATCAGGTCTTGCTAATCTTGCTAGTCTCTGTGTATTTAATATGATAGACTGCTAAGACATTAGAAGCTGAATTTATTTTTGAACACTCATACTGCTACCATTCGTCAAAGCTGTGCATCACAACTGTGTCCAAGCAGTAGTGCGAATTTAAGACATTTTAAACTGACCCTCATTGTGATTCACAACTTGCACAGACATTATGATTTGAACAGACTTGCACAAAGAAATAGGTAACCACATGTAAGGAATCCACTTGCAGAGTCTCCGCAGTTTCAGCAAAATGGTGGTTTATTGAACAGTAAAAAATAATATAATGTAATACAGTGTAGACATACACCGGGTATTGAAAGGCAGCTCAAATACCAATTAAGAACAGTTCTTCACCCCCCTTTATACCCCAAAAGACCCTCCCCACAAAGGTGCTGTGTGTAGGTGTTGTGAGTGAATTTACATATGAAGAGTGACCCTCTGGGCTGTGAGGATCCTGAGACAGGGACATGACAGGACGGAGATTTCCCATGAGAGCAAATGGTAGCTCAGCCACTTCTCCGGCCACTGTTAATTGGATTATATTCCTTATCATCTTAGTGGTGCCAAATGGAACCCATATTCTCTCCCAGACTTCCCCCATGCTCATAACTTGCTAACATTGTCTGTATTCAAATGATCAACCAAGAACATTGGGGCATCTTCACTACTTTTCCTTACACACATAATTGTTTGGGAAAGACTGAGTGAACTGCATGTACATGCAATTGTGCAACAAATTCTTTCAGACCTACATATGACAAGAACGACTAAGAGCATTTAGGTAAAACACATTTATTGGCTTTCACATTTCCAGGTGATCCATCTAGTACTTCTAGAAAATGTACAGGTTGGTGAATGCAGGAGGAGTAAGGATTAGATGGGCAGAGCAGGTGGCCGGGCTATCCAGGGAATACAGTGCCATTGTTCCAACAGCCTCCCTTAATAGTTAGTTTTTCATTTTTTTCAGTTTCTTTTGCTTTTGTTGGATGTCCAATTCATATGAAGTGTTTTTAGAGGAAGGGAGGTTTTCTGCTAAAGACCCTTTTCCTGCTTATAGTAAATATGCAGATAAAGGAGGCTAGCCAAGCTGTGGCACCAAGATATGCTGAGCCCTGCCCGCTTCATCCATATCAAGTGATAACATTGCACAACATCCCAAAATCAAGAGGACTGTCTTCCACACACTTTTAAGGTCTGATGCCCAAATCCTGCTAGCACCGTGTCTATGAAGTTTAGAAGTTCCTGAGATGTGGCATCTCCCACAGACCAAAAATATGTAGTTATGGAATTTGTATGATTTAACCTCCTTATAATTCTGGAGGTGTGACACCACACCCCCCATTCTTTCCCAACAAAGACTACTCTGTCCACCTCTGATCTTTTTTTAACAGAAAATGATATCTTGGCTGATTTTGCATCGCTAATTGATATAGGCTCACAATAATAAACCAATTTTAGTTTGATGAGCTGTATCATAAAAAATCTAAATACATGATCGAGGATCTAGCTAATACAGAAAATGAATGGAAAATTAACATGGTAATCAACTGTTAATGCATCAAAAAAGGTGAGAAGGGTCTATAATAAACAAGAAAGGGGTGCCTTCGGAACGATGGCATTGTATTCCTCAGACAGTCCCATCACTCGCTCTGCCCATCTAATCCATACTCTTTGCACACTTACCAACATATATGATATTTAGAGATACTAAATGGATCAACTGGAAATGTGAAAGGTAATAAATGTGTTTTTACCTGAATGCTGTGGAACTGATTCTGAAACTATGTTATGGGGCTTTCACATGATAAGCATCAAGCAGTGTGCTAAATTGGGCATTCCAGTATTGTCTATGGGGAGCTGTCTGATAACTTGCAACGTATCATGCCACCTTGAGCAAGGTATTCCAGTCAGATTTTTCTGTTTTGCCTTTTCTGCCGCTGGCCTCTGTGCCATGCAGTCAACGGGAGAAGAACTATGACATGACCCGAATTGACCAGTACTTGGAAAAGTACATTCTTAAGTAAAAGTACAGATACTATACCAAAATATTACTCAAGTAGCGATAATGAATGTTGCGTAAAATTAATAAAAATTAACTCTCTCATTTACAGTGTATATAAGAGATTAGTTACAGTCAATAATAACTGTATTTACATATTACACAATTTTTAACTCTTGGGTCTATCACTTAAAATATGCCAACGCGCACACATACAATGCAAATATTATTATTGCAAACCTACCTTACATACTCTCCCCACCTCTGTAATAACATAAGCCAGGTACTGAAAGTTTGAACCCCCCCCTACAAATTCATTAAAACTATGGACCGGGCTACCACACAGCACTACTCCTCTATCTTTGGGCAATTTGTCAGAAAATGAAACCAGGTATAGATGTTCATACACGTAATGTTTTCTGAAGCAAAAAAGATCTATCAAATACTTCTTGACTTATCACATTAACAAGGTCAAATATGTTCTGCTTTCACCCTTCCCTTTGCTTTAATTTTGGGGTGATCTGTCTCAAAATTTAATCACTTCCAATCCAGCAGCCATACAATGCCCCCACAACATTTGAAAAACATACATCAAACAGTTTTTGAGGTATCGTCTGACAGAAGTAGGCATTATAATTGTCCCCTTTTTGCTATCACTGTTTGGGACTGCTTTAATCTCGGGAAGATCTGTCTCTCTAATATGTTAATTGTAAAGACTACTGTGATTTAATTGTGGATTTAACAAAATAGTAAAGCACTGCCACGTGTTGTCAGAAAACCAAAACTATATGTGAACAAGTAAGAGTCATATCAGTTACATTTAGTTACTTGGCACTTTTGTCCAAAGCAATTAATTTATTTATTTTGGTGCCTCCTCTTTCTAATCATGTGTCCTACAATGTTGTAATGAAAATAAACAAAAAGCTTCTGTATTTGTAACTTAATGGTAAACAAACAAACCAGAAGTTATGAATTTGGGTCAGTGCTGCAGGGAGGGGTAAAATTATGTTTGAATTATAAAAATGGTTCTTTAACCATCCTTTAAAGGATACATATCTTAAAGTATTTTTTTTTCTTCAACATTGTTTTTATATTTATTTTATTACAACGCCCGCAAGAACCTTACAGAATATCAAGTTATATATCATTACAGAGCATATTCCCCACCCCTACATTTATCAAAAAGAAAACTGCATTTGAACAATAATGAATTCTAAATAATATACACAAATACAAGAAATTAAATTGAAAAAAAAAAATAAAATAAAAATAAATAAATAATAATAATAATAATAATAAATAAATAAATAAATAAATAAATGAAATATATATATGTATACGAGAATTCAAATTACAGTCATTACGTACCATTCCACCTTATCTGTTTACATATTGCTTAAAAGGGGACCACACGTTTTTAAAAATCTCCGCTTTACCTCTGATTTTATATGTTAATTTTTCAAGAGCAAGGTTGTCAGACATTTCTTTAGTCCACTGTGAAAGAAGAGGCCTTTGGACGTTTTTCCATACTAAAGCAATCACACGTTTAGCTTGTATCAAGCTAAAATCTATGAGCTTCTTTTTGCTTGCATTTACAGACACATTTTCAGGATATATATGCAATAAACACAGCTTTGGTTCCACAGGAATATTATCACCGGTCATTTCACAAACCACACCAAGAACCTCCTTCCAGAACATTTGCAGCTCTCTACACTCCCACATACAATGAAACAATGTACCAACTTCATCCTTGCATTTTGTACACATATCCGGAATGCTAGAATTAATCCTATGTAGTATGGCAGGGGTAATATATGTCCTCATCATCCATTTATATTGTAGTATTCTACACCTAGTATTGATGGATTGAGTTTGAGCCAAAAGGCAGGCACACTCCCATTCCTCAACAGTGATATTCACTTGTAAATCTCTCTTCCATGCTGAAAGATATGATTGGGAGCCTTCTTCTAGTCCAGCCAGTAATGTCTTATAGAACAAGGCCAAACTGATAGGGTATTCCTAAGAAAGGGATTAAGGGTGGACTTCCTAAGTATTTTAACTTCTGCAGAGTATATATATGATTGTAAGGGGAGTGGCAGTTCTTCTTTCTCAGTATCAACCCAGGATGGTTGGTCTGTGGAGAAGTAAACCATAGCAGTTCGGAGCTGTGCCGCCCAGTAGTATAGTTTTATGCTTGGTACTTGAAGTCCTCCTCGATCATATGGCAAGTAAAGGAGAGAAAGACGTAGTCGGGGTCGTTTATTATTCCATATAAACCTGGTAAAGGCTTTTTTAAGGGTAGAAATTAAAGTATTGGGTAGTGGAAGAGGAATAGATTGAAAGAGGTATAGAAATTTACATTTTAATTATACTTATACGTCCCGCTATGGAAATGGGCATTGTCTAAAGATTCTATAACTCCTTTCAATAAAGGGTCATAATTAAAGGGGACGATATCATCTATATTAGGTGTTATTTTAATCCCTACTGTAAATATGTGAAACCACCCGAATCACTGATAAACTGTGTATAACTTATATAATATCTTAAAGTATTAATTTAACTTTTGTAGAGAACTATTCCATCAAAGTGAAATAAAATAAAATAATAAATGAGTCTCTTGCCCCCCAGCATCAGTATCCCAGGGATGATTCAAAAGTTAAATCTTTACAGAAAAATAGTGGAATATTACCTTTGTTCAATACTCTTTTGTCTCTCCTAATGAAATTTTGTGTACCTGCCAACTGCACTTGAATGATCCATTGTACCTACATAGTCTGCCTTTGTACATGAATCTGACTTTTTATTTTCCCCTTGGCAAAACCAAAGCCCAAGAATAATTACACGATCAAAGAACATCGAGCCTTATTGTATTTTCTTGTATTTGGCTTACATCAGAGTCTCTATCATGACAAGATACTTTATCAGAAGATCTACTGATCAAACAGTAACTATCCCATGTTTCTCACATGCTCTAGTAAAGGGAAACCATAATATTTTGAACAGCACAACAAAGGTATTAGCTATGCACAGTTGTGAGAAACACAGAGGCTTCTGACAAAAAGAAAAAAGAGATAATCTGGAGCAACCATCTGTCTGCAATGGGCACTATTATGAGGGGGTATCATATAAAACAAAGACACTGACCTCCAGGCCTATTTCCAAAGTGGAGGCCTTCCCAGCTGGGAGATTCTGAAAAAGGCCTAGCGTTGTCCATTCTCTTCATTTGACCTTGTCTAAAACGCAAGGTCAATCACTTGGATTATGTTTCCCATCTTATGGAACAATATTTTGGTTTTGATACTCTATATTACACATTATTCTGTGGTTTTATTCCAAATATTTTGGGTCCCCTCCAAAGAATTTCATCTGTTCAGCTGAATTGCTAACTCAAAATGCATTATATAACTGTACAGGCAGCCTGGTGGCTCATTGGTTCATTGTTGCCTCATATCTCCAGGGTTGTGGGTTTGAAGCCCACCTTTGCTCCATGTGTGTGCAGTTTGTGAAGATTGCATGTTCTCCCCTGTGTTGTTCGGCTTTACCCTGGGTATTGTGCTGTCCTCCTACAGTCCAAAGACATATTCTTAGACTAATTAGTCTCTCTAAATTGCCCATAATGTATGAATGTGTCTACCATGCAAGGGAATTGTATTTAGTTAATTGTATTTTGTTGTAAATGTAAATCAAAGTAAAGCCTTTTAGACATCTTGTATCAGTCACTACTGCCAGAACTGTAGTTTTGACCACCAAACAGCACCTTTTCAGTATATCACCAGTAACAATGTAGTAATAATAAAGTTGTTTATTTTAAAATATTTATTCCCTCTCAGGACTGTGACATTAGCTTGGTGGTGGGGTTTACATCTATAGAGTGCTTGTGGAGTGAGGAATGTTACACCTCTGGTGCAGAGAGAGACTATAGTTAAACTTTGAACAACCTGTTCAGCAGGAACAGTTGCTTTTGATAACCCTGCCCCACATGTAATTGGTTGTCAACATAAGTAATAGCATGTGACACCTTCAAAAGGAGACCCCAAGGATATGGGAGACGCCTGCATGTCTGGGTCTTTTTGTATTCCCCAAATGCGTCTGAATGAAGCTTCTGCACACATGGTCACTTTGCAACTTCGAGAAAAACATGTCGCTTGAGGTTGGGGACATTGAGGCTAAACTGACCACATTCAAGGGCTCACTGCAGTTGCTGTAAACATCGGTGGCCACACAGCAGTAGCTGCCTGTTATGGTGGTAACCATAAGGACACACTAGTGCACATCAGTGGTGAGTAGTAAGAGGGACACTTTAGACCTGCGTGAAGTTCTCAATTGATTTTGTTGTGTTTGTGCTGGTTTATATCTTTATATCTCAGAAGCTAGAACAGCACAAACTAAAATTTCAACAGCACAAACCGGCACAAACGCAATACAAATGACTGACACCAGTTTGGTTAAAATGTGAATCATATGGGGGGGCAACTTCTTGCAGGTGCCCTTTAGGGCTTTGCTTGTATTGGTGTCTCCTGAGACAACTGAAAGATGCAGAGATGCCAGAAGGGCTGCTACACAGGCTGTGATGAAAGCTTGTACACAGGAGGAGAGCATAGACTAGAGAGAGAGGCAGTGGTGGGTTTTACTCAGCTTGTGTTCTTGGCTAGGATTGGGAAGTGTGTGAGTGTGTATAATAAACAAACAAACAAGTAAATAAATATATAGATAGACAAGTAAGTAGATAGATAGCCATAGCATCGAAACCACCTGCCTAATATTGGGTTCCCTCATCCAGCCAAAACAACTCTCACTCATTGAGGCTTGGACTCCACAAGACCTCTAAAGGTCCTTTAAGTCACATAAATTGCTAGGTGGGACCTCAATGGATTGGACCTGCTTGCCCAGCACACCCCACAGATGCTCAAATGGATTGAGATCTGGGGAATTTGGATGCCAAGTCAACACTGTGAACCTCTTTTTTCCTGTTCCTCAAACCATTCCTGTACAATTTTTGCAGTGCGGCAGGGTGCATTTTCCTGCTGAAAGAAGCCACTGCCATCAGGGAATACTGTTGCCATGAAGGGGTTTACTTGGTTAGCCACAATGTTTAGGTAGGTGGTAACATCAACATGAAATCTAGGACCCAAGGTTTCCCAGCAGAACATTGCCTAGAGCATCACACTGGCTCCGCCTGCTTGCCTTCTTCTCATAGTGCATCCTGGTGCCATCTCTTCCCAGGTAAATAACACACACACTCCTGGCTATCCACATGATGTACTAGAAAATAGGGATGGGCCAATCCACATTTTTTCAGTTCTGATCTGATTCCGATATACAACAGTTCTGATCTGATACAGATGCAGATTCCGATTCAAGAGCTCATTTTAACTTAATATTTTAATACAATAAACATATAATATATTTATACTTTATATATTATTAATATTTTCAAACTAGTAAATACAGATGAATAATGTATGCCAAAAAATCCTTAATTGGGCTAATAGAAACATACATATTGATTGTACTGTTCCATCTCATTTGTACATCTTATTTTAAACAATTTTGAGGCATTTTACAGTTCAATTTAAACATCTTCCAAGCAAGGATATGCAAATTGCAAATTCTTAAAATACCCCACATTTTTTCTCTCACTGGCAATAGCCCCACTTACACTTCGTGGATTGGTGAAATAGGTCTGGACCATTGCATCTCTAACAGAAAATGTGACTCATCAGACCAAGCCACCTTCTTGACTTGTAGATAAGTCAACTTTACTGCTGTGCAATGAGACTTTAACCTTAATAATGAGTAGGTGCTGATCACATGATTATGACACAAACAACATGGACACCTCAGAGAATCCCAGTTACATGGAAGACAGATGGAAGTAATAGAGCAAAAATTGAGCAGAACTATTTTTGTATGTCTATATACATTTAATGCATTAATGAATACCTTTTTCCTCGCTTCTCTATATTTTTGCAAAATTCATGTGACCAATATACTTTTATCTAATATTGCCGGTGCCAGCGGTGCAACTTACCAGTGCTATTTAGTGGAATAATGTTACATCATTTTTGTATGTTTTTTTTTTTTTTTTGGGGGGGGGGGGGCGCGGGGGTGAAAGATCAATCTGCTGGCCAGATTTAGTAATGAATTATAAACATGCTGCAGTTCATATAAATAAAACGTGCCTTGCAACAGTGAGGAGCAGGGATACAGGCTGGAACATGCATGAGTTTAGTTTTATACCACCATAACAATCTTTCTTCAGCACTTAAATGGAAGCTGTAGCATAGAAGTGTTATTGTGTGCATAAATTGTTGCTGATGAGTTGGAACCTGTTGTTTCTTATTGGTTATATTCTATGTAAAATGTATGTCTATGAGCTGTCTGTTGTCAGTATATGGATGGAGCTTTGTGAATATAGATTGCTGCTTGTTTCAAAGCATTCCCTTCTCCTGTGCTTTTATTAATGACATCATCATTGATTAGTCAACGTTGACTCAACTTTCATAACTGCCAACATAAAAAAATCTGAAGTTGTGTAACCCCTAATATATTTGTTGTTATCTGATGCAGAATTTCATCTTATCGAATTGGTCATATGATTGTGTTAAGTGTTTGTGGTGTTTTTGTATAAAATGTTTTGAGGATGCTTGAGAACAAAACTGTTGAGAAGCAGGAAGTGTATGCATTTTGGGAAGAAAGCGCAATAAAGCTGTCTTTATTTTTATGAGGTTAATTTGCATCAGGGTGGCATGGTGACTCAGTGGGTAGCACTGGTTGCCTCACACTCCAGCATTGGGAGTACACGTCCCACCTCTTCTGTGTGGGTGTGTTGTTTTCTTTATACACTCTGATTTCTTGCTGCAGTCCAAACACATGCAGGCTAATTGGAGTCTCTATATTGCCTATGTGCTATGATTGTATATGTGCCCTGTGATGAATGGGTATTGTAGCCAGAGGGTACCCCAGCCTGGTGCCCCTGCAACCTGAAACTCCTGTGGAAATACAAACTCCACACACAAGTGAACCCAAAACCTAAAGGTGCATTTTGTGATTTCATCAGCAAAAATTAAAAGAAAAATAAATGATTGAGAAACAGAACAAAGTAAAGGCAGCCTGGGATAATCAAGAAAAATATGGGGTAAGCAGGCATATATCACAATGCATACATAGGTAGACTGTGAAAACTGGCAGAATCCCCCCCCCCCTTTGTGTTTGCTAAATTATGTTACATTAAAAATAATTGGTCGAATATCCTTGCAGCAAGAGCATTTTATGGCTGAGTTAATGCTGTACTCTAGGTACACCAAAAATACCTACACTGCTAAGAAAGGGTAAAAAGCTTAACACAAAATGGGAAGTATACGAAGTTGTTCTGTAATAGTGTCATCCAAGATATTTGGAGTTGGGACAGTGATAGGACCTCTCACTATGCCCCCTGTTGTTAAATGTTGCTAGGGGAACAACTCTGTCTCCCACCCCCACCCCCTACTCATGCTTTCAGGGGCTCTGGCACTGGCTGAGGAGAACAGATGGTAGACTGGACATCCAGGATGGGGCCTTCTGGTCTGCTCTCCTGCCTGCATATGCTTTGCCCTGAAGCCATTGCCTCCTGGACCTCTGATTGCCATGCCCTACACTCTGGCTGCCTTATTTCCGCTCGTCAGGGGCAGATGGTAAAGGCCAAGTCCTTCAGGACACAACAGAAACTGAAGACCATGCCACTAGGATGTACTGGACAAAAAGAGAAGTCATGCAGGAAGAGAGGAGTAGACTCCGTCTACTTAAATGTCTAAATTTTCACTAAAGTGATGTACTGCGATTCTTTGCAATTGGCTGCTTTACACTGTTGTGAACCCACTGATTGATCTTCACTGATTGCATATTATATTAGTTTGTGGAACACATGAATTTGTAATATCTGCAGAAGCAGCACACTTGCATAGACTTGGTAACTTTCTAGAAAGACAAATATGTCTTTAACAAAAAAAAAGGATAAAATGCATAATAGCTTTTACAAGTCACAATCCATTTCAATAACCTGACAATTCTTAAGACCGTGGCACTAACATATTCTTAAAGTTAATATTAGGGATGCACCGATCCACATTTTTTCACTTCCGATCCGATTCCGATACCTGAATTTGGATATCTGCCGA
>JAODJU010000138.1:22562758-22572850 GCA_026776725.1 Gnathonemus echidnorhynchus | reverse complement strand
AGTGTGCGTAGATTCTGTTCTTAGCTAAGAACAAATTCAGATAAGAAAACATTGGTGAATGTCAGAATCTTCGTAAAGAAGTGCATACGTGGGGTTTAAGAATACATTTGTTTGTAAGAACGGTTGGTGAAGGATTATAAGGCCATTTCCAAACAAGCTGAAGTCCTTCATTCTACAGTGAGAAAGATTATTCACAAGTGGAAAACATTCATGACAGTTGCTAATCTTCCCATTGGGACATCCCAGCTTATTCACCCCAAAATCAGATGTGCAATGCTCAGAAAAATTGCTAAAAAAACCCAAGAGCTAGATATCAGACTCTACAGGCCTTGTAGAAAGAATACCTCAAATTTTCTCTACTGTTCTAACTGCTAGAGGAGGTTACTTTCATGTATCTAAGATATAGCATTTTCTTGCTAACATAGGTACTCAAATGATGAACATATTTTTTATTAGCAAAAGAATATTGAGTGTGTTTTTAGTAAATGTTAAGTGAGCAACATGCAAATGTAGAAAATCTCAGTTGGTGCAAAAACTTTTCACTGGTAGTGTATATGGAAACTAAAAATATAAAATGGTCACCATGAATATGTACAGAAGAAAAATGTATGAAAAATATTTTCAGACACCCCTCCCCACCCCAAAACACCACCAAGAAAATGTCAAAAGGCCTAGCGTTATGAAAGACACAACAGTGTGGGCTAGTAATGTATGGGGACTATGACTTTTGGTTTTCCATGGTATTTCGATTATGGTAATTACCTAAACACAATGTTTTTTAAAAAAAGGTTTATGGAATACAATATCATGATTTTCATGGAAACATGGCTAAATGACAACATACCCAACAATGTCAAAGAGCTGCATGCACTCAGTGTCTTCAGGGCCTTTCAAAGCATTCTGCGGCCACTACCGTAAATGACTCCCGCAGCATGGCACTCACCCCCATCATCATGAAGTGCCTCGAGAGGTTAGTCCTTGCTCAACTGAAAGCCTGTCTTCCCCCTTCCCTGGACCCCTAGCAGTTTACCTATCACTGCAAGAGGTCAACAGAAGATACTGTCCCCATCAGATTACACTCCACTCTGACACACCTGGACAACAATGACACCTATGTCAGGATGCTGTCTGTGGATTTCGCGTCAGTATTCAACACTGTCATCCCAAACTCACCAACCTTGACATCAGCACCTCCTTCTGCAACTCAACTCTGGACTTTATGATCAGCAGACCCCAGTCTGTTAGGATAGGCAGATGTACCACCTCCACCTTGTCACTGAGCACTGGAGACCCACAGGGCTGTGTGCTGAGCCCTGTCCTCTACTCCCTGTTCATCTACAACTATGTCCCTATGTGCAAATCTAACCTCATCATCAAGTTTCTGTATGATATCACAATAAAGGGCCTGATTAGCAGGAATTATGAAAAGGCCTACAGGGAGGAGATACAACACCGGGATGCATGGTGTACTGACTACAACTTGACTCTCAACACCAGGAAGACTAAGAAGCTCATTGTGGACTTCAGGAGAGCAAAAGGCTGCAAACACACCCCCATTCACATCAATGTGGTAGAGGTGGAGAATTCCCAGCTTCAAATGGGAAAGCACATTTCTGAGGATCTTTCCTGGTCTGTTAACTCCTTCATCGTGGTCAAAAAGGTACACCATCATTTTTACTACCTGAGGAGACTAAAGAAAGCCCAACAAACTTTTACTGGTATAGCATCGAGAGCATCGTGACCAACAGTATCATGGTGGGGTAGAGTAGCTGCTCTGTTGCTGACCAGAAAGCCCTGAAGTGGGGGGTGAAAACTGCGAAGTATATCATCAGTGCCCTCCATCACCAACCTCCAGAAAAGGGCATGCAACATCACTTGAGATTCCTCCCACCCACACCATAGACTGTTTACCATGCTCCAGTCTGGAGATGGTACAGGAACTTACACTCCCACACCAGCAAGCTGAGTAACAGCTTCTTCCCCAAGTTGTCTCCCTGCTGAACTGTCAGCGCTACCACTAATCTCACACAAAACTATGGACTACACACCCCCTCATCATAACTGTTTAAATATACAGTATTATATTTATGTATACAATACTGTGCAGAAGTAGAGGGCAGTGAAAGAAAATGATATTAAGGTTAAGGTTGTCATAGTTGCAGTTAGGGTTATGCCCATAGAAATTAAATGGAGAGTCCCCTCAAAGTGTGTGTGTGTCTCTGTCTGTCTGTCTCTCTCACTATCATATATATACACACCAGAAGCTGATACATGGAGAGATATATATGTGTGTGTCTGTGCGTGTGTGTGTATGTGTATATATATATATATATATGAGGATTTCTCTGAAAGTACACAAAGAACAATAGGACAAAAGTGTGTATGACAATATAATAGGAGGATGGTGGGACTGCAAAATATTTGTTACTCGAGGGAATAATAAATATACAAATATGATTTAATCCTGAAACACAATGAAAAACAAGTTTTCGAAAATGAGAGGCCATCTGTTTAATGCACGCAATTCTTGCATCTCAACATATGGCTGGCTAAGATGGACTTCCTGCCAATCCAAATATGGGCAGCAGACAAAGAAGGAGGCTGACTATTTGTACCATTGAAGTGGGCTGTGTGCATGATTCATCCAGCCACCGCCCACACCGAGCTCTCTGCTGCCGCGTCGGAGTGGAAGTCTTGGAAGAGACGTGGAAACAGTGCAACGTGAGCGAAGAAAGATAGTAAGATGATCAGCGAGAAAAATCAGTAAGATATGAACACCCAGTAGACTTAGGGCTAGAAGTAAATAACGATGTTCCACCAATGGGGTGCATATGTGGATGCATGCTTCTAATTGGCTGAAAATGCAGACAGCAACTGCTGATTGGCAGACCCTGAGAGAGATGTAAATCCTGCTGTTTCAGAATGATGCACAGTGCATGTTTATCTTGAAGGAGACCCAGAAGCACACACATTGCCAGGTTCTCTGTGGCTGTACCCTGAATCAGAGCCTGCTTGAGAAATCCTGTCCCACCTGGCTCTCTCTCAGAAGCTGGATATTTACATACATGCTCTCTCTGCTATAGTTGATACTACTGCTGGAATTCACACAAGAGCCACAACAAAGGGAGAAAGCCCTCTACTCCCTCCCAATCTCAAATTCCCCAACTCCACATCCTTGACAAAGAGAACACAATAACTATTCACCCTATCAAAAAAAGAAATAAAAAGGCAATTTTCTCACATTACCTTCCCAGGGGAGAAAGCAGGGCTAACACTCAGATCAGGCGAAGCAGCTTGCAGTCATGCCTAAAAACATCACATGACTGAAAAGCCACCTGCTCTTCTCACATGACCATGCTAGGGATTATGGGAGTTATAGTTTATCTTCATTATACTCCATTAACTTTTCTTAAGGCTGAAACTTTCTAAGATTCTCTTAATGACATTCTGGGGATACATAATTTTCATGCATCTATTCATTTTTTTTCAGGACTGTAATGCTGTTTTTTTTGTTTTTTTTTTTCTTCTTGAAATAATGATGATGTAACTCCACAGACAAAGGCATCTTTAAAGAAAGTACTGAAATTGCACACAAACATGTAGACATTAAGGGAGACAGAAATGAGTATACCCATGATGCTATTTCCAATTAGGGCTAAAGTCATAAGCCCTTTTTGACCTTCGCATCAAATTTTTATCAGTTGGATTACTGCCTGTGTTCTAGACTGCTGGATAAGTAGGTCCTCAAACCAAGCTATTAACACCACACTTTTCTCAATTTAGTCTCTTATGGGCTCCTTTTAATCCAGTATGGCTCCACACGCATAGACAGACTCCCTATAAGGCAAGTGTAGGCAACTGCCTAAGGCCCCCAAAAACCTTACTTCCAGAAATTACATTGATGGATATACGATAATATGATCAAATTAAATGAACTGTTATTAGGACTTAGTGACAGTTTTCAGTATAGAAAAAGTCTCTTCTTAAAGACACTGTCCCTTCTTAAAGACACTCCCACCCCCCATTGAGTATGGAAAAGGGTACAATAATTATTGGTTACCACTCCCTGCCCACCCGACCCTCCTGTTTCCTCCTTGGAGTGGCCCTAATGAGCCAGGCCAGCTAATCGTTTGGCTTACCTATCATTTCTGTCCTTGTGTTGCTCACTCCAGCTGCCTCTCGTTTGCTCCCTCATGTAGTAGTGTATAAAAGTGTTTCCCAGTCCTGTCCTTAATGTTGAGTCTGTATGTATGCCCACATCCTTCCCTGTTCCCACAGCCTAGTGTTCTGACCCTCGCGGTCTTTTTTTTTTGCTCCTCCTCCTTGTTATGTTCAATAAAGCCCCTTCGGTTTTCTTCATTGATTGCCTTTGATTCCTTAGTGTTTTTGGATTGCTATGAAACAAGCTGAAGCATAGCTGCTAAAATGTAAGCTGAAATGCAGTTAATAAGAAATATCAGAAAAGGTACACCAGAGCTGTGCAGCGAGAGTAGAATCCTATGGGATTTATTTATGCAAATGTGGGTGGGATCAGGTGGTGGAAATTTAAGATGTGAAACAAATGTGTGATAACATTTTATTAAACTAATAATAATTATTCCAGTAGGAATTCTAAGTAGTTGGCTATTCAATAAAGAGAAGCTTGTTATGGACTGGAGTTACAGAAACAATTTCACAGACAAACATTTCCAGTGCTGTCCAAGCTTGCCCGCCACATCTTGTGCGTCCCTGCAACTAGCGCTGTCTCAAATAGAGCGTTCAATGTGTGGACACATTTTACAGCAGAAATGGACATGCTTCCATCCTGAATGAGTTAATAATATATTTTTTTGCATTCAAAAATCTGTAATTCTGTAATTTTATATTCAATGACTAAATGAACATATTGACTACTTCAGTGAAATAGCACATAGGTATGGATTGCTTGATATATAAATGAATAAATATTTCAATGACTAAATGTGTCCTTTTATTGTTAAATGTAATGAACAGTATTATTTCACAATGGCATTCTATTGATGATCCTATGACAGTACCATACTTCACAACCTATTCACAACCTATTCTTTCACAAATCTCTGTAAACCTGACTGCATGGCTAGGTGCTTGATTTTATACACCTGTGGCAATGGGTCTGAATGAACCACCTAAATTCAGTGATTGAGAGGTATGTCCCCATACTTTTGTCCATATAGTGTAGAAGCATAACATATCATATTGTAAGTCAGGAGTGTGTCATCAGCTCATACACTCTGGAATGCTCTGAAATGTGCATAGCTGCTGACATATGCTCTAACAAAGCTTTATATTGCAGTACGCAAACATATGCAAATTTAAGGAACATCACTGGCTGAATTCCTTGAAAATTAGTGTTTTTACCATGTCTAGAGGGTAAAAAAAGCTCTGTGGATACAAACAGAGAGGAAAAATGCCATGTCGAGACATATTCTGTCTCACGGTTTATACCCTGATGGCATTCCATAAGGGGGAACTTGAAATTTGCAGGGTAACAACATCGTCACAATTGCATCATCAGCCAAACAGCTGCTCAATACATCATGGGGGAAGGAATTTGTAAGGGGAAGTACGACGGCTGTATGCGCTTGTTCAATGTTTTTGTAATGCAACTAGTTCTGACTTCAGACACAATGAAAACATTCAGGGAAAACTTGATTTAATAACATGTTCAGTCCCAACCCCTCAAAGTGATTGACACAGTGCATCATTACTATGAAAAGAAGCGCTATGAAATAAAAAGCTGCTTTGGAAAACCACCATTCAGAAATACATCATGTGAAAAGTGGGACTTTATTGTGAAATATCATTTGTATTATTTAGGTAATCGCATTTGCCTTATGTAAAATATTTTTAATAATGACTAATGAAAATCAACATTATGAAATACAATTTAAAGATTATACATAGAAGACATATTATTATAAAATATAATACCTTTCATCCAATTATTTAAAATAAAATGACCCAATTACTGAAATATTTATTTATTCAGTTATATACTGTATATTGATATATAGTTATATGTTTTGTTTTGGGTAATATGGCATTCCATATATGGCTGGCAGGTGCATAAGCACTCCTTCATTAATAAGAGAATTTGCAGGATAAGCAGGTGGTCAAGTATCTCGCAGGAGTGGCCAATATGTTGGCGGGAGCAGGATCTTACAAAAGGCCCTGCACATAGCTCTAAGGTATGCTACTAGTAAGCCAAACTCATCACTCACGGAAGAAAGGATGCTGTCCGTCATTTATGCCTCTATCAGACAGATCAGTGCTTCCAGCTTATTTCAATATCTAGCCTTAGAAACTGGCCTGTGAGTGAGCTTCCAGATAGTACACCAAACAATACATTAGGTTAACATATATGGCTGGATTCAAGAAGTTACAAGAAGTTACCGTTACTAACAAGTCAGCACAAACCGCAAAATTAAACTTTGCCAAACTCTGTGGTCAGATAAAACTAAAATAAACATGTCTGGACCTGGACAAGATTATCACAGTGACGACATAGTGCCAACTCTGAATCATGGGGGAGGTAGTGTGTTAATATGAGGCTACACGAGTTCAGCAGGTATTAGAAAAAAATTACTTACAAACATGATGAACACTGAACATAGATACACGTTCCACCAGGATGCCATGACTAATAATCAAATCAAGGATATGGTTACAGGCATGAGTAGGCCAGACTACATTCTGACATACACCTACAGAGTCAAGAATAGCTGCAAACGCAATTTTTAAAGGATCACTATCTATCTCCATGTGAATGTTAAAATCACCAACAGTAACAGCTTTGTCAGTACTAACCACCAGATTTGTTAAAAAAAGCTACAAAGAGATGAGCCATAAAAGCTAAGAATAAGAGTTTCAAATGTGCTGAAGCTCAAACTACATTTCTCAGACACTCCTAGGTTGGACTGAAAAATTGCAGCTACACGACCACCTTTGCGATTTGGTCGAGGGTTATGCTTATGACTGTATTCAGCTGGAGTAGATTCATTTAGTGCCATGAATTCGGTTTAAGCCAGATCTCAGTAAGGCATTGGGCACCAAGACTAAAATCAGCAATTTTTTCATTTATTAATAGTGCCTTAGGAGCCAGTGATCTTACATTGAGAAGTCCAAGTTTAAGTTTAAGCCTGACATCACAACTGTTTTCTAGTAGCAGATTTTATTAAGTTATTATGGCACACATTACAGTGAAATAAGCTTCCATGATTAAAAACGCGGGGAAAAGACACAGTCTCAATAAAATGAACCCTCTAGTTAGTCAGTGATTTGCCTCGAGGCTATGAGCTATGCTTTTAGATAGGAGGTTCTTCGCAAGGTTGCACACCTCTTTAAAATTTGCCTTAGTGATCTCCGATTACCTCAATCAGACAATCGACACATTAGTGCCGACGTGGGTAATAATCTGAGAGTATTTACGTATAGTTTTAGCCCGAGTTTTGAAGCCGGAAGTGATGACATATGCGCTCCCGTTTCTTATCTTAGAAGATATCCGGTGCTTTTTATCTTCCAACTTATCTGTGGACATTTTGCTGAGTTTAATATGTAAAGCACCACGCGTAATGTGTTATCAACTGATATTGCTAACAATGGCTAACAATTAACCGGACTAGAATTGGATTTCATAATAGTTGGATTATTTGTCGGATTTAAGGTAGTTTGGGCTAATTGCAAGTGAACGAAGATAAAGGCCATTTAAACTGAGGTATCTTAAATCCAACAAGTTGTCTGGCTAAGCAAAAAATCTTCCTTTTTCATATGGGTCCATGGTATTGCTACTTCTGTGGCAAATGGAATGGGTTTTCCCTGACTTTTTAGCGGATGTGACGTAATCTCGGAATCCGAAAATCGGATCCCAAGGCAAATGGAATGCAGAATGACTAGCTATTGCGGACATATCCAGAGCCGCTAACACTGAATCAATAAAACTCTCATTCTCCTGAATGTCCTATAACGTCCGGATACGTCCCTCTAACAATACAATCTTCTTCGTCAGCCTAGCGACTAACTGATACTTCTCACATGTAAATGTACCGCTAATGACTGATAAGAATAACTAAACATATTGCACTCGGAACACAGAACAGGAGACATGGTGTTGTATTCACGTGAAACGGGAAGACTGAGGCTCTAAACCTGGAAGCACCTTTTTGATTGAAGAGAGATCGTGGGTCAGTGCTTGCGAAGGTGATTAATCTGTCGGAGATTAAATTATCGGAAAACTATTAAGCTTGCAGAGATTTTTTCCGATGACTTAATTCTAATTATTATTTAGTTGACATCTATAGTTTTAAAGTTTGTGCGCTAGCAGCCAGTTTCGCTCTCACAGGAAACAACGGAAATGACGTCAAGTGTTTACATCTATGCCTCAGAGTCCTCTGCTCTCAGATCATTACTTGTTAATGTTTGAAATCCAGTATAGCCTCCCGTTGACCACAGCTCCAAAGTACAGAATCAGACGTTCCATTGCCTCACTAACTGCAACAACATTTATGAAACAACTTCCACAGTCCTTCAGCCTTACATCTGAAGCATCGTGTGTAAATGAACTTGAACAGGCAACTGCAAACATGGAAAAATCCCTTCATAGCCCACTAGATCTTGTAGCTCCACTTAAGAAGATAAAGCATAGGGATAAGAAACCTGCCCCCTGGTACTCTGATCATACACGTGAACTCAAACAGGCATCACACAAGGTAGAGCACAAATAACGCTCAACTAAACTAGAAGTTTTCAAATCTGCATGGAAAGAGAGCCTCTCTAAATACAGACAAGCACTAGTGACTGCTAGGTCTATCTCTCCAGATTAATAGACGTGAACAAAACCAATCCTAAATTCCTATTTGAATCCGTGGTTAGGTTAACACAGAATTCTTCATTAAACTCATGAGTCCTGCAAGCTTTAAGAGTGATGACTTTATTACATTTTTAAGGGTAAAATAACTAAGATTAGACAGACCATCCAGTGCATGTCCTCAGCGACTTACGGCTGCCAGCCTCAGGCTAGTCTTATGCCTACCAATAATGAGACTTTTGAATCTTTCATTCCTATAAAACACTCAGAACTTTTGAGCTTAGTTTCCTCCTGTAAATCCTCTACTAGCCTCGTAGACTCAATTCCTACAAAAGTCTTCAAGGAAACTGCACCACAAATTAGCACTACCCTGTTACATGTGTTAAACTCATCTCTTAGGCTTGGATATGTTCCAAAACCTTTTAAAATGGCTGTTATTAGACCCGTCCTAAAGAAACCAAATCTTGAACCTAGTGTTTTAGGAACCTAAAACCTTGAACCTATCTCAAATCTTCCTTTCATTTCAAAGATCATGGAAAAGGTTGTAGTTCGTCAGTTGACTGTTTTCCTACAGAAAAATAATACTAATGAATTATATTTGTCTGCCTTTAGACCAAACCATAGCACAGAAACCACTCTGGTCAAAGTAATGAATGATTTACATATGGCTTCTGACCGTGGCTGTACATCTCTGTTGTTATTACTCGATTTAACTGCAGCATTCGATACTGTGGCCCATAATATCCTCTTGGACCGGTTAGAAGGTGTGGTTGGCATTAAGGGAACAGCACTCTCTTGGTTCCGTTCATATTTAACTGATTGTTATCAGTATGCCCATGTGAACAATGAATCATCCAAGGCCACCAAAGTCAAATATGGTGTCCCACAAGGATCAGTACTGGGCCCGCTACTGTTTACCCTATACATGCTACCTCTTGGTAACATTATTAGAAATCATAGTGCTGGGTTTCATTGTTATGCAGATGATACACAATTGTATATATTTGTTAACCCTGATGATACATCACTGCTCTCTCAGTTAGAAGAATGTCTATTAGATATCCGGTGCTGGATGGCAAAATAATTCCTTATGTTAACCCTCTGGAGCCTAGGGGTAGGAAACACACTTATAAACTGAAATAGACGCGAAAAGTACGCTGCATCGCCGACGATGGACTCGACCCCAGAGAGTTAACCCTTAGGAGCCTAGGGGTAGGAAACACACTTTCACTGACTGGGGCATGATCACACATTTCTTCAAATATCAT
>JAODJU010000138.1:22472191-22492522 GCA_026776725.1 Gnathonemus echidnorhynchus | reverse complement strand
ATATCCTGCATGCAAGTCGTTGTGATTTTTTTTTATTCATTTCCTATGGTTAAGTTGGTTGAAACGTCTTTTTTTGTACATATATATCATTACAAATATCATGCCTAATAATACGTGTTTGAGTGGAAGTAGGTGTATAGGTTTATCAAACAAATGTAGTCTAACAACTGTGAGGTTAGTCTGTTTCGGAAACGTAAGTGATTTGGAACCTATTGGTTTTGCAAGGTGGCGACAGAAATGAGTGTAATACGCATCACGTTAAAGTTGTTTCAAAGCAAAAGGTCTTAGTGTGTACATATACGTTGTATGACTATTGGGGCTTATATGAATAATTAACAGTAGGAAATCTCGAGTATTACACACACATAAAGTAGTGATATTTTCGTCATTGTTCGTCGCTGATTGTCGCTGGTGTCTTGCGATAAGTCCGTGGTCTCGGAAGCGCATTGTAACAGGGCTGGTACACAACGCCACAGCACCACTAACATATATTTTAAAACTACGAAAAAAACATTAAATCCGAGGGCAATATTAATATGTAAATGATGTAACTAAATACAAACGACCAACAGAAATGTATAAAGCATGAATTACGGTCATAAAAGAATATGAATGTTCTCCCCATGTCTGGGACATACCTCCATCGTACAGGTACAATTGTTTATTTATGCATTCAAGTAAAATTTCAGAATAGGG
The DNA here is from genome assembly GCA_026776725.1 of Gnathonemus echidnorhynchus. NCBI lineage: Eukaryota > Metazoa > Chordata > Actinopteri > Osteoglossiformes > Mormyridae > Gnathonemus > Gnathonemus echidnorhynchus. The sequence continues at coordinate 22,491,826 of JAODJU010000138.1, read as the reverse complement.
GTGTAGCGAATGCCTTTCTTATTTTGTAATTTGTTCTTTACGTCTTTTTCGTAAACCATCTGATGTCGCTGAGGGACATCGCGGAGGTGGATGCCTTATTGCGTCGTCGCCCGACTGTTTATCATTTTTGGCTTGTTCAACTTTTTTCCATCAGAATTATTTTTTTTTCTTTTAATTCACAAATCCTAACGGATTTAATATAAACTTTAAATTACTATAAAGTCAGTGTCCGTTATTTAAATATTCCTTTGCCTCAGAAAATTCCACAATATTCTCCTTTCAATTAACGTGTAATAACATTTAATCATACCACCATGAATTCTTAGCATTTGGTTGAAATGGTGTTAGTCACTAAAGAGATCTTTGGTATAGGCTACTCATTTATATGCATTCAGTACTTTTAAAGCTGTTTGTTTACCTGAACAAGCATCGCAGTGTGGGTAATGACATATAGCTCGAGACAATTAAGGATGATACATCGTAGCCTAATTTAGAATAATATTTGTGTTTTACATTAAATGTTCTACACGTGGTTTAACCCTAACGTGGAACTGAAACCTACGAAGATTGTGTTGTATATGCATATGAATTTGCGGGCGATAACAGATGTGGTCTTGGACAACGTGTCGGAGTTGCACGAAACACTGAACTGCTAGCAGTATGCTCTAAAGAAACTGCATTTCGCTTCAGACTGACATGCCGCGACAGTGAAGTTAGGCTTGAAATGGCGCAATTCACGATGAAATCAGTCACTTTAAAGGTTATAAACGTTCGACTGGAAATGTTAAGTTGTGCGTGTATCTGTAGCACAAGGTGTATATTTGTGTCAGACAATCCACATCCACTCTTACGTGATGAAGTCTAAAGACAACGTTGCAGTCCTATAGAAGGCTAAACCGAACCGACTCGGTATAAAAGCTATGAAGAGACCAGAATATGAAAATTATGCATATTAGCACCCATGTGAATTAATAAGATTCCCTTAACAAAAATATAATAATAATAATAATAATAATAATAATAATAATAATAATAATAATAATAATAATAACATACATTGGAAAAAATAGTACGCTACAATTACTACGAGGGAAGATCAATTAAAAGCGAGCATTCTTTTTATTAGCACATTATTTAAAGTACGAGTAGTATAACTCGTATATTTATGTGCCAATCAAATATATCATTGTGTTATTTCCTGGGCCTTCTTATACTTTCGTATTAGTACACAGTATGAATTTGATTTTATTCTATTTTAAGTAAGTCCTGTCCCCACAAAGGTGTGCCTTTCCTGTTTTCGGTTCAGTTAAGTGTCAAACGAGAGTTACCATGCTCTTCCGGTAGGGGGAGTCTGCTGACACTTAAATTTCAATTGCGGGAATTGCGAGTGAGATATTCTTCCGCACATGGCCGGAGAGACGCTGCGGCGCAATCGTATTATATATAAAGAAGTAATCCTCCTTGCTGCTCTGTTTCTGTAGGTGTATAAAGGATAGGAAACTCAGAGCTGAAATTAAACATCTAGCTGTAAAGCATTTCATCCTTATTTATATGTGTACATGTTTGTTTGTTTCTTTATTGATAACTAAGGTGTAGGGTTGATTTCAGCTTTAGTAGGGACCAAATCAGCCCCTACCCCCCCCCCCCCCCCCCCAAAAAAATACATGGTACTCCCACAATATTGGTAGAGATATACCTAAATCTACGCCCTTGATTAGAGGCACATCTTCTTATTCTAAATCTCTCTCTGCATTTTTATTCTTTTTATTGTTCTGTGTATGTGTATCGTGTATTTTTTTGTCTTGACAGTATGTTTAAATGGTACAACCATGGAAATAAAAGGATTATGGTTCTGAAGTTGACCGTTTTTATGAGAACATATTTTCTTCTCCAGATGTACCTTGTTGAATAGCTAGAAAACACATCGCTGGTCTATAGACTACGCCCCTGGGGCACCTCAGCTATTTTAAGGTTTTGTTTACTTTCACATACAGCCTACACAATTAATTAAACTGATTAGTTAATTACCATTATGAGGTATTGATTAGTCAAACAAGATCTGATAGTGGTAAAGTTCAACAAAATGTTGGTATATTGGATACTGCAAATACTGGGGTGGCTCGGGGAGTAGTTTGGAAAAGGCTAAACTACTATGCAGCCATGCTGTTGTAATACACGCAGAATGCAGTTTGGCATTGTCATGCAGAAATATACAAGGCCTTCTCTGAAAAAGGCTTTGTCTGGATGGCAGGATATGTTGCTCCAAAACCTGTATATTGTGCACCGTTCATCATTAATGGTGCCTTCCCACATGTGCAAGCTACCCAAGCCATGGACACTAATGCACCCCCATACCATCACGGATGCTGGCTTTTGAACTGTCCACTAATAACAAGCTGGATGGTCCCTCTCCTCTTTAGCTTGGAAGATGCTGTGTTCATGATTTCTAAAAAGAATTTGAAATTTTTATTCATAAGATAATATGACAGTTTTCCGTTTTGCCTCAGTCCATCTTAAATGAATTCGGGCCCAGAAAAATCTGAAGATGATTTCTGGATCATGTTTAGATATGTTTTTTTCTTCACATGGTAGAGTTTCATCCTGCATTTGTGGATGGAGTGGTGTACTGTTTTCACAGACAGTGGTTTTTAAAAGTGTTCCTGAGTCCATGCAGTGATTTCCATTATAGAACTGTATCTGTTTTAATCACAGTGCCACTGCCATTATTGGTTTTCAGCCTTGTCCCTTGTGTACAGAAATTTTTCTGGATTCTCTGAATCTTTTAATGATTCAGAGAATATCTGAGATGGTGAAATTCCCAAGTTCTTTATAATATTTTGTTGAGGAACATAATTCTTAAATTGCTGCAGTATTTGCCCACAGAGTCTTTCAAAGAGTAGTGATCAACCTCTCCCCATCTTAACTGTCTGAGAGGCTCTTTTTATACCTAATTATTTTACTGACTTCTTGCCAATTAACCTAATTAGTTGCAAGATATTCAACCAAGTGTTTCCTTTCAGCATTACAGAACTTTTCCAGTCTTTTGTTGCCCCTGTCCCAACATTTTTGAAATGTGCTACTGGAATTAAATTCAAATTGAGAATATATTTGTCATAAAACAATAAAACTTCTCAGTTTCAATATTTGTTATGTTGTCTTTGTTCTATTTTCAATTAAATGTTGGTTTATATGATTTGCAAATAATTGCATTTTACACAGCTTCCCAACTTTTTCGGAAAAGGGGTTATAAAATGGTCATACATCACTATCAAAACATTTTATTATGAATATAAATCCTGTTCAATCAATGTGAATTCAATAGATAAACTTCCATCCACCCCTCCATCTATCCATCCAGTCATCCATTTTCAGACTACTTTTGTGAGGATTATGGCAATACAAATAATTTAATGAAAATATGGAAAATGCTGGTTGAACAAAAGATAGTAATATTTTCATTCTCTAAGGTCTAGATTGTTTTCACTAAACAGATTTTAAAGCTTTGTTCTTTTTCCCCATTTATAATGGCAGAAAATTTACAAAGAGGTCTCAACAGAAACTCTTGGAAATACTGATTTAAATCACAAAACTCACAGCTTGGGTCATAGGAGTTCACACAATCAACCACTGTGTGCTCTTTACCTTTTTGTCCTGTTAACCTGTTATTATCATTCTGCATTACTTCTTTCTGCATTCATGGTCATGCGTGTAGGTTGTTGAGCTTGCAGTACCCTGACCCTTCCAGAACCCACACACAACTACTTACATTTCAGAGAGCCCCCATGTAGTAGTTGTACTTGTTTGTATATTTGGCTTTTCTGTGAGAATTTTTGAGGGCAGTCTAAATAAAAGGTTATTGCAGGACATTAAGGGTTATGCAAGAATTAAAATGTCTCACCACCCTGTTCAACTACCCCCCTTCTGTCATTAAGCTGCCATTTGTCCTTTGTCACAATGCCATTGTGTTTAAACACTTAAAGACACACACTCTGAAAGAGAGCTTTATACTGATAACAAACCACTCAATGATTCAGCCAATGCTCTGACTCACCCTCTCTGATTTACTCTGCACTGTGACTCATAACCTATTGGATTGTCTGGTACTTACTACCTGCCCAATAGCCCAAAACCTCATCACTCCAATGTCAACCATTTGGGCTGAATACATGAGACTCGCCACAAGTCTTTGACTCCTCAATAAATAATGGAAATTGCTTATTAACTTCTATAGTGCATTATTTCTACTTGTTTTAGGAGGAACCATACATAAGATAAAATGGAAAGATATTTCTGTTCATTGTATTTTTCATTGTTAAGGGCTGAGAAACTGTATCCTGTGATATTCACAAGAATTATGAAATAAATTATCCTTTGCTTTACAGATCTTTACACATGAATGTGAAAAATGAAGAAAATAATGTGAGAAAATGAAATGAATCATACTGGTCACGGTGGTTAAACCACGACCAAAATGTAGCAACACTTACAAGTGTCAACAAGGAAGGAAAGGTTTATGCAGCAAAGCTGGAATTTCACTGGCACAGGTCTGCGTTTACATTGCGTCATGGGATCTCTTGCAAATTAACAGCGACTACTGAGACTATGTTTGTCTGTTTCCTCACCTAATTAGATTCTTAGTAAGTCTTCTTCTGTGGCTTAATGAAGTCTTGTCATCATATAAAGGTGATATGAGATGTAAAAAGAAGAGAAGAATATAGGAAACTACAAAATCTAAATGTTTCTTTGTCTATGGGAACGAAAGCTCTCATGCGGTGCTTGTGTTGTTTGACAAATGGAGGTCTTTATTCAACAAACATTTACCCCCTGCGTTTATTTTAGCAGGCTTCTCTCAAATTGGTAAGCAGATTTCAATTAAGGAGAAATGTGAAGCTGAAATTGCTCCTTGAGCTTTCTTCCCTTTTATTATATGATAAATTCAGTAATGAACAGAAATATTTTGATGTTTAATTCAGTTAAAAGTTTTATGCAAATTAATTGAATTCAACTAAAAAAAACATTTTAACACAATGCTACAATATGAAAAGAAGTCAAAATAATTTGATAATAGTAAGGTACAGAACGTGTTTTTTTAGCAGTCCACATACATGAAACTTTAGCATCTCATTACACTTCCCTACTAGCAGCACAGGTGGAGTGCAGTCATTGCAGTGACAGAACTGGGAAGTGTGGGGCCAGAAGTATATTTCCAGACACGTTATCCAAATTCTGATAGAGGGGCAAAAACCAGGTGATCCAATTCTATAGTCTCACCATAGGCAGAAAGTCGATACAGGGACATAAGGGCCAAAAACCAAAACTGAATCCCAAGACTAAGAGAGAAAGAACCAGGAAAGTAGGAGTCACACATGAAAAATACATAGTGAACATAGTGAACAAACACTCAGTATGAGGGACACCAACTATCTCACAAGGAATTCAGTGAGACCAGCTGCCTTTAATCCATTCCAGTTAACCAAAGTGATGCATCTCAAGTGTGTTTAGTATTCAGGGGAAGGTGGAGCATGAATTGGTGGGGCTTGGCTGAATGGATGCTCTGCCTGAGGCTGGCATGACAGGTGTTGCATGTTGTCAAAATGAGAAAATCCCTGTGACATAAAAAACTCTAATAGCCAGCTTCCACTGATGTCAACCTAAGTTATCAAAAAATTTCCTCCACTTTTTCCACGACACTGGTATCTTCAGTACCTGATTTTTCAATACATTATATTTATTAAGAAAATTAATTTATTATGAAAGAAATGGGTGAAGGACTGCTACAAATGCTCTTATAGAAACAATTACAGCACTTTCACAATTCAATTATTAATCAATCATTCATTGTTTTTGCCAATTCACTCAATCAAGCATGCCTTGCACCACCATGGCAACCTTCCAGCATGGTGGGCCTGTCCTTGGCTGTCACTGCAACATGGTGGACCTGTCCTTGACTGGCACTGCAATATGGTGGGCATGTCTTCAGTTGTCACTGCAACATGGTGGGCCTGTCCTTGGCTCTGACTACAATATGGTGGGCCTGTACTTGACTTTCACTGCAATACTGGGCCTGTCCTTGGCTCTCACTCCAACACCGTAGGCCTGTCCTTGGTTGTCACTGCAACACTGTGGGCCTGTCCTTGGCTGTCACTGCAACACAGTGGGCCAGTCCTAGGCTGTCACTGCATCACTTTGGGACTGTCCTTAGCTGTGACTGCAACATGGCGGGCATGTCCTTTGCTGTCACTGCAATTTTCTTGTCTTTCTTACCCCCCTAAATGATGCATGTTACATGACACACACTACAGTGAGTTTAATGATGCCAGCTAACTAATTGCATGTCTCTGGACTGAACGGGAAACAAAATACCTGCGCAGCACAGGCAGAACTCCACAAATGCATAATAATAGAAGAAGAGTTTTAAGCCAATTTTTGAGAAATAAGGCTCTTGGAATTATTTATTTTTTGATTGCCATGACATGTCTTTCACTAAATCATTAGATATAGTTCTTGTTCTGCCTAAAAGGATATTTTGGGTGTCAAAAGAAAATTGACAAGAACCAATTTGTTTTTCCTACAGAATTAGTGGTGCTGGCTGACAGGAGTGCCGGTGTGTCTGTGTGCACTTCCAAGGAGGCATTCCAAGGCTTTCTTAAATTAATTATCATAATGTGTGAATTTCCCACTTTGTCTTACAGTAGGGTGCCGAACATGCACAAACTCAAAAGAGAAACTCTTTTTTAAATATATGCTCAAAAAAAAAAATAATGGAACCAGTGGCTATGATGCATATGACTATAATATGCAACGTCAAGTTTACTAGTCAGTTCTCCCTTTTACACAGGCTTAGTGGCTATAAATATGTAGCTGATAGAAATTAATTTTGTCCCTAGGAACAAAAGTAGCTAGCCTGATTTATTGCTAATTAAGTCTTCCATATAAGACAAACATAAAGTCTGTATGGCTGTTCATCACGCTTCTTAAAATGACAGAAAATAAATAAATTTAATTGTATTTTTAATATTTTAAATACATAAAATACAGTCTCTCAAAGTATTTTGTTACAAATTTCATCTGAATTTTTTCATTCCAGCAAAATACAAAATACTCAAAAGTAATTAAATATGTATTTTAAAAACATTTAATTGAAATACTCTGCCAATGGTGACACCACTTTGCCAACCACAGGATTGAACGATCAACCATGAGATCACAAGCACACAGTCCTAACTTGCAGAGCCACTCACTGCCCTGAAATTTGTAGACAAATGTGCTCCATGAATATCGTTAGCTTAAAGGAAAGAAAAACAGAAACTATTAACTAATTATTTCTTTACCATGAAAACATCAATGCCCAGCAGTATTTTTCATTTGGTGCTTCATTTGGTTTGATTGAACGGTATTTTCACACAAACATATCAAGTGTTTATCAAAATTTCATATAAATAACTTTAATCATTATATGAAGTGTTCCGGTAGAGTCCCCGGAAAATATGGAAAGTTCAACTGCAAGCAATCTATCTTTGTTAAAACTTTTTGTCTATTAAGCAGCAGAGAGAGAAAACATCTGTTTCCATAACGACTCCCTCTGCAGCTTTTCATCAACTTTTTGAAAGCGCTGTTGAGGTAAAGTCATGTGACAGCTAGTCCTCCCATCTTACATCCCATTAAGCTCAGAAAAAAAACAACTGCTCCACTTCAGGCGCAAGACTGCAGCCAGATATTTTTGTTTACTATGCACATTTGCTTGTCTTTAGGAGGGAGGTCTTCAGAAATAAATATGTTGGGAGGTGATATTGTGAATATTGCAAGGTCTGTCATTTCTCTTGGAGGTTTCATAATAATGGTAATTCTGACGGGACAACTGCTAAAGTGTCAGAATACTCTGGGGGTGGTCAGGGATTAAAACTGATACATTGTGGTCCAGGAAGGTGAAAATATCTCTGCTGTTGTATTACCTTAGTCGGTCAGACTCCTGTTTCTTGCTAGCCAGTTCCATCCATGGCAATGTTGGTTGTCCCGCCTTGCCCAACCAGGTTTACATGCCATACTCCATCAATATTTATTGCCTGGAGGGGCCAAAGGTTTATGCTGGCACTGTATTTACTCCCTTGTGCCCTCATGCATGTAATTTAGCAGATGCCTTCTGCAAAGTTACTTATTAAATAAAAGGGAAACAAAGTGGAAGAACAAACAAACAATTCAATTGCCATCTGCATGCCTCAGCTGCCCTAATGCCTGTTCTTTTTCTTATGACCCTTTTTGCATATTCCCAGTCTTGACTTAGAGCATTCTGATTCTTTCTCCCTTTTTTCTTCTTATCTGGGTCTTATCTCCATGTATTCTTATTGCTCATTTTCTTCCTTCCACCCTTTTGCCATTTCTTTTGTCCTGTTTGCTCCTCTCCTGTCTTTTCTCTGGAGGACAACTTGATGGATGAGATGCAGCAGTTACCAGCTTGTCATCAATTGCCCATCACTGATCTGGCACGCCAATCCTGTTGTGCCATTCCCTGATCCTCTGCCCTCACCTAGTTAGCTTCCTAAACTGACTGTTGCCTAAGGAGATGAGAGAGTGCATTTGTAACAGCAGGTCAACAGTGATTTCACCCTAGCATTGCTTTTACAATGGATCTTGGGCATGTTAGATTAGAATCAGATAAATCTCATTCTTTAACTGATTGCAATCTCTTGCTGAGGATTTACAAATGGCTTTACATAGCCCATTGTGGCTTTCTATTTGACACATAACAATGTGCACAAATATACCTTCTTTCACTTTTGAAAACATTCATTTTCTTAATTACATATACATTACAAATATTTATTTAGCAGCCGGTTTCGTACAATGTAGATATGCGTATAGCTAGGCTAAGCTTACAATGAATGACTAGTGCAAGTTAGCACTGGGACAATACATAGATGCAATAGATTGCAAAACATATATTGAAAGATTTCAATATTCAGGTTTTCAAGCCTCGGGGAATAAGTAGGATGGGCTGTGACAGTGGGCAGAGAGTTATTACTACAGATAGCCAGCTTCACTAGTTTGTATTTTGGAGTAACACAGGATAAAACCTGTAAATGCTGTTATAAGATGGATGAATGTATGCAATACATAACTTCAAAATACACGGGCACAAAAATACACTCATATTAATACTGCAGCTTTATTCAAAAGAAGCACATAGACTATGTTCAAAGAGAAAATACACATCGATGGATACCTCTTTATCCACTCACCAACATGCATGATACACTCTGCTTAACATATCACAGTACTTTTCACAATTTTCTAAGTTTGTGATTTTATGCAGCAACCTCATTATGACAATATACAACAGGAGCTCTCATTCTGTGCTTCCTTTGCCTTAATCCCAGTAGAGGTTCTTTAATGGCCAGTGACACCTACTATCAATTGTGAGAACGAGGACTTTGTCCTACTGCAGCTGCCTCACAGAATGCTCCACAGCAAATGCTGCACTGGAGACAATAATGAGAACCTGGAATCTTCCGGAACAAATCGGGCTCTTTCCCTGGTCCGCCCTGGTGTCTCTCTTATGAGGAAAAACATTCATCTTACCCAACCCAGCAGGTGGGAATGATTTGCTTCAGCTGCCATCTGTGAGGTCTAGGCTCAAGTAACAGACAAGTGCACCTGCAGCATTGCCAGCTTGCTCCGACATCATAGCAACATTGCCAGGACATTGCTTTAAAGAGACAAAGCATGTGCTTGCAGTAGGGGCTGCTCTATGAGCAACTATACTTGTAGTATGCAGTCCCAAATAGTTCAGTGTCTCTCCCATAATGATTTAATGATTTTATTCTAGCCTGTCTATAAAGTCACTAACCTTTAGGTCTAGGTAATACATTTATTACAGATACCTTTTATAGACACAGTCAAAATGAGCCATATGACATTCTGCAAGAGAAAAAGTTTTGTTGGACAGTGGTGGGTGTATTACGTCAGAAAAGAGACAGCAGTGTGGAGTGAAAATGTAATCAATTAATCCTTTGAATTATTTGAAATGTGTAATGTAATCTGATTATAAATTGGATTACTTCTATACATTGACCAGAGCTAATGGGTCATATTAAGCTGACGTCATTGTCCAAGGTACACATAAATGAAAACGAGGCGGCGGCCATTTTACCGGGGTGCGAGTGACAACAGCAGCAAGAAAACCCCGAATCTAAGTTTCTTCTGTATACCTTCGATCGTACAAATCAAAGCAAAGACACTGAAGAGCTGCCAGAAGGCTACAGAAAACTTGGTTAAGGTCCATCGATCGAAAGAACTTCAACGACGATACTGTCAAGAAGTGGCATGTTCTGTGTTCCAAGAATGGGCAGTATTTCAGTTAAATGCATGAAAAATGCGTATTCATTTCCTTTTGAGCATTTTGTAATTTGTATTTTGCTGGACGGAAAAAATCTGATGTAGGCTAATTTGAAACAAAATAGATTGAGAGACTGTATTCTGTGTATTTAAAATACTTAATAAAATGCCATTTTAAGAAAGTTCATCACTAGGCTTGCAGACTTTTAAATACAGCCTATCGCCATCCTTTGCATTATTCCAAGGAAAGAAGCTGCTTTGGTGATCGCTGCAAATTGCCTATTAATATATGCAGTAAAATAGGCATATATTGCTGACTGAATGTCAGTATAGGATGATTACCAAACAGCAGTACTATGCTCTAGAACTTGTAAATTAACTTGTTAGCCTCCTAAGGCTAGTGGCATTCTAAATTAATTTCAACAGACGTGCTCAGGCAGTGGCATCTTGTGGTTTGTCATATATGGAAACCTTCATTAGCGATAAATCAGGCCAGCTAGTTTTGTTCCTAAGGACAAAGTTAATTTCTATCATCTAAACGTGGGAGTTTTTATAGTCACTGAGCTTGTGTAAAAGGGAGAACCGACTGGTGAACTTGACGTTGCATATCATCTGCGTCGCAGTTGCGGGTCCTGTTTGTATTTTTTGAGTGTATATCTAAATAACAGTTTCTTTGACTTTATGTTTGGCATCCTACTGTAAGACAAAGCTGGGAATTCACGCATTATGATCATTTAAGAAAGCATTATGGCACGTCATTGTGCCTGCATTTACAGTACACTTTATGGTTAACTGTGTGGTAGATTGCTTCCTTCAAATGATACGAACAAATGCCTCAGTCCCACTTGCCTGAACAAAATACAGCTTTTCATAGTCCTGAGCACTCACTATACATTTAGTTTATATGAAACTTTCTTTAACATTGAAAAGAAATACAGAACTTTATGCATCTGTGCGGCGGACGTCTCCGACATTCCCTGGTAAAATGGCCGCTACGCACATATCGTGATGTAATACGCATGTAAACTAATAAAACCCATTGGTGTTATTGGTTTCACAGCAGAGCTGAGCAATATAAATGATATATTGACATTGACATGCGATCACAAAAGAATTTAAAAGATAGGAAAATGAGAAACTTCCATACACTGTCAATAAGGAGCATTGCTTGATAGTACATATCACATCACAGAAACAAATGTAATTCCATAAAATTATATGGTAGTCTTTCAAGATCAGACAACTCACATAAAAGAACCCACGGTAAACCTGGCTGAGTTAAAGGTGCACTCCTCATGCCACTGTTTTGGTAATGTCATGGAAGAGATGACCGTCCCTCAGAGGAAACTTCAGGTGTCGATGAAGAAGGCAACAGCTCAGCAACTATAATTTTTAAAAAGGAGATACTGTGGATAATCAGGGTCAAAACACCTCGGTGATGTGGCATTGGTGTGGCAATGTAGCTCTATTTGAAAATAGCACAAAATGAACCTTTCCAAAAACAAAACACTTAAAACTTGTAAAAACATGTCAAAACATTGTATAGTTTAAATCCTGACAGTCATGAGATGCTAACCAAATACAAACCAATTTCTAGAATATTTACTTACACAGATAAACAAGCTGAAATTGTACACAAACTCACACCTACAAGCATATTGACATGGGTTTCCCTTGGCATTATAAGCATTTTGGAGATTTTTTTCCCCCCAGTCAAACACATTATTTTAAAGCTTTGAACATTGGGAAGAATCAATATAAATCTTGTCTCGATTAGTTCAGCGACCAAGGCATTTGGTCAGCTTTCCCACAGTATGTCCAAGTTATACAGTCTACAAAAAGGCACATAAAAGTGTAAAAAAGTGCCCTACCAGTGCTTAATTCCATTTCTCACTTTTTATCCTAAGTTTTAAAAGTCATTCCCGACACCCCCTCCTGCTGAGTCATCTATCCGGGCCTCAAGAGTGACCAGTGTCATGAAGCTGTTGTGCAGTATAGCTTTAAAACAAGGCAGGGCTTGTGATGTGTCTTTGAACTCATCTTTTTCTTGGATATTTGTTTCTTCCTGTTTCGAGGTTCTGCACATTATTGGGTGGTTGAGAGGTTCATCAAAATGGTCGGTCAGTTGTTCCTGTGTCACGAGGTGGCTGGAAAGCCTTGCCATTCAGTGAAAAACCAAACAGATAGGCCCATATGCAGGCTCATTTCGTTAAGTAGTCAGAGAGTTACATGATAAGTTCTGTGAATGGTGTGTAGATGCAGTATATACTGTATACTGAAATCTAGGGGTAAAAACTGATGATGTCATGAACACCATATTTACAAGGGTAGTTTTTACAATTTTTGAGTATTTTAGCTTTTTTTAGACTAAAGGCCTACAACGGATTTTGATCTTTGGACCCTTACCAAGATAGTAATGCCAAGATCAGCATAATTTGTGCAATGAGTGTTATGTTATTTAAGTAAACAAACAGGAAGTGCATAGTTCCCCTAATGGTCATATTGAAAAGCAAACCAATTTTATTAATGTTTTATTTGACTTTATGTCCAGATTTTTTAATGATTGTAAACTTCGGTATTAATATAATTAAGTCAAAATTTTGTACTTTACGGAGTTTTTTTACTAACATTTTTTAAGTTTGGAAACTAGCAGCCATATAGCAGATGGGTCAACCAAGGGGTAGGGCAGGGTAAGAGGTTTGAAGTCCTAAGCATCACAGACTTTTGCTGTCTACTGTAAATTCAGCCAAAAACTTGTGCAAACTAATGCTGCAACCAGAACAAAATTATTTCACCTTCTAAGGCACTTCCCTTTAATAGAACATGCAATCGCTTAGGGCTTCCACTTTCAGTCTGAAGAAATACAGGAAAAATCACATAATGGTTCATAACAGTACACAGCAATTCATTTTTCAATATGGGACGGATGGCAGCTCTACTATTAATCAGGTCCCCTGGAACAAGTGTGTTTTTGTATGGTTTATTGTTTTTTAAATTATATTTAATTTTGCATTTCATTCAATTTGTTGTCTTTTTATGTTATGAATCTGTTTAAGGGGAATCTTAAGGGAATTTTAATAAAAAAATGGAGCATTTAAGTAAAGAAACAATAACTATACAACATCATTGTGATAATTATAGATATTGAGTAAAATGAAACAAATATTATGATAAAATATATTTCCATATTGCCCAGTCCTATATTATGATAAATAGCTAACTGTCACGATCGTCGGTAGGTGAATGGGCAAGCAAGGGAGAGGAGCCAGGAAGTCGGATAAAACAGGGATTTAATTGGGAAACAAGCAACAACACGGGGTAGAACGACAGCAAACATCAATGACAAGTCTGGGGAAGACTGACTCTGACGAGGACTAAATACAGACTAGCTGGTATTAACAAGAGACAGGTGAGAACAATCAGGTAGAAACACGGGGTATCGAGGTGGGCGTGGCACACACGAGGATCGTACGGAGCTGGGCGTGACAGCTAACATTACCTAGCTAGTTAAAATGTGGCCCACTAGTGATATGGGCAACTTCTAACAAACTACCCAGCTAGGCAGTAAACGGTTAGACGCAAATGACAGAACTTGGATATCTGTCTATCAACCCCATGTCGTGGAAAACATACCTTCAAATGTTTTTTAAACGTAGAATACACTTTGGCTTTCAAAAAACAAAGATTGGGTTGCACCGTTATGTCATTATATTTTTCCTTTGGGCTTCCTTGAATGTAAAATGATGCCTGTACATCCAGTGGTTAAATGCAGACATCTCCATCTAGCCTTCCGCTCTCACAAGCATCTTAAGATATTGTGTATTATATACCCTTCCCTCCTCCATCCCATCCAAACAGTTAGGTTCATATTATTATGATCTTTACACAATTACTGTATATCTGATTGCAATTTACTCTAATTTTTGTAATCAGTCTATGTAATCCATAATTTCATATACTCCATTACTAAACAACACTGCTGGTGGAAGGCAGAATTAAAAATAGCCACTCACTGTTATCTTAAAACAAACAGTGACTGGTACTATGACTGAAGTGATCAGCCACTTCTTATACAATACAGAAAAAAAACTGAAGCTTTAGAATGGATGAAAAACAATGAGAACTCTGGGCCAATTGTCATCCATTGACTAACATCAAGGAAAACCGACAGCAGCTGTTTCTGCTGTATAGTAACGAATATTGAGAACCTCAATGGATTCCTTCAATTGCAGGAGGTACTGTCCTTCTGGGGGAAAGCTCATTTGAATTTGTGTTTTCTGTGGCCAAGACTCCAGCTCTCAGATGGGTTTTCAGCCTTCTTACATCCTTTCTGGTCTCCTGTGTGTCAGCCAGAAACTTCCATTCCAGCCCTGGATGAAAAGATCATTATTGTTCACGTGCAGCCCCGCTCTGTGGGTGCCACTGAAGAAGAGCACAGCCCACACTGTGTTGTGTTAGATTAGAGGTCCCATAGCAGGACCACTGTCAGCCTCTTTCTGAGACTAAAAAAACTGGGCAGCTAGTGGAACTGTTAATTGCAGATTTGCCTATGCTTTAGAAAGCATTTTCTTTTTATATATTGTTTTCACTTTGACTAAGGCAGTGAATAGCTTCTGACTCCACAGTGTCTATGTGCTTTGTCTGAGAATACGGCAATTTGAAGTCTGGTTTGGAAAAGGCAAGTGTAGCACAGAGAACAACAATGTATTCATAGTGTCTACTAAGCTAAGCACAATAAATGTATCCAGCTGTGAGTGCTTCGGGTGGACATACATACTCTGAGAGACAAGGGAAGTCTCACAGCAGGGCTCTGTTTTGGTTGAGAAGTTCTGTCATTGTTTGGATTTGTGTGTGCGCGCCTGACAGTTTGCCTTTTTCGTGACTTACTTTCCACTGGCACTCATAAACCATCCACTTATAAACCCCAGCTTCTCTCTAATATTTACTTTTTCATTGTTGTCTACTAGAATTTTAGACCTCCCCCCATTCAGATCAACAACCACAGGTGTTGCTTACTCTTTTTAACCATTTGCATTTTGCTATGATGGGACTGGATCAGCAGTGGGCACTTGGCAAACATACACTATGTTACAGGCTGGAAGCTTATTTCTGGGGTGTAGCAATTTATTATCATTATTGTGACTCCATCTTTTGACAGATGGCTTAGTCTTTATTTATATCAAATACTTCCTCATTAGAATATTATGAAGAACATGTGCAGGGAATATCAGCAGCTGATTTGTGGGGTCATCTCTCTCTGTCTTATCCTCCATCTTCTCTTCATCCAGTCTAGCATAATAATGCTCAACTCCAATCTGCGGAGAAATATTAAAGTCGCACATCCCCCTGACCGTGAAATTGATAATCTCTATGCAGTCGGAATGCTGACAAGGACCTTTATATGGAACCAGTGCAGGAAGAAAAGGCTCATTATATGCAACATTTAAACCTAATTGTAAGTGATAAGTGCACCATGTTTTAGTGGGAGATTAACTTACTAAAAGAAAGACAGGAGTCCTTCTCTAACAGCAACCAGCTATTGAAACGAGTTGTATCATGAACAATGGACCATTCACAAATGTACAGAAAATGAACAGTTTTACATTGCATTAAAAAGCTTGCTTTACTTTAATGTTTTTGGACACATCTAAGCTATACAGTAATACTATAACCTTGCAAGTAATTCTCCAGACAAATATGTTGAAAGTATGGATTTTTAATTTTTAATTTTTTTTTTTTTTTTTTGCTTTTTGCGGTGTTAGTGGTATGTGAGATAGATGGGAAGATAATGAACCAATCATTCAAAAAGGGACAACAATAAGTACAATCAAAAAGTGGACATTGTACACAATAAACAATATATCTAGAGATATTGTCCACTTACAGGGGCATAGGGAAAGGCCTGTGAGCATTATTTGTGAAAGGCTGTTATTTCCATATGACTATATGACTCACCACTCCCACTTTGCATTCTACACAAATCCCTGCTGTGCCTCTTCCTGCATCCTTCCACTGCATGCCCCCATGACTGAGTGCATCCTTATCTATACTACTTCTAGGTGTGCCTCTGGGCTTATGCTTGCCTTTGTACTGTTTACTAGAAGTATTGGCCTTGTCATATCAGTTAGGTATAAAGCAATTTCATTATTCCACCATATTTCACAATATGAGGCATTTGCTCAATGAAATTGTCTTTTTTATATATATAGAACCTCCTATCCTTCAAAGAACTTGAGTCTTTTCTGTTTCAAGAATGCTTAAACATCCCAGTAGTTGAAGACGTGTATGGCAACATTCCAAAATGAGCTAAAGAACAGCCTGTTCCTATAAACAAAGAATCATGTGGCAGCAACTTGCATGCAGACAGGGTCAGGAGGTTCACAAAATGTTTGATTTTGCAATGGGCAACACATGCAATCTTACTGATTATGTTGGGATTGTTGGTGCCGGATCTGGTGTCCCGGCATCTCATAAGCAGCCTGGGATTTTCATATTCTACAATGTCGGCAGTTTATGGAGCAAACTCCATAGGAGTGTATGTTAAAATATATTATAGATTACAATAAAAAATATATAGTTGCAAGTGTGGCATAGTGGATCATGCCCCTGCCATGTGAACCTGTGTACCTGTTTGAAGACAACAGATTTCCTCCTAAAATCCAAAAGCCTGTTAGGGTGTGCAAACTAATGCCTCTAAATTGCCCATTGCATGCATACCCTGAGATAGGCTTATATGTTGTCCTGAGTATTCTCCTACTTTGGGTCCACTGCTTTCTTGGAGAGTATAGATCAGGGTAGTCCAACCTTGCTCCTGGAGATGTACCACCCTGCAGAACTTAGGTACAACCATAATTTAACACACCCGATTATCAAGCCTTTCAGTAGCATCTCAGTATTAAAGCCAGCTTAGTTTCAACATAGCCGCTCTGATTCTGAGATGCTACTGAAGGGCCTGATTACCTCTCTCACGTGTGTTAAATTATGGCTGCACCTAAGCTCCGCAGTGTGGTAGATCTTTAGGAGCTGGGTTGGGCAGCCCTGGTTTAGACTTTGTGATTAGAAGATGGAGATAGAGATACCACCGCAGAGTCCAGAGGAGAGCTGCCTCCATCCTCACACATCCCACACACCCCCAACACGGACTGTTCACACTTCTGCCCTCAGGACGGAGGTACAGAAGTCTGAAATCTAGAACCTCCCGACTTAACAACTCCTTCTTCCCCACTGCCATCAGACTCATTAACAGCTGACAGGAGTATGAATAATGGACATCATACTACCATACCAGACCATACTACCTCATACTGTAATTTTTTGCACATTAAGCTTTTACACATTACACTTAAAAGTATTTATTTTTCTGTTTTTTTTCTATTATATTGTACCTCGGCATTTTTGTGTGGACAGCAAAGTAAGTATTTCATTGCACAGAAAAATGCACTTTTCTACTGTACATATGACAGTAAAGGCTTTGAATCTTGAATCTTGAATGGAGAGATGAAATAGTCTTTAGGTTTTAAATATAAGATTCATAAATTTGGAATGAGAATTAAAGATCAGATTAAGGAGGAAATAGTAATTTGTCTAATTGGTCCACGTCAAGGACGGGGTCTCTGATTAACAAGGGCTCGCATACCAAAAGTGACATTGCGGCTTTGTGGGCAGCCCTACTGCATCACACCTCCACTGCAGGGGGTTTGAGGCCTACCTCCATTTTATTTGTGTGCAATTTGGAATGTTCTTCCTCTGTTGTGCATGTTTTCTCCAGTTTCCTGTTGTGTGTTACTGTGAACTAGTGTGTATGTAACCTGTGATGGCAGCAGTGAGTTCATACATGCTTGCGTTGAAGTAACAGCCTTGCAGATAGACTGACACCTGGTGCTATGATGAATTTCCCAAAATTTAGTTGTTGGCAGAAGGAATCACAAACTGAATTTATCCCCTGATGTTGTCTACAGTCTGATGCCTTCACATTTCTTAGCTTCATTTCACACCCAGAAATGTATTTTTACAACCCCACCCAGATCACCCTTCATCTAGTCCACCAAAGATATAATCTTTTCGGTAAAGAGAAGTGGCAAAGATGTTTTATTAAAACCCATATGAATGCCTGTTCTGCCCACACCTTGCTCTGGAGATAGTGTCTGTGTCCAAGTATGCTTTTTGGATGTAATCCAATCATAAACATTAACATATGATTTAGTTATGAAATTGAAATCATACTTGTATACTACTGGGTAGCATGGTTAATACTGTTGTTTCACGCCTTTGAGACTTGGGTTCAAGTCTCTACCCTAGCTCTGTGTGGAGAGAGACTGCATGTTCTTTGTGTGGTTCTTCGCTAACCTAATCGACCTTGCTATAACTTTTCTTTTATAAAAAACTACTGTAATGTGTTTAAGCAATGTTCATTATCAAGATTTTATCTAAATTTATAATTTTCTTATTGTTTAAATTTTAAATGATCTTAAGCATATATTTTCTTTCAAATTGCCCAGCCCTATGAGACATATCATGCATTATTCATAAAGATTTGGGCTCAGAGATGTATATATTTATTGGTTATTACCATGCATATTTAGAATTAAATGACCATAATCCCTAATGTCCACCAGAGAATTGGTTGAAAATTTGTTTGGACAAGTGCCAACTTTAGCAGGAGGGTTGGAATAGGAGACATATTGTGCATCATTACAAAGATTTGAGCAACCCACAGTATTTGCACACTTTCCATGTATGTTTTATTTAAGAAATAATACAAACAACCAAAACATGAGCACAACTTAATTAATTTGAGAGCTCGAAATTGCAAATTGAGATCACAAAAAAGTAAATCTTCAGCACATTTTAGGAATTTTGTGACCTCGATTTAGCATTTCATGGGCACTTCAAACTAAATTGTGAGCACAATTCAGTACATCATGCCTATGGAAAAAAAGTGTCTGTGACCACTCCAGGGCTCCATAGATTTCTATAAAAATAAGACCCATAAAACAGTTATACAACTTTGAATCTATCCCTAGAAATAAAATTACTTAACTTGAAACTTAAATATATGGGTAACACAAATAATCCCGTATTATGCTATTACATATGTATTAATTTTAATACAACCCCAAATCAGAAAAAGTTGGGATGGTATGTTAAATTAAAATCAAACTGAAAACAGTACTCTGTTAAATTATCTTTGACCTGTATTACATTGAAAACAATACAACAACACATCATTTAATGTGTTCCTCATGAATTTTATTGTTTTTCTCAAAATAAACACGTATTCCAATTTTGGTTCTTGCAACACAT
>JAODJU010000138.1:22453059-22472091 GCA_026776725.1 Gnathonemus echidnorhynchus | reverse complement strand
ATTTTGCAAGCTTTTCCGAACTACTGAAGGAACTACTGAAGGAACAAGTCATGAACAACACAACACTGATCTCATGATTAATGAATCATGATGCAAATTTTATCCCAAGCAGTTACTATATTTATTATATCTAATTCTGTAAACCTTTATGAACTACTGAAGGAACTACTAAGGAACTGCTGAAGGAACAAGTAATGAATAGCACGTTAAATACTGATCTCATGTTTCTTTATTAATGAATTAATAAATCATGTCTACTCAGCTAGCGACTATATTTATTAATGATTTGTACTTCAGTAGTAACTGAGTTATTACTAAGTATTTTTTACCAATATTTGAAAACTAAATGGTATCTTTAAAATACAAACTAATAGAACCACACTGAAAAATAAGAGTAAATTGGATTTGAAAAGAAATTTGAATATTAAAATACTGCAACCTACGGCAAAAAAGTTCATTTTTTGTATTTATTCATTAAAATTTGATTTCATGCAGTACATTCAATATTTTGTCATTTTTATTTTTATGAATCTGTTTAACGGGAAGGGAATTGGGACAAAAACTACACAAAGTAGTATATTATGCACACAAAAAGAAAAAGTCCATAGCCCCTCCAGAGTTCTGCGGAATCCACCATGCATGCACAGAGCACATTATGTACTCAAAATGGGCAAAAAATGTTCCAGCTATTATCTAAAGGCAGCATACAGGATTACATTTCCTTGAATTATTTCCAACAAGAAGGAAAAATAAACAAATCATTAACTTATCTAAATAGTAGACCTACAGAATGTAAAAACGGTAATGAAAAGTATTTGACGTTTGTTTTTATTTTATTTCAGTTAGTATGGGAAGCAATATTTACAGGCCTAGTTTTTGTTTTGTTGTACCTTTAAATGTATTTTTGTACATTTTATTTGTATCTTTCTTTGTATGTATTTTGTATCATTTCATTTTATGAAAATATTTGTTATAGTTTTTATTATCATTAATGGTAATAACCTTGGTAGGGTGTAATACCAGAAACTGCCAGAAGTTTTCCCTGTTGAACCAACACCACACCAATTATGTCTTTTTTACCTTGTTTATCCACAATATGGCTGCTGAGCTGTCGCTTTCTTCACCAACACTGACACAGAAGTTTCCTCTGACAAAGTGCTCTCCCATGGTTCACATGTATTACCCAAACAGTGCTCTGTTAACTCAATCAACCTTACTGTGCTTTTGTAAGTTGTCTGTTCTTACAAAACTGCCAAATGATTGGTTGGAATTGTGTTTGTTTCTGTAGTGTAATTCAGATTCAGAATACTGTATTAATCCCTGAGGAAATTATGAGATTACAGTTGCTCTAGGACAGTAAGAAGTAGAAAAAGTTAAAATACCAATTTTAAATAAAACAGTAATACAATAATGTATGTCATCAAGCAATGTTCATTTTCAAAAATTCTCATTTTCTTATTGTTTAAATTTTATAAGACTATAATTCAATTTATTTTTTATATCACCCAACCCTCTTCTGGAGTAGTATTTCATGTCACATCATTCTTAGATGCTCTTACTCATTATTTTGCTTTGTTACAGGTTGTCCCATTGAAGTGGAAAGGATTATGTTATACTTATTTTACTGAAAAGCCCCGCCTTGAATCACTGTAAATACATTCAAAAGTCAGAGCCAATATTTGCATCATTAACTAAATGTATCTGCTAAGGTCCTTCTCAGTCTCTATTGCAATATAACAAAGCAATAATGTGCAATAGGCAGTGGTACATCATGAATACAGAGACAGCTGAAGGATGTTTTTAGATATTGAATGGGGTGCCATTATGCTTAAGACAATATGTAGGTTACATATCCTTCATGTATCAAATATGCTGCTTTAAATTCCATAGTAGCAACTCATCAAAAGAGTACGGAAAAGGATTAGAGCCACCATGAAAATATTATTTGAATTCTGACTTTAATGTCAGAATTCTGACTTCTTTTCTCAGAATTCTGACTTTAATGTCAGAATTCAAGTTTAGAAAAAAAAGTCAGAATTTTGAGATTAAAGTCAGAATTCAAATAATATTTTCATGGTGGCCCTAATCCTCTTCTGTAAAAGACAGTGTATAATACAGAGAAAATAAGTCCAATATAACTATTACTGACCTTGAATTTGAAATCCCAGCCCAGTGAAAAATCCTAAAATCCAATCATTTCAACTAGCTGTTTAAATAATCCTACCGTATTGTTTGTCATAATCATTCTTTTATTCAGAAGTTGGCTTGATGTCTAATACAATGGAAAAATTAATGGTAATAAAATATTATATGTGGATGGGTTGGTGCCCCATCCTGGGCAATTCCCTGCCTTGCTCCCATAGCTTCCGGGATAGGCTTTGGACCCTGCATACATCAAGCAGGTACAGAAAATGGATGGATGTAGGCAGAATGGTTTCTTCCATTTTGGTCAGGCACCTTTGAACAGCCCAATTTTTACCAGCAAGAACTATAAAGATGCCAGCAGGAAGACTTAATTGTACCAGGTTGATTGGTATTGTGCATTAGGTCAAATAAAGCCCAGTTTTTCTCTCTTATCCCTGAGTGCTTAATTAATGTTGAAATTTACTGCGTTGTGCTTACACAATCAGTTTAATTTGTGGTGCAGCTTAGGAAATATGGATGGTTTTTAATTTTTATGCAGTACAGACTTTATAATTTCTGCATAATGGGGGTCATGGTGATCTAGACTCTTTTTGACAGCTCTAGAAATGTCCAGGTGTGCAAAAATGCATTTTAATTACATGAGATTTATCACATTGTTCTTTAACGGCAAAGATATATTTAAGTTAACAAAAGTTAGTCAGATCCTCAGAGGAGTAGGAAGTTGGGCTTTGGATCAAGGAGCTAGAATGTTTGTAGCATTATTAGAGCCCTTATTAGAGTCTTGTAATGTTTTGTAATAACATTCTAGACCCTACATTGCTCCCCGTATAGACATTCAAAATATTTTCCACAGATTATAGATATAATTTTTTGAAAACATGATCACCAAGAAGGAGAGAATATTCAAGATAGCAAAAAAAGTCACAAAAGAACTGTTTCAAACAATATTAACATCTTTGTCAGTGTAACACTGTGCTCTCTTGTGCCAAAAACTGTCTTGTCAATGTGCATCAATGCCAACATCTGTGTATGTTAATAGTTGATGGTGCACTCTGCACTACTAAGTTGTCCCACTAAGCTGTGAAAATACATCTTGCATCCTCACTTCAAATAACCCAAACACATGCATGCATACACGCATAGATACAGTTGTTTAAAAATGACAATCACTGTCTTACTAGGAACAACAGATACTTGTGTAATTAATTGTATGCTCCACATTCTGGTTGTGTTCTGATGATAGTGTGACATTGTCATTGTCATCAATGCTAGTCACATTTTCAGTTTTGACATTACAAGTAAACTAAGCTAGACAATTTAGTCCACTTGGCTCAAGTGAATTAATCACTTCTGAGAGAACTATTGCCTATTAGCAACTATTGCCCATTGGTGTGTGAGATATTCTTTATATTTCCATACTTGCTTCTTGCATATTTTTATGGTAACACCCCCCCACAGTCAGCTTGCATGTCATTGAATGTCTTTCCGAACAGTATGGTACGTCATTGGGTAGCATTGTGGCTGTGTGTGTGTGCCAACCTTGCATGCACTCCCTGTTTTTTGCTGGTTTCCTCTGGGTACACTGGTTACTCCCTATAGCCCAGTGGTCACTAACTGGCAGACACTAGTCTGCATCTGGACTGAAATACAGTTGAAGCTGGACTGTACAATGGATTCCTACCCCCACCCACCCTGTCAGCAAATTTCCATCATCTCCATTTTTGTCACATGCAGTGGACCATGGTTTTGCATTGTGGATGGAATTGGAATTTTTTACTTGGGGACCCCAGAACATTCCAGAACGAATGCTGTCTTTAAATTGCAGCTGTGTGTGAATTTGTACGCTTCCATGTGCTCTATCCAAAGTGTTCCCTGCTCCATGCTGTCTGCTTCCTTGGCTCAGTGACTCTATATTGAATAAGCCGTATGAAGGACGACTGGATCGATTGAGAGATGGATTAAGCATGGTGGGCTTTGTTTTATTTCTGGTCGAACTCATGAGTGAAAATATAGCAATTTAAAGTGTTTTGATTAAGCTGACTGATGTACAGAAATATCTGGCTTCCTTTAAAGTTTCTCTCTCCATAATAAATCAAGATAAGTAAGTTCAATAGAAGGATGTGCAATGAAATCCAGTGATCATCACTGTCAGCAGAAGGTTTCATGTGTGTTTATGATGAAATTTCTGAGATGTATATGGGTTGTTGATGGGGGAGGGAGAGTGTGTTCTTTACTTGTGCTTTTATTTTTCTTATTAGAAGCCTGATGCTTTTGTGGGCCTGCTGCTGTCAAACTGCAAACAGGAAATTGCATTTCAATTTGATCACTGTTAAGAGGATAGCATTAATTTAAGCAGGCAAAGGGAAAACGATGATTTCTTTGGAATGCTGCTCAATTAATGGAAATTTCTTATTGCTTTTATCTCAATAATTAATGGCTATGTAAGCTATTGATCAGTGTGACAGGAGTTAGTATAATTAATTGCTGCAGGTGATAATATTTATGTAGTGTTTTATATTTGAAATAATTATTTGTAAAAAAATATATATTTGCATATGATAAAGATAGTTTTCATCTCATAGTGGCAGTCTCTTTGGTCCTCTTTGGTTTCAGTAATTTAAATAACAATATTAAATGAAATATTCTCGAAAAAGCATATTTTTTTAACCTAAATTTTGTGGGTCTGCAATATTTGCAGTTAAACAGGTTGAATTAAACTCTCATTTGGTGTTTTCAAATATTTATTGGTAAATTTGTTTGATTTTTATCCTCCATGTTACTGTTTTTGCTTTTTTGTTCTGATCCTACAGATATCTCTGGTCCTACAGATTCCATTGAATGCCAAGGCCATTTAACGTGCAGAAATGGCTAGTGGTGTGTTTCAGTAAAGATTTTTTTCTACTTTGAGACGAAGTTCAACACTGGATCAACAGTGGAAGCAGTCCAGGTACACAAGAAAAAGTGAACCAGCTTACATTCCTCTCAGCTGCTCGCTTGCTTCATAACCCTGGTCATGAATATGCTTAGTCATTTGAACGGCATCCTGCTGCTGCTCCTTAGCCTGACCTCAGCATTACCATCGGGTCCTGCTTTGGACACCTGCACAACACTAGTACAGGGTCGCTTCTTTGGCTTTTTCTCCTCGTCTGCCGTCTTCCCCACCTCTTCATGCTCCTGGACCCTGCAGAACCCAGACCCGCGGCGCTACACCATATTCATCAAGGTCACCAAGCCCCCCAGGGGTAAATGTGCACCCCACCAGTTTCGCACCTACCAGTTTGACTCCTTTCTAGAGAGCACACGTACCTACCTTGGCATGGAAAGTTTTGACGAGGTGGTGAAGCTATGTGACACCTCAGTGCCTGTTGCCTTTCTTCAGTCTGCCAAACAGTTTCTGCAGATGCGCAAGGTCATCCTACAGGATGGCAGGGGCATTGTGGATTCCGAATTCAAGACAGAGTATCTGGTAATGGGCAACCGCAACCCCAGTATGCCCGCCTGCCAGATGCTGTGCCAGTGGCTGGAAGATTGCCTGGCGTTCAGCACCCCTGGCCGGCCCTGTGGAATCATGCAGACTCCCTGTCAATGCAGAGAAGCAGGCATTCCACAGAACTCCGATGGCTGCTTCCAAGGTGACATGTACCTGGAAAACTGCATCTCCAGCGTGAGGGACGTGCCTCGCGATGCCGAGATTATGGGTGAGCATGCACAATCACTTCCCCATTATTTCATACTCCCTCATGCATTCTTGCACACACCGTGTGTTCCAGGGAGCTAAATAACTAACTGATTATCTAAAGACAATTGATAGTATTTACCAAATTCCATTTTATGTGAGTTATTTATCTAAAGTAACATACACCTTACAGCGCGTGAGGTTAATTGCCTTAGTAAACTTGGAATGGCAACTTTTTGCTCTAGTTTAACTTCACCACTACATGATTTTCACAAATGGTATCCCATCTACATTGTTTCTTTGCCTTGTTGCCCGATGCTGCTGCTGTAGGCTCACTGTGATCCCCTGCTAGAAAAGCTATTGGAAAATAGATAGGTGATTTTTATCAACATTTTGTCATCTGATGGTTTGACCACTATGATATGGGTCTTTGCAGGTTAGGACTGTATATGTGATTGGGAGGCTGTTGGCAAAAATCCTGAGTCTGGCACCTCATTGGATTCTTGAGCAAGGCCCCTAACACCAGCTGCACTCTGATCCTCATTTATATGTACTATACCTTGGATTAAAACATCTACCAAAAAAGGAAAAAGCAAAAATATAAAAAATGTGGAAAAAAGGGAAAAAGCAAATGTATAACCCAATGAGGATGTGAAAGAATCCATCACTAATTAAATTAATCTGAAAAGAGTTTTATACAAAGTAAAATGACCTCTGAAATATGGAAATTAAATTATATGACTCATTTTTTCATTCAACTTTTCCACAGCATGAGTTGTGACAGATCACTACTGCATTTTGCGTTTCCCTCATTGTACCTTACCATTCACCTATTTCCAGAGGAGATGGATCACATATTGGAGGAGGGGATCTGGGCTGCCCAGTATCTTGTTTCAGAGGGTGAATGTGTCAAAGGGGATTCAGAAGAGGGTGCTAAATTACACGGGGAGCGAGAGCATGAAGAGTGAGGTGGCAAGAGATGGGAGCAGGGGAAGGAGTGATTATGGCTGGCCGGAAAGACAAAGGCAGTGAAGGAGAGAACTTCTGTGAAAGAGAGGAGTAGCGACAGATGGGTGGGTGGGGAAGGTGAAGGAGAAGCTGGAGGAGCTGAAGGAGGAAAAGAAGGAGAGAGTGGGCAGTGTGACAAAGCAGTTTTTTTACAAAAAGATGTCAGTGAATGGGATGAATGAATATTGTGTTTCATTTCCCATTGAGGCCTTCTGAAGCGAGGGAAGGGCAATGAGGCCCAGCTCAGATGCTGCTAAGCTAAGAGGTTTTACAGAAGAGATTTAATCGTGAAATTAATGATGTGTATGAACAACACTACCCACAAACACACACACACATACAGATGTACTCACGCCCTTTCTCCGCTGAACAGGTATGACTGGATGACATAGAGCTGCCATGTCACCAGTTTCACAGCAGTAGGAAAAAGGCACTAAATCTGTATTGCATTCTTCCTGCAGCATATTTTACATCAAATCCCACACAGTTCCTCCAGTTGCAGAGACGGTGACTGTCAATTAACCATGTCGTGCTTAGCTTCATAAGCAGCAGCAATCTGCATATGCCTATGAGGAGACCTTTCTATATATGTACAGGTTGTGTCCTTGCTAACGTGTTTGTTATTCTTCCATTTAAACCCACCTTCAAGTCCCACCTTTTTACAGTGGCATGCCTGCAGCGCTGAAGCACCAGGGACCTTTAGTTCAATTAAATATAAAAAGCCAGAATTCATGTACTAGCCCTGTATCTCCCAGTACTAGCTGTTGCCTCTCTATCTCCATGCATCTCCTGGAAGGATGATTAAAAATTCATGTTTTAATTAAACAATTTTATAGTTCTTACTTTATAGGCGATAAAAAGGCCATTCGGAGTTTGAGATGGGTGGGAGTGAATTAATTTTCAGTGATAAAGACTCGTAGGAATGAGAAAGGAGCTTCTCTCATTGTTATCCTTCTTCAAGTAGCTCACCACACATTTGCAGTTTTTGCAGAACAGGACATCAGTTCCTTGTTTTTAGCTATTTGCTGCAGTGTGATTTCCTCTTTGTTCTGGTAATGCTTTGTGGAATTATGGAGTCCATCTGTTTGATCAGGTGGGGAATCATACAGAGTAGCCATACTACAGTGCAATATAGAGTGTATATAATGTACAGTATTTTACCATTACTATTCAAAAGTGGGTTTGATTACTAAATATGTAAACCCAGAGAATAAAATTGGCACTCAGGTATGTTCAACAAACCAAAATGTCTTAGAACATCTTTTTGACATAAGAAAATATGATGCAACCATTGGGAAAGTCATGCAGCTGTCCTTTAATGGCCATTTTCAGGTCCTGCATTCTGCTATGCAAGTATAGACCTCATGCTGTTCAAAAACTGGCATTTCCTTATTTGTAAAGCCTCTTATTCAAGCTATATCTAAAGGTCTTGATATAAATTTTATACTTTTCATGTTATGCCCTTTTCAGCATTACCTCTGTGGATAAAGACATACAAAGGAAAGGAATTCTTTCCTTTTCTTCAAATATGATAGCTAAGTAATAAAAAATGCTGCCAGATTCATTTTTACTTTTTTTGTTTCAAATCTGCTGGCTGTTCTGAATATTTCCTGGGAAATTTTAGAGGACTCACATAGAACCAAAGACACAAATTCTTTTGTTTTAAAGAGCTGGATGGGAGCTGGAAGGCGCACTGCAGTAGCTGGAGCAGTTTTACTGAAAAGGCAAGTGAAGAGTAGGAACCATAGGAACATGTTTGCACTGTGCATCCTAGGTGCCAGTGAATAAACAACCTACATCTCCTATAAAATTTTCATGGACATCAGAGCCGTCATTGACCACATTATGAGATCACCTTTTCAGTTCCAGAGACAAAAATCATAGCATTTGTAGGCTGGCAGAAAATCAGTCTCATAACAATTCACTTACTGACAAAATCATGCTGAAAACTCAATTACATATATTTCTTATCAGTTTTTAAGTGATTTGTGGCATTAGTAAGACCAAATTAACAAAGAGAAAGAAAAATCTATTTGAACGCTGAATGGCTGGGACTGTGCTCCATCTGAGAGGGCCCAGGATCACCCGCGCTCCCATATTGCCATGGTGGCACCATTCACAAACTGCAGTCATGCCGCAGGCAGTTCTGCCATTTACCGTCTGCGCCACTTGTCCATCCATCCATCCATTTTCTGAAACCACTTGTCCTATACAGGGTCATGGGGGGCTGCAAGCCTATCCCAGGGGCTATGGGCACAAGGTGGGGAACAACCCAGAATGGGGTGCCAACCCATTGCAGGGCACACTCACATACCATTCATACACACATGCACTGCTCCATTTGTAAAAGCAGAAAATGTTTAAAAATATTTGATCTATAGCAGTTACAATCCTGTCTACCTACAGTTCATTTAGGATAGTTGGCTACATATGCGTGCAAACAATCCCTCAATCTAAAATATGCATATTTAGAGAAAAACAGTATGTCCTTTCAGACTGAAAGGGGAGAAAGGTCTGAATGTGCTGTTGGACTCTTTCAGAGTGTTAAAGATCTCCTGAAAAGGACATCCATCTTTGAAACTAAACTGTCAGGTGCATTAGCTTGCTTCACCAGAAGAATAAATAAACATAACCTGGTGTTTTGTAGCAGCTAAAAACATCATGGAGCAAAAAGCCTCCTGTTATGTTGTCATTCGGCCCCCTTTTGTGTACTAGATGTGCTAAGTAATTTTAAGGCTTTTGAAAGAGTACTCTGCCCCATGCTGCAGTAGCAGCTAGCTGTGTGACGCTATGAGAGTCCTCGTGCCCTGCATTCATTCCCCCAGGGAAGCAAATCAATCAATGTGACATGATCATGTGCACCCAGCTGTTTAAATATTTATCCAGAGCAGAATATTGACTGTTATCTAACACCTGGCAAGCAGTGGATTAGTTCTGTTAGCTTTAGGTAATGGGAGGCACTTGCTCAAGGCCCCGCGAAGCGACTTTGCCAATGGAGGGGGGGGGCAGAAGGGTATAGTATGACAAATAGAGGGAGAGAGGGATCAACAGTGGCAGAGGAAGGGAAAGAAATGGTACTGACTGAAAAGAGGAGTACAGAACATATTTCTAATAAAGAGAGGATGTACAGTCTGGAAAAGAGGTAAGGATCGGAATCAGGATAATACTGTGACAGAATGCGGAATAGAGAAAAGGAAGTAAAAATGGAAAAATGAGTTTGACTTGAAGGATGGAGAGACATGATACAAAAGATGGAAGAAGAACAAAGGGGGAAAGAGATCCCCATATGACTGCTGGCATTTGTCAACATCATCTTGTTGTCCCATCTACAAGGTGTCCTGAGAGGAGTCAAATCCTTATGAACATACATCAAAAATATGAAGGAATAATTAGGGTATTTAGAGAAAAACTAATATTGTTTAACATGTGATAAAGAAATAACACCTACATTCTACAGCCCTATTATTCAAATCACGGTCCTCGAGGTCCAAGCACTGCTGGTTTTCCAGCCTTCCTTTACCTGTGAGCCAGGTGTGACGAATTCGAATCAGTAATTATTAAACTAACTACCTGGGAGAACTGAAAACAAGGCCTGGATTTGGAATCGAGGTCCAGATTTGAAGAACCCTGTTCTACAGGAAGCATGAACAGAGGGGAGATCTCAGTGACAGATCTGCTGCATCTGCCCTCTAGGTGGCAGCACTAACCATATGATGGAGAGGTTTCTTTAGTAGCTTTTCTGGCTGCCTCTCCGTCTTCTTCCACTCTGCGTACCTCCGCATGCTATATCTCCCAATCTATAATCTCCAAGACATTTCTCTGTAGACTCGACTGTTGATTCCCATGTGTTATTGCAAATTTGTTTGCAAAGCACATGAAAGGGGGAAAGAATTGTCAAAGTATGGCAGCAAAGAAGAGCAGAGGCCACGGCAACTGTGCTAGACTGTCTGGCCAGGAGTAGGGGGCAGGACAACATTTGACAGAGAACATGAATGCATACCATTGCCCTGCCCAGCATTTCTTATATTAGCAGTGTCACTGAGAGACATCATGTTGGCACTGTGTCATTACAGAAACAACTGACTTCTGTCTTTAGACTAATGAAACAATTAATGAATAACTGCACTTGATCTCTCTGCACCCTTGACACCCATGGTTTGCATCATCTTTATGTGATTTTGGCCCATGCTGACATACTGGGTGCTGGGAAACACAGGTACTGGAGTTATAGATGGGGGAGTTTAACATGTACATGCAACAAAAACATCATAAATAACCCTACACATTTGTAAACACTTTATTCAATTCCAGATTTACACTTTCACTATCCATATACATCTATCTTAACTGTGAAGGTAAGGGAATTCTAACCTCACAGGTGTATATCAGTGCTTTCCCACAGTCTTCTGAATAATATATTCAGTTTCAGTGAGCTTTGTAAAAAGACAATTAAATAAAAAATTTGAAAAACAAGCGCTTCCTGTATGTGTTTGAAGCCACACAAATTAACAGAACTTTGAGATTAAAAAGACAGTATAATTATTTTATGTCCAGTGTAATTTGCTTTGTATTTCTCATGTTTTGTGCACTATGGGAATTCTCATAGAAGCTCATTTGATTCTTTTGTTTATTTAGAGGTGTACCTCAGTGAATAGATAGGAAGGATGGGGAAGCAGTAGAGAGACTGTATCAAGGGGTTTGCCCCACCTCCGCCTGCATCCCCTTATCTGTTAATTAAACAGTATGGCTATTACGTGGGGTAATGAAAGCCTGGTGCCAGCCAGGCTGTGGAGTGGGGAGAGAATAATGAGGTGGGTGGGGGGTTAGCTTTGGGGTGGCACTGACAGCCCGTCTCCTGATGGAGCCGGGGGGCTCAAGTTACGGACATGCCATTGATTCAGACGGGGTGACTCAGCAGGCTTGTAGCCTGTCGATAGCATCCTTGGTATGGCTGAAAGGTGATATGCCCGCCACCACAAGCAGGGCCTCGTTACGGTCTTCTCAAAGGAGGAAAAGGTGACTTTCAGTGATATGCAGAGTGGGTAGAGTACAGCGGGTGACAGGGTCTGAGAGGGTACAAGTTTTGGGTTTAGCAAATATGCTGAAACCTGCATCACTCTGGCTGCGCATTTACTGCAATACGAATTTAGTGTAAAGCTAAAGTAACACAGATTTGTATTAGAACTGAGCATTTCTAATACAACCATTTGGGTGAGACTAGCTACTACAACCACATTTTTTTCTTGTAAGGACAAAATTTGGGGTGTGATAAATGCTTGGATGTCTGAAGACTACCTCCACAGCTTGTGGTTCTAATCTTAGCCATCTTTCGTTTGAAATAGTTCAATGGCTCCTTGTCAGCATGACTCTCTCAATGGGGAAATGATATCACTCTTTCCTGGAGATGGTGTGTAAAATGGGTTTAAATCTGAAAAGTGGAGGGGGGGGGTCCATGTTGTTCATGGCTATTAAACTGTAAATAGGGCAGAACTAATGTATGTTTTACATTGAGGTTCAGTGAGGAATAAGGCAAGAGAGAAAGAAATGGAAAGACTGAATGATAGTGAAAGAAAGAAAGAAA
Source organism: Gnathonemus echidnorhynchus (assembly GCA_026776725.1). Lineage (NCBI taxonomy): Eukaryota > Metazoa > Chordata > Actinopteri > Osteoglossiformes > Mormyridae > Gnathonemus > Gnathonemus echidnorhynchus. The sequence continues at coordinate 22,459,681 of JAODJU010000138.1, read as the reverse complement.
GAAAGAAAGAAAGAAAGAAAGAAAGAAAGAAAGAAAGAAAGAAAGAAAGAAAGAACAAACAGAGAAAGGAAGCTGAATGATGAGTAACGGGATTTTGGATGGGGAAGGAATGATAATCAGGTCCAGTCACAGTCTGAAAAATCACCCACCGAGGCTAGAAAAAACCCTATCTTAAACCACTGAAAGAATTGTGAAATGTCCTTGGGGGAGAGTGAAAACAATAGATTATTCTTCTACTTTCTTTATATTTCCTTTTTACATAAAGCGTGATCACTGAGTGGAAAAACAGCTAATCCTCTTGTTTCATTTTTCACTCAAAAAAGAATGTTATCTGCAAATTGAATTTTTCAAGGCACTCATTAAACATTTTTTCTCACTCTGCTCCTTTACAGTGGATACATTTGTTAAAATTAAGCTATGGGTACTGAAATATTTCAGGTGGAATGGCATGGTTATCCTGAACCCATGTTAGGTTAGACTTGCAGCCACCTACATGCATTTTTATTATACTTTCGAATTGGGTGGTACAGTTATCAGTGATAGCCAGTTCTCTACTGGTCAGTTCATTGTAATGCCCACTCATCAGTCCTTTTTCATTAATATGTTATCCATTAAAGCCATCCTAATCTGGAGGCAGCCCTGGGAAATGTAAGATGTAGCAGAGACAGGACACCAGTGGATCACAGTAATTTTGTCACAAAAATGTTGTGTTGCAGACTGGCAAAAGCAATTTCACGGCACATCAACAGAAATGCCTTTTTTGGGTCATCAAAAGAAAAAAAAAAAAACAACATAAAACATAGTGACCCTAAATGTGTTTTCCTTAAGGTTACATGGCATGATTTTCCAGATCAGAGACCAGTCTTCCTTGCGATAAAGGGACAAACACATGGATATCGATGGCAAACTGATGGTATGACCACGGAAGTATTAACCCAGAGTTACTTACAATTACATTTACTTACATTTACTGACATTTTTATCCAAAACAATGTTCAAGTGAGGCAAATATAACATTACAAGCATACACGCTGTTTCAGAGTCAACTAGGCATTCGTGCGACTCGGCTAAGCTTCCAGTGAATGTGTAAGCGGTTTTGGAGCAGGTGCTACACAACATCTTCCAATAAACTCACTGCCACTGCTCAAGCATTGTGTCACCTAATGGCATACTTCCAAAAATACCAGCTCTAGAAGGGGTCCAGTTTCATATTTTTGCTTCCAAATACATAGAACACTAGAAAGGATTCTGTCAGAATGAAACTATTGTATTCCCCGGACAGCCCATCTCCTCCTAATATCTAGAAGTACATAATGGATCAACTTGAAATGTGAGTCAATAAATGTACTATTACCCAAATGCGTTGTATGTAACTCTGAAACTACTCCTATTCAATTATTGCACATTCCCCTTACATGCCAATTTGCACATACTTTCCCCACCAATTAGATGGTTTGCTGTATGTCTTTGTGAATGTCTTAAGGTTCAGGTCCTTAATGTCATTTATATTGTTCATATGTCTAAAAATTTATATTCTATTTATTTCTCATTTGAACCATGACCAAAATTTTCTGTAACATGACAGTACGAACCATAACACACACCAATAGTATATATGCAGCCCTGTAGGGTCAAGGACATTTTTTCCCCCCAAATGATCATAGTATTAGTTATTTGTGTTTTTGCCTAAAGTGAACTCAAGGGCAGAAGCTAGAGTGAAGCATGAGAATACTATGTATTTTATAGTAGTATTTTTTTCCAGTTAGATTTGTGTAATAATGCATAAAATCTCCCATTCCTATTTTATTTTCCAGTACCTTATTAATGGACAAAAACTACTCTTTGTGGTCATTTAGTTATCATTATATATTTAAGTATCAAGTAGTTTTATTAACATTTTTTTTTTAATTCAGTAACAATTCATTTACAACTCGCATTGAAAACTATGTGCAGATGTGCAGAAGATTTCCACCTTCCACTAAATGGGCTTGTTTTCTCTAGATTTTGTGAGCTCAATTTAATATTTTGTGGCCACATTAAACTAAATTGTATGCATGGTTTAGCACATCATGCGACCACAATCATAATAAAAGAAAACTGTCTGTGGTCTCTCCAGGGCTCTGCAGGTATAACTGTCCAACTACCATGTCATACAGATACGCACAGACCTCATTGTGATTTTCTGGGATCAAATGGTGCTGCTACATAGATGGCATGGTATCCATATGATCTCTGAAGGTGTCCTGTGGTATCTGGTACCAAGATGATAGCAACTGGTCCTTTAAGTCCTGTACAGTAAGTTGTGAGGTGGGGCCTCCCTGGATCTAACTTGTTTTTCCAGCACATCCCAAAGATGCTTGATCATATTGAGATCTGGGGAATTTGGAGACCAAGTCAACTCTTTTCCATGTTCTTCAAACCATTCCTGAACAATTTTTATAGTGTGGCAGTGTACATTATCCTGCTGAAAGAGACCATTGCCATCAGGGAACTCCATTAAGGGGAGTACTTCATCTGCAGCAGTGTTCTGGTAGGAGTAAGTGTCAAAGTTACATCCACTACATGAATACCAGGACCCAAAGTTTCCCAGCAGAATATTTGCCAGAGCATCACACTGCCTCGGCCAGCTTACCTTTTTCCCATAGTGCATTTTGGTGACATCTCTTCCTCTGGTAAACAACATATATGCACCAGGTCATCCACATGATGTAACACAAAACGTAACTCATCAGACCAGGCCACCTTCTTCCATTGCTCCATGGTCCAGTTCTGATGCTCATGTGCCTATTGTAGGCACATATTGCACTGAACAGGGGTCAGCATGGGCACTCTGACCAGTCTGTAGCTATGCAGCCCCTTACGCAGGAAGCTGCAATCCACTGTACTGTATGTTCTGTCATGGCCAGCATTAACTTTTTCAGCAGTTTTTTCCTGTGGAATCAGACCAGGCAGGCTCGCCTATGTTCCCCATGTGTATCAGTGAGCCTTGGGCACCCATGACCCCAATGCTGGTTTACAGGTACTACAAATTAAGGTTTATAGCAAAACAACTGCTTCACAGACACACTGGAGTGTATATAAAGATCAAAAGATCAAGCACAGTTCCAGTTCATCGCCCATACAAGGCTTTTGCAATATTTGAAAAAGATCCATCAAATACTTCTTGAGTTATCTTGCTCACAGTTTCAAATGTCTGACACTGCCCTTTTCTGTGCTATCCCTATGCGGTAATGCTTCAGATTTAGGGTGATCTGTCTCAAAATTTAATCAGTTCCAGTTCATCACCCTCTGCATCTGCAGAAAAGTTTGAAAAAGGTCTGTCAATTACTTTTTGAGTTATTGTCTTAACAAGAAACTTTCTGCAGGTGTGGACTGGTTCCAAAAACATATGTAGCATATGAGAAACCAAAAATAGCACGACCGTATTGTCCTGTGACACTGCCAATCACATTTTTATAACCTCTTGGGGCAAATTAAATCTAATACCAACATTTTTTTAAGGATGTTCTTTCCCTTCCTTCTTAGATAATATCTTAGTCACTTCTGGGATTTGATATTCATGTGAATATTACACAATGCTATTTTAGAACTGGATGCATCAATAACAGCTTTGACTGTTCTAAATAGGAGTCTTTTGTTGACAAATTCAATTACACCAGTAAAACATTTCTTCTAACCTGTTCAAGCAGAAGCAAATGGGTATTGGTATTCAGCTTTGTGGAAATCACCCTGCACCACTAGTTAATCTCATTCATGAACTTCTTGTGACCCATATAAATGAACAATTGTGGATTCAACATACAGTAGAATGCATAAGGTGCATATGTTAAAATACAAAAGCAATAATGCTGATTTAAAGCCGGAATAGGCTTTAACAGGCCAAGTGCCATTGTCTGTGGTGTTTTGATAATGGTGTGAGATGTTAAATGTACTATTTTAAATTGCCCATCCTTTCTCAGAATGGACAGCATGAATGTGTGGGTTTATGTCCCAGGTGGGTGGAGCTGGTGGAGCCACTGGGGAGAGTGTAGCAGTGACTGCGGGGGTGGGGTTCAGACAAGGAGTCGGACATGCCATGCATCCCCAGACCAGCCCCACCTCTGTGAGGGTGTGGTTGAGGAGGGCCGGCCTTGTAACCCACAGCCCTGCATTGGTGAGTGCCTAACTTACATTTTTGCTTTACTTTTCTTTTTAATTCTACATAGTTCCTTCTCAGCTGCCTTATCAAAATCAAAGGCTGCCAGTGGTGATATGTGTCATGTTGCGTGAGCGGCGAGCCGGAGAGGGAGGCGAGAGCAGCCAGGTTGAGAGAAGAAGATGGGGTTTATTACGGTAACACTGACAGGACAGGTACTCACACTGGGCATAGACAATGACAGATCTGGGGAAACTAATCAAGACGCGGACTAAATACAAAAGACAGAGCAAACGGAACAATCGGTGAATCACACGAGGTAAAGAGGGGGGCGTGGCACACAGGAGGATCGGACGGAGCTGGGCGCGACAATATGGTGAAACAGTCTTTGAATAAAGAGCTAGTGGGAAAATCAGATTGAAAGAAAAAATCCTGTAGCCAGAGGCAGTCTGCAGATGTTGTGTGCTTTCTTATTTCTTGTTTGCTCAACATTCTAGCATCCTGTACATGCTGCACACGGGCCAGGGTTTTAGGTAGGAAATGGCTCACTGGTGTCTTGGTTGTTCTGACATTGTAAACTGAAACCTATAAAGCTTCATTCAAGTTTTCATGGACATTATTAGCAATTTCAAACAGGAAGTTGATGCAAATTCTGTCCATTCACATCACTCCTCCAATGTTGTTTTTTGTTCGACCTGTATCAAAAGGTAAATGTATGAACTGTTAATGCTTAATAAAAAAATGCATGTTTATATGCTTTTGCAGACTGGATCAGTCCAGGGGCTCCATGATTTCTGTTGCCATGTGTTTCTTTTCTGTTTTATAAACAAGATAAATGTATGCAAAAATGTAGGATTGCCTACAGATAACCCTCAGTGAGAGCATGTTATGGGGGAGGTAAGGCCACCATAGCATTTTTGCTAACTGCCGGGCTCACCCTAAACCACAGGCAAAGTACGCTACACCTCCCGGAGCCAGTCCCTTCGTTCTATTGACAGCCGTCGCCGGGACGATGCTGATAAGCCTCGCTATGGTCTTCTAGCTCCTCAATCAGGTATGATGAAAGTTTGAGATTCCATATATCAGTCTCAAAAAGGAGACTGACACATTTTTTAAGCCAAATCTTATGTTTAACTTTTATCTTATTGTTCTAATGTTTGTTGTTCCATTAAAATGGAATTCAGTCCTATCTGCATAAAAATATGTTGATGTGTCCAGGTGTCTTTTTTATATATATCATACTGGGCTGATTGACTTCACACAAAAATATACTATAGCTAGTAATCAATATATATTGCCTCAGGTATATTTTTTGTAGACATATTTGTCATTTCTGTGTTTTTAATCATCTGGTGTATGTTATGAAGGCTAATCATGTGATGTATAAGGTCGCACAGACTAAGGTCTCAAAATTGTGACTGATTATGGATTAACACATTTTACATTTGATCATTGAAGCAGATGGTTTCACTTTGCATGACATTGGAAATCAGAAAATATACTTGCGTGTCCACAATTATTTTAAATTTAAAATGACAAATGATACACATACATCATTATCAGTTCAGTATGCAAAATGAAACAAATGGATCCTGTACATTTCTTGGCAAAGGTGGAACCTAAGTTTACAACTAATTCTTCAGCATGGAAAACATAATGCTAATTCTGACTGTGAGTTGGTTATTGTCACGTGTCAAGGTGCTCGGAGTGCGGACAAAGGATCAGGAAGCGGGTAGTCAGGGCAAATACGGGGTTTAATGAGGAAAGGAACGTGCGGGACGGGTAAACACGGGGTAACACTACAATGACGGATCTGGTAAGACTGACTCAGACGCGGACTAAATACACAGGACATGCCCAGATGAACAAGAAACAGGTGATGACAATCAGGAATTAACATGAGGTAATGAGGGGGCGTGGCACACATGAGGATCGTACGAGCCGGGCGTGACAGAACCCCCCCCCCAAAGGCGCGTACACCGGGCGCACCCAAGGGGAGGCAACGGATGAGACAAGGGAACAGGACCTGAAAGACAAAAGCAAAAACAACATCAACGAGAGACAGGGAACAGAACGGAAACACAGAACAGGCACAGGGTCAGAAACCAAGACAAGAACCGACAAAGGACAGGAAACGCAGACAGACAAACCAGAAAAGGAGACACAGAGGGAATGCTGACAGTCGGAACAAAAGGACCAGGAGTGAACAAACCCACAGGAGGAGGAGGAGCAGACACAGGCGGGACGAAGGGAGGAGGAGCAGACAGGGGAGACCAGACAGGACAAAAGGGAGCCCGAGGGAGCCCAGGTGGGCGATGGGCGGCGGCCAGAGGGGCCGCAGGCAAGAGGGAGAAGGGAGCAGGAGGGAACCACACAGGGGCTAACGGAACGAGTCGAGGGAGAGACGGAGGGGACACAGAGGGAGCAGGAGGGAACACCAGCGAAGGCAGGCAGGAGGGGGAAGCCGCGGCAGGCGACGGGGCAGCC
>JAODJU010000138.1:22434383-22449491 GCA_026776725.1 Gnathonemus echidnorhynchus | reverse complement strand
AAGTCTTATAGCAGGTTAACAGAACAGCTTAGGTTGTTAGAGTAAGAGGAAGTTGGTTTACTTGGTTGCAGAGTGGGCGGAGGGGGGTGGGGTCTTGGCAGTTGGTTGCAGAGCTGATGAGCTGATGGGATGATGGCACTTAGGAAGGCATGGTGTTTGCCTCAGCAAGTACCTGCTGTACGCTAGCTGGTGCTAACAGCCGTACTTGTTGTTGTAGGCAGGCTGGAAGAAGGGCTGAGAGGAAGGCCTGCAGGGCTAGGTCTTCCTGCACTACTGCAGGGTACTTGGGGTATGCCTGGCAGGCAAGTGCTCTGATGTCAGCAGCCAGGATTCCAAGCCACTCCCACCAAGCTGACGGGCCCTCACCTCCCCTCCGCCACTCCCAAACCGCTACTTTAGGGCTGTCGTCAGTTCTGCAAGAGAGAAACAAGCCTCTGGTGCAACATCCAAGAGGACTTGGAGGGCCCCTCCTTCCAGTGCCAGGCTAAGGAGAACAGCTGCAGTCTGGTCATCCCAGGCATTGTTCTTGGCGGCAAGCTCTAGCTAGAAATAGTTGGTCCCCACTGTACTTCGGCAGGCGGACGGCTGCTGGTGGTGGAGTGAGCAGGGTTTCCTTTGGTGGCAGATCACTGGGTCTTCTCTCCTGTTTGGGAGCTCCGATGTCTCACCCACAGTCCACTGACGATCTCCTGCTCCAGCTCTGCAATTTCCTCTTCAAGGTCCCTCCGGGTTTCTTGGAGTAGAGTGAGTGGGATCATAGTCCTGATCCCACTTCTGATGCCATTGTGGTATCTGTTGACTTCAGCCATAATTCCACGTCGAGAATGCAGTTTGATTCAAAGCTCTTTTATTAGCAGTCCTGAAAAGGACTACCTCAGGCACCCAACGAGCACCGAACTCATTACACATAAGATACACAGGGTTGTCAGATGCTGAACTCTAAGATACACACACATAAAAACAGTTATTAAGGGATGTGAGTCCTGTACAGCCATGCAGCCATCCTATCCCACTAGCATCTCCCATTCTCCCATCAGCAGCCATAGCTGCATGTGATCCTACTTCATGTTTCTCTCTCCTTCCCCCCAGTGGACTCAGCAGGGGAGGAGTGGTCCCCCTGGAGCATGTGCTCAGCTACGTGTGGTGAGGGCTGGCAGAGCCGTACACGCTTCTGCGTCTCGTCTTCGTACAGCACGCAGTGCAGTGGCCCACTCCGGGAGCAGCGGCCTTGCAATAACTCCGCTGTCTGTCCCGGTAAGAGCCTCTGCCCAGCTCCGAACAATCGAACCCCTTTACAGGTTACGCCTACCTGAAATATTTTTGCCTGTAATGGGATAGGCTGTTTCTCAGACCATTTACATGAAGTATATGAAGGATAGTGCTAATGTTAAGGAATGGGAATCTTGTGATTTCTTGCAGGGCGTGCACATGACTGCCAGAGCTTTCTCCACAGGAGAAGGAGTGGGAGGGTCAAACCTCCTCATTCCTTGTTACATCATAGATTGTTTTCTTTGGAGATTTTAATGTCATCTAATATATTGTTAGAAGAATCTATCTAGCTGCATGAAATCAAATATGGGCTCATGAATGTACTGCAATATAGTTTGGTGTTTTTATTAATTAGGCCCTTTCTGTGTCATTGCAGTGCATGGCACTTGGGATGAGTGGTCACCATGGAGCTTGTGCTCATCCACCTGTGGCCGTGGATACAGGGACCGAACACGCACATGCAACCTGCCACAGTTTGGTGGGGACCCCTGCATAGGTCCTGACAAGCAGACGAAATTTTGTAACATTGCTGTCTGCCCAGGTGAACCTGCTTTCTAGTCTGTATTGCAAAAATGTCACAGTAGTCCCTGTGTCACTGTTTCTTTCTGTGTATTCTGCATTGTTTTTATGCCACATTGTCCTTTGTGGCTCAGTGATTATTATGGTCACCTCTAGGGTTTGAATGCTACCTCTGCTCCAGGTGGCGGAGTGTGCATATTTTCCTCCAGGATCTCTGGTGTCCTCCCAGTCCAATGACCTGTGGTTAGGGTAACTGACCCCTTTGCATTGTGTGTGTGAATGTGCCCTGTGATGGACTGGCATCCCATCCAGGCTCATCCCAGCCTCGTAGACAGGCTCCCCCCTATGATCCTGAGCAGGATGAGCGGTCAGAAGCTGCATGGATCTATTCATTGTACAGTAAAAATATTCCACAAGAATGACACGTCTTGACCTGATAAAAATCTTAATATGTCACAAGGAAAAATAAAATTGGTTTTCCAGTAAAACACTACACTACTACAAATCAAATCAATAATATGGACGTTTTAGTTGCAACACGTCAGAAAAAAAGTATTTTTTCTTCTTAAAACACTTCCAAAAGCATTTAAATAAATTTGGCTTTAGGCTAAAATATATGAGATATACATATGAAATGTATGTTTACTACAACTGCATGATATGACAAGCAGTGGTTTAAATATAAAACCACTAAACATTATTGGCAACAGTTGGAAACAAGGTGAGAACATTATTTAAATTACATTCTTGCTAATATGGAGATGACCTGAGTCTGCTGTCACTGACTGAATGATAGTTTCAGAAATTGCATGATGAATTAGAAATTGATCCTGCCAATATATCTGATGTGATGGTTTTCCAAAAACGGTCCCAGAGAGCAAACCCCATTTGAAAATACAGAATAAAATTAAATGTTTTACACATATTTATGTATCAAAACCAGATCAACAGAATGCTTTATTTGATCAGTTAATAAAAACATGTATTATGCTGAATGCCAGAGATTTTTGGGGTTCACAGGCACAAATTATAAAATGGACAAATATTTAGCAAGTAACACCCAAAGATTTAATGCTAGTCCACCAGAGAGTGCACACTCATACATAATAACACAGAAATACTCACAGAGAAGAATTCATGTGACCACGTGTTTTTGTACCGTGGGAGGACACTGAAGTACCGTAAAGAACCCCACTCACATTCTGGGAGAACATGCTTGCATTGCACACAGTCCAGATGATTTTATTTCTTAATGTTTTTGTTATGATACATTTTGTTACATGTTACATGATATTTGATTAAATGCTATGGCAAACTAAATGGTTAAGCTCTTGAAAAAAAATCTTAGAAAAATTACGGAAAAGAGACATTAACGTCAAAATGAGGGCTTTAGATGTATCGCATTTCTAAAGTTAATAATGACTCTGACTGAAATCCTATATCATTCCTGGTGGGAAAAAAAATAAATGAAAAACTAGTAGGGGTTACCAATGAACAAAGAAAAGGCTTACCTAATGAGCTGGAACTGGAAGGAAATGAATGGAGCGCTCTAAAGGACTCAGCAATTAACCTAAGCTTATTTGTTTTCTTGCTTGTTTGACAATGCACACACCGGCATCATTCATAGTCACATTAGACCAAGCTGACAGTGCTGGGCCTTTACACTGAACATAACAGGATATCACAGCCAAGGGGATTTTATATAAAAGGCACAGTGGGAGGGTCCATGGTGGCAGATGGGTGCAGAGTGGAAGGTGAGAAAATGACATTCATACAAACACAAGTACTCCCACCTGAAGAAACATTTTCCAGAAAGAAAATCAAATACTCAAGTTCTAAAGATATTTTATTCCTCTTTGGCCTTCACCATTTAGCAAGCTAAGTGTTGTGTCCAGGAGGAAAATTAAATCTTAACATATAGCGATCACTGAAAATCCAGGAACTGAAAGTAATTATTAAGATAGTCATTTCTGGTGTGTTGGTCAAATTGAATATTTTTTTCCCAATTTATTCTGGCTCATCTATTATTTTCTTCATTAAGTAAGTCATTAGAAAATCTTAGCAGATTATGATAAAAAGACTGCAGATCGCAGCCAGTATTTCAGGTGGCCTGCTAATGGTTTGATTTATCTGTAGTTTTTCTGAGATTTTGGATGGGTGATTGAAAGTTGCCTTGTTTTGTCTTTGAACTTTTTTTCCATCCAGTAGACAGTACAGTTATGATGGTTAAGTAATGGAAAACAAATGTTAATGGAACATCCTGGAATAAAATGGACCTTTTGCTTTGGATCAATTAATTAGACAGACAGACAGAAAATGAGATGGCTAGATAGCTAGCTAGATAGATAGATAGATAGATAGATAGATAGATAGATAGATAGATAGATAGATAGATAGATAGATATTTTTTCAAAGGAATAAACAGAGAGTGGCTATAATCCTGTCTTCTCCAACATCCTCCCACCCTGCTGCCCTCTAGTGGATGGTGTCTGGAGTGACTGGTCGGATTGGAGCTCATGTTCTGCCTCCTGTGCCAATGGCACCATGCAGCGCACCCGTGAATGTAACGGGCCCTCCTATGGGGGCTCTGAATGCAGGGGTGAATGGCTGGAAACACAGTCATGTTTCCTGAGGGACTGTCCAGGTAAGTTCACCTTCCTCTCCCCTCTCCTAGTCTGGAGCTAATCGGCAGGAGCAGATCAGACTTTTAGGATGCCATTGTCCTTCAACTTTGTTATTGTTTAATCAATTCATGATTATGATGTTTTGACATGTGCAGTGGATGGGAAGTGGCAAGTGTGGACGGCATGGGGCAGCTGCAGCAAGACCTGTGGAGGTGGAAGTCTGAGGAGGCAGAGGGCCTGTTATGGACCCTTCTATGGGGGGGAGCCATGCCCCGGGGACCGCGAGGAGCTACGAGAATGCAACGAGAAGCGCTGTCCGGGTGGGTCCCTCCACTCCCGCTTCCCCACCCCACCGTCCATCACTGCTTGTCTGTTCAACCTTTGTATCTGCCTTGTTATCTGATTGATCTGCCTGCTTCCTGAAGCTGGATATACAATATGCCTGACACCAAGCAGTGCTAGCATGGGCACAGACATTTCGATACAAGACCGACCACTGTCAGGGAGCTCATTTATGGGCTGCAAGAAGGAGAAGGTGGTGTGACAGCCAGAGTATGTTGTGTTTTTGTGTGGGAAGCTGCCAACGACTGAGAGAGTGGGTGCTCTGAAGAGGAGGCGCTAGAGGAGCAACACGACACATTTACACTTTTGTGTGTTGCCATGTGCATGAGTGCAGCCTCTGTGAGCTTCTGTGAGAGGGAACAGTAATGATCTAGTGAGCCATGCCAGCTGATTTGATTTTGAACAGCAGGAATATTTAGAATATTTCATCACCAATGTGTCTGCTTCTTGTTTGAGTCTATGTGGGAGGAAGTGCATGGGTGTGCGTTTATACGTTTTGTCCATTTTGAAAATTGCACATCTGACTTGCGACAGTGCATTCATAATTGCAGAGCCTCACGAGATCTGTGATGAGGAGAACTTCGCTAATGTGGTGTGGAAGAGGACCCCTGCTGGTGACACTGCAGCAATACGCTGCCCTCCCACTGCCTCTGGTCAGCCTATGCTTCTGTTAGCCTGTCACCACTTGAAATTGGACCTAATGCTAAGCACTACAGATATTGAATGGCTGTGATATTAATCGGGAATGTACATGAACAGGGCTTATACTGCGTCGGTGCACCTTGGATGAAGAGGGCATCGCCTACTGGGAGGATCCAACTTACATCAAGTGCATTTCCAATGATTACCTGCATATACAGATGATGGTACGCCACTAGTATATACACTCCTGGCCAAAAAAAGAGGAGAAACCTAAAATTGAGTCCAGATTTGAATCTTATAGAGAATATTTGGTCTCAGATTAAACACAAAATAAGAAGCAAATGATTTTGAACTACTCATCAACTGTTTGAAGCCATTAACATTGAGCGGAACAACGTTGAGTCTTCATTATGTAAAAGGCTGTGTGCAAGACTTAAAAATTAAAGGAAATCAAAGGGAAAAGTTAAGTGACTTTATTTATTTTATCTATTTGTTTGATTCTTCCTAATATCCTGATGAATTACTTACTGTTGAGACCTTTAAAATCTTTATGTTTTGCAATTTTGGGTTTGGCCTATTTTTGTGCCCAGTAGTACATAAGGCCAGCTTCCAAGCAGTTTTACAAAGTCCTGGTAAGGAATGACATCATCTTATAAATATGAATGAAATGTGAAAATACACAATTCATTATATCATACTTAAACAAATAGGAATGGACATGTCCTTTAAAAAATAAGTACATCCCAATATGAGAATTTTTAAGAGCTTAGTTTACAGAAGATGTTCTGTTTGACTGCTCTAGGTCTTTGGCCTAGTGCTCTGTAAAGACATTGTAGAAAACAGTGTGCATTGTGTGAAAAAGAGAAATTAATGTTCTGAAATAATTTATTTCAGACACGCGAGCATCTCATAAAAGCCCAACGTGGACTGGTTGGAGATGGAGTTTCAGATGTCCTTGCTAAGCTGAAGACCATATCCAATGATGGAACAAGTTACAGTGGGGATCTGCTGGCTATTGTGGACATCCTAAGGAACATGACTGAAATTTTCAGGAGGTCCTACTACAGTCCCAAGGCTGTAGATGTGCAGGTGGGCTGGCCAGGTCTGACACAGATGTATTTTTGTACACCTGGCAACGAGTTTCATTAGGCAAACTGGATTTTTTACTACTAATTTTCTATTCTCAGAACCTCTGTGCATGTTTCTTACATAGAAAATGTGCCCAAGCCTCATATATACTCTGTTGCTGTACACAGATATTCCCTAAAAGGCACATCCCCAAGCTCTCACACTCAGCATCCGATTTATTTTGTCTTTTTCTCTCCAAGTGGTGGCTGTTAATCTCAGTGACTGCTTGTGTGTCTCTGCCATTGTTCTGTAGAACTTTGTCCAATCAGTCAGCAACCTGCTGATGGATGAGAACAGGGATAGATGGGTAGAGGCACAGCTGGTGAGTCTCCTTGACGATTGTTGCTCTTAACCTCTCATTTTCTTTTTTAGCATTTTGCCAAGTTCATCAGAAACATAAGCACAGTGATATACAATGAAATGTGAAAGGGGTGAGCCTTCTGATTATATTCTACGCCTGGGATGCAATTTGAACCTAAAATCAAGGGCAGAGACGAGATTTTTCCACAATCCATGATAAATCTGTCTTCGTCTGTTTCACAGAAGCCCCAGAGATCTATATTGACAGTCTGCTCTTACTGTGCATAGACAATGAGGTTCATAACTCTGTGTAATGAACTGCCCAATACCATCAGGCACACTTGAGCATTGTGTTTGATGTCAAAGAGCTTGATGCAGCTCAGCAGGGACACAAAGGCAGCATGTGTCACCTTTGCCTGGTGGTGTTTTTGATCACTCCAGCCATTACTCTTCCAGGGTGGCATGGTTGTGCAGTGCCTAGCACTGTCATCTCACTTTTCTGGGACCTGGGTTCAAGTCTCTGCCAGGGTTCCATGTGGGTGAGGTTTTGCATGTTCTCCTCATGTTGTGGAGTTTCCTCTTGCTACTCTGGTTTCCCCCTTATTGGAGTTGCTAAATTGCCCATAGGTATGTATGTGAGTGTGCCCTGCAATGGGTTGGTGCCCCATCCTGGGTTGTTCCCTGCCTTGCACCTGTAGCCTCTGGGATAGTCTCCAGAACCTCTGTGACCCTGAAGAGGGGAAGGAGTTTCAGAAAATGGATGGATGACATTACTCTTCCTTGTTGTCTTGCTCAGTGTGTCACTTATCATGTCAAGTTGACATGATAATACTTTTTAAAGTAGAGCAATTATAGATGCTTTTGAATGTTAATGTGTGTGCCCATCCATGTTGTAGCCCAGTGTGTGAAAGTGTATGCCCATCCAGGTTGTACATCAGTGTGTGAATTTGTGTGCCCATCTATGGTGTAACCCAGTGTGTGAATGTGTGTGCCCATCTATGGTGTAACCCAGTGTGTGAATGTGTGTGCCCATGTATGGTACAGTCCAGTGTGTGAATGCGTATGCCCATCCATGTGAATGTGTGTGCCCATCTATGGTGTAGCACAGTGTGTGAATGTGTGTACCCATTCAGGTTGTACACCAGTGTGTGTATGCATGTGTCCATCCAGGGTGTACACCAGTGTGTGAATATGTGTGCTCATTTTTGATGTATGCCAGTGTGTGAATATGTGTGCCCATCTATGGTGTAATCCAGTGTGTGAATGTGTGTGCCCATCTATGGTGTAACCCAGTGTGTGAATACGTATGCCCAACCATGTGAATGTGTGTGCCCATCTATGGTACAGCCCAGTGTGTGAATGCGTGTGCCCATCCATGTGAATGTGTGTGCCCATGTATGGTACAGCCCAGTCTGTGAATACGTGTGCCCATCCATGTGAATACGTGTACCCATCTATAGTGTAGCCCAGTGTGTGAATGTGTGTGCCCATCTATGGTGAAACCCAGTGTATGAATGTGTGTGCCCATACATGGTGTAGCCCAGTGTGTGAATGCGTGTGCCCATACATGATGAAACCCAGTGTGAATGTGTGTACTCATCTATGGTATAGCCAAGTATATGTGAATGTGTGTGCCCATACACGCTGTAGCTTAGAGTGTGAATGTGTGTGCCCATTTATGGTGTAACCCAGTGTGTGAATGTGTGTGCCCATCCATGGTGTAGCCCAGTGTGTGAATGTGTGTGCCCATCCATGGTGTAGCCCAATGTGTCAACATGTGTGCCATCCGTGGTGTAGCCCAGTGTGTAGATGGTGACTGTCTACAATGGTGTAGCCCGGCTTTGTTAGATGGAGTCAAGAGGGGTGTCGCAGGTCTTTGTGACATATATTTTTTGGCATAGTCTCCAGGTTCCCCTATGGGCTTATCCTGGGTGAGAAGTTGGAAAATAGATGGAAACTTCATGGACCTGCTTTATTTATTTCAATTTTCTCAGACATTTAAGAGATTTAAGATTTGACCATGAGCAGAGAAAAAAAGAAAGATACTGTACAGCTATCTGAACAGATTTCACTGTTCACTAAACTATGTGCAAAAAAGATGTAACTTGTGTGGTTGGATGGGGGTAACGCCAAAATGAAAGCCAATGAGAGAGAAGCGAGCTATGTGCAGCTGGCAGTGAGCAGGCCTCGTCCTGGTTTCACACCACCATGTGGCCATGCATAATGCTGAAGGTCCACCTCCAGTGCTGCTCTTGTTACGCACATTGCTGGCCCAGTGACGCACATGGAATATGTCACTCCGCCTAAGTGTGTGAATTGAAATGCCAAATTGTGTGTGGATATGTTAGTGACAGAATTCTTCTTGTTAAGTATGAACTATAGACAATGTGTTATTTCTGGATATTCAAGTATTATTTACACTTATTAAACACTGTTTCCAGCTGGGTCCCAATATCAGAGAACTATTCCGGCTGGTTGAGGACTTTGTAGATGTGATTGGTTTGCGAGTGAACAATCTGCAGGATTCATATGAGATCACAGAAAACCTAGGTAGGTTCTTCATTTTGTTGTATAACTTTTTTTATTTGCACACATATTTGCAATAATAGCAGAAATTTAGTGGCCTATTCAGGATTATAATAATTTCTTGTCACACAGCATGTGACAGCAATGCAAGTGAGTCATGTTGCACTAAAATTAGTAGTCATTAGCAGCATTATTTCATCACACTCCATCTTTTTCTTTAAGCATACAAAATGTTCAAAATCTATATTTTATGTTTTTAAGTTGCTAGCTACTAAAATGACTACTGTCTTGGCTGAGCAGAGATTTTATTGGTAGAGTCACCTCTTCACCTTTGTGAGGGTTAGAAGCAGAACATCCCTGCAAATGTGAAAATTTGTAATACTCACCCCTAACTTCAACCCATAACAGTTTCTTAGCCTCAATAATAACATAAAAAGTCTATTTTTAACCAATTTCTAAAGAAACTGTACAGTACTGGTGACATTTCCTATCAAGACCTTTTTCTACGATTTAAAAACCAGCTAAATTATTACACCATAAATTATTACCAAGTTACTACTATACTCACTGGGAGTACTAGGATTTGGATTTATTAATAAAAATGCAAAATTAATGGCACTGAAACGTTTCTGCACGAAATGTGATATTCCACAGTCACAAAGATAGCTAATACATGAGTGAGGCTGGTCACCAAGATAATGATATGCATACCTAAGGCAAGACTTTTAATATTAAAGATATACTACGTACTTACACTAACAAATATTATGTATCACTGATATTTACAAAGTTGTCTGTGAGTTTCTGCAATTTTTCATCAAGCTCCAGTAAATATTCCTGTTTAATCGTTCATGGTCATATAGCAAATAACCAAAATTGCAAATGTTAAATGTGGGAATGTGTTGGGGTTATTGTAATAATGATGGCACACTTGTCCATGACCCACCTCTTGGTAAGTCAGTAATATTCCTAATCAGCGTTTTCAGGCACACTGCCTCGTGCATATGTGTAATACTGATATTATACGTGTATGCAAATTAATTTATTCTTTGAGTTTAGAATTCATGTCGGATATCCCATGATGGAAGCCATAACAAATCACAATCACATTTTTACTGAAACAATTCCAACTTTGGACTGCAGTATATGGTAGAGCAGAAGGCCTCTCTTCACAATCTAATGCCCATGCTTTCCCTGATCAAGAGATGAATAGCTGTCTGTACCTTTCTTCAGTGCTGAGCATTCACCGCCGCCCTGTGGCTGGAACCACAGACAACATTTTTCCCATGAGGAACTTGTTGGGATTGGTGGACTGGGCTAGATCAGATGATAAGGTCACCATTCCCCGAAACATCCTGCCAGTAGGTCAGCAAGGTAAGGGTTTGTCTCTGTTATATGTGCTATTCATGCTGTCTGATTAACATGCCAACCATCCCCCCCCAATTTCCTGTTTCGTGCTACCCTGGACCCTTTTCCAGTTTATATTTACAATGATTTCATCTCTTATTTATTACACATGACTGTCCTTTACAGGTACTCTGTGTGCTCTCTGTGCTTTCATACATTACTCCTGTGACCATCATCCAAACTTGTTCATTTTTTCCCTTCTTGGGTCACTCTCAGTAGGTACTCACCGTAGCTGACCGTGAGCCCCCCTCAAGCCTTGCAGTTCTGGAGATGCTCTGACCTAGTCCTCTGGCCATAATAATTTGGTTCTTGTCATAGCCTCTTCTGCATTCAACATGTTGACTATGAGTAGTGAATGTGAGCTTAACGTCTAATATATCTCAGACCTTGACACACACAGTTTTTGCAAAATATTTAACAATATTTGCTTCATGGGGGGCGGGGGTCATAATGTTTCGGCTCACCGGTGTATTTGTGTTTGTGTGTGTGTGGATTAGGTTTATATTACATTGCAGGGACCAAGCAACCATTTTTCAGGTTTCCAGAAAGATCTGTGAATGCAATCAAAAAAGTAAACATGCCAAATATTTTAGTTGTGTGTGTGTGGATTATATTTATATTACATTGTCAGAACCAAACCTGTTATTTTGATGTTGTGGGGACCATTTCTCAGGTCCCCACAAAGATTAGTGAATGCTATCAAAAAACTAAAAATATTGAAAAATCTCATATTTTGTTTGGTTACTTATGCTTAAGGTTAGGGCTGGGTAGGGGTTAAGGTCATCATGTTGGGATTAGTTTTCCCCATAGAAATGCATGGAAAACCCCCACAAACACATAATTACAAACCTGTGTGTGTGTGTGTATGCATTTTCATATATGTACATATACACACATACATACAGAATAATTGATTATTCTATTATTGTTTCTTTTTTTCATAACATATACACATTAAGTTATACTTAAAATTGGCAGCATTTTGTTCACCCTTGAGAATTTTTGGGAAGGTCCTTGTAAAACCATTAAGATAGCTGTCTCCTCAGTGACCATACTAATGAAACCATCTTGCTCAATCAGGAGTCAACTGGAATCAATCAGCAGCAATCAAGATTTATTCGAGCTCCTCTGAGACACACTGTTTCCATGGCATCCATATTAGGCAGCCCCAGCCATCCTCTTTGTTTGCCATCTGCAGCACTTAGACAGTGCTGGCTCCTGTCAAACTAAAATGGCCTCTCTTTCCATCTGTGTGATTGTTCACCAGTCGCACATGCCTCATATGCTCAAACTTGGGATTTTTAAAGATATACGTAACTTTAAAATAGGTTGGGGGGTATCAATTGGAGATTTTTTTCTTTTTGTGAAAAAAATTAATTTTGGGATTAACAGAGCTGTGGAGTAAATTAAGAGGAACAAAAATTATGTTCTTCAACCAACTCAATATGTCGCCAAAAATATATGTTGCTGCCTGCCTCCACTTGAGCTATGATTCACTATGGTTGTATAAAGACAAAAAATGTATTTCTTGATAAAGAAAGAGGTCTTTCAAAGCATTAACGTACCATACTCCTGAAATATCTGAAAAATGCCCATACCACTTAGCAAGGCAGGGAATCGGGGAGACCAGTGTGTAGGACAAAAGCCACTCAATGTCTTTGTAGGTCTTTTATAAATATCCGTGGTTGGCTCAGTGCTAACTAGGCCATGTGCAGAGCATGATGGGTCAAGCCGCCTTACTCATTAGGGAGGCTCAGGGAGACAGACTGACCTGCATTTTCTCTCCATTACAGCCCTGATTGGGGCGTTTAGGAAGCACCACCATCCAATCCGGAAGGCAGTTTGCCAGCAGCCTGCTGCAAGCACCTTTTGCTCTCTCTTCCTATTTTGCGTATTCTTGTGCCATTTTTCCATATTTTCCCCTAGCTTCCACTGGTCTTTCTTTCTCAAAATACACAGAATAATTGTCTTTTATAGTGTACATCTCTGGGTGCTTTCTGAATATTCAGATTTATGTGTTGTTTGTAGATGCAGACGACTCGTCGTCCTTTGTGACTGGAATCGTTCTCTACAGGAACTTGGGTAGCATCCTGTCCCTGCAGAGGTAAGACCTGGCTTTTCACCCCTCTCTCAGCAGGTATTGGCTTTCCTCTTATTGCTGCCAGAGATTTTTGGCCGATTCCCGTTTTGCAATATGTCCTTGCCACAGTGTGAAATGGCACAATGCAGCATGCACAGAAAACTAGAAAAAAGGCACCAGAAGCCAGATTTGCAGGCCCAGATGTTTTTACGCAGACAATTTGTGAGCATTGTTCAGTGGTTCAGTTGGTGAACTTCCAAAAATATGTAGTATTCATTATGGTATGGTACCAGATATGAGATATTGAAGACGCATTTAGTATACACATGCATTGTTAAACAGGAACATGCATCAGATGTGAACAGCTTTTTCTGCTTCCACTATATACAGTGTGTTTTGCATTTTTATTGGAAATGTGCTTACCACAGTCTTCTTTTGATGCATTTGTAGGTAAATAATAATGTAAAAAAATGTTGGTGATGATCATTGTTTATGGCTGACCCGAGGACAGCTTTACATTGCCAAACTGCATGCAGAAGCAGTGACAGTCTGTGAGCTTTGTGTTTAACAGGCTACAGACGGGATCTGTCACATGACTTTTATGTTCAAGCTGTCTTTTTTAGCCAGTCTTCTTCCCTAACCATTAGGGTATATGTCTTTTCTCTGCTCGTAGAAATAGTTCGGTGCTTAACTCAAAGGTTATCTCAGTGACCATCAAGCCCACCCCTAGCTCTCTAGCGCTCAGGTCAGCCCCTGTTGAGATTGAGTTCTTCCACCTCTACAACGTGAGTATCCCTGAACCCTGCTATGCTCGTCATACTGTCATAGTCAAACACAAGACAGTCAGACTTTTTAATGTTAGCTTGTGCTCTGCATATGTTATCTGGGGACCCTGCAGAAGCTCTTGTGACACAGCATACTGTGTCTTAGCTGTTACTTAAAGGCATTAAAGGTATTTACTGCATTAAGGGTAATAAATAGGTTGCTATTTTAATTTGTACTTTGGTTCAGGTACATAGAATAAAGTATAAAATCTAAAAATGTTTAGGATTAAACTGTGTTTCATCCGTAAAAATATGGGAAAAATTCATGGGATGCAATTTAAATGCGGAGAGGAGGCGGTGACTTAAGCCAAGAAATTATGTACAATGCTTGCAGCTTCATGATTGCTTGACAACTGCATTGTTACCATTTACACACACTAACAGATCAACAAACCTCAGGAAACACATGCCATCCACTCACCACTGAATAACAAATAACAGCTCTCTGAGCTCGATTTCAACAGAGGCAGCACAGTGTACCTACATAAAGCAAGCTACCTTTTTGAAATACTGTAGGAAAGTGTGTCCACCACACACCACAATCACGTAGCTTGCGCTCACCCTGACAAACAATCAAGTGGTTTTGGGAGAATTTGAAAATATATGCTATAACGTGACTTTGGTGTTAGCAAATCCTGCTGGGCTGAATTA
Organism: Gnathonemus echidnorhynchus; assembly: GCA_026776725.1. Classification (NCBI taxonomy): domain Eukaryota; kingdom Metazoa; phylum Chordata; class Actinopteri; order Osteoglossiformes; family Mormyridae; genus Gnathonemus; species Gnathonemus echidnorhynchus. Next base: position 22,435,179 of record JAODJU010000138.1, on the reverse strand, counting down.
TTTATTAGTATTTTAAAATGAAGAAAAAAAACACTAAATAAAAATTATGCCTTAATCGTCACTGGGGGGTGGGGGTAGTCCATCTGAGAGGGCGATGCCCCCTTATGCATCTTGTATCTTGTATTTGTTCAAAACGGGACAGGCAGCATCTGTAAGTCTAAAATTAGTTAAAATTAGTTGGAGGTCCATTTCAGCAAAGGTCCCTCGGCTTCAACCCAGCTAAGCCTGTGGATTAATGCACCCCTGTGCTCATCTGATTCATTTTGCAAACCCAAAAACCTCAGTCAATCAAAATAGCTGTTAGTACCAATTCAGTGCTGTTTTACTTCTCTCTCTTTCTTCTGCACAGAATACCACAAACCAGACCTGCATTTCCTGGGATGAGAGTGACATGTAAGAGGCCTTCTTGCTATGCTTTAACTATTTAAATCCTGTTGAACATTTGTAGTTGCATTTTGTTCCTGTTTAGGATCACTGTAAACGTGTTGATTGCATGTATGGAAGTATGAGAGGAAAAATATTCAGTAGTGTGTTGGTGCCCTTTGTGGTTGCGAGTTATCTTTGGTGTGAAGGACATGTGTTCATGATCACATCAAGTAGTACAATTATAAAGTGGCTAATGATTCTTTCATATAGTTGTCATATTCATTTTCTTACGTTTATCTTTATATTATGGAATTATTGTTGTCTCTATAATTATTAACTCTTATGCTGTTTATTTATGGGAGGTATTTTCTGCAAAAAATAAAATGAAAATGATAAAAAGAAAATACAATCTCCACTTTGCCATTTAGTT